>CM039679.1:79935056-80535056 GCA_022537955.1 Schmidtea mediterranea
GACAGCATGAACTTTATTCAGTCATTGGTGACTCATCAAAATTTTTTTAGAACAAAGACAATGACTCTTTCAAGGTTCATTGGATGATCATCAACACTTTTAACAAAGACTGATCATTCACGGTCTTCAGGACATGGAGTAGGTCAAGGTCATTCAGGTCATTGGATGATCTCGTTTTTTCAAAATTTTTCTGTTTAAAGTACATCTCTTTTCAAGGTATTTCAGGTCAAGGTATGGTATTGCTCTCGTTTTTCACTTTTTATATTTAAAAGTACATTTTTTTCAAGGTCATTCTAGGTCAAGGTATTTAGATGGCTCATCATTTTTTCAATTTTTTCTGTTTAAAGTACATCTATTTTTCAAGGTCATTCAGGTAGTTGGTGCTCCTCATTTTTAATAAAATTTTCTATGTTTAAAAGTAATTTTTCAAGGTCTTCAAGGTATTGGATGACTCATTTCATTTTCAAAATTTCTATGTTTAAAGTCTTTATTTTCAATGGTCATTCAGTCAGGTCATTCACGGTCTTGGATGGCTCATCATTTTTTCAATTTTCTATGTTTAAAGTACATTATTTTCAAGTTATTCAAGGTCAAGGTCCTTCAAGGTCAAGGTCTATTATTTTTCTCATTTTTTAATTTTAATTTTACTTACTATTAAAATAGCGTTTTATATTTGTAATTTTTTATTATTATTATTTTTTTTTTGTATGTATATTTTTTTAGTATTATTATTATTGTTTTTTTGTATTTATTATTATTTTAGTTTTTATTATTTTTCAGGTCATTTCAAGGCAGGTCATTCAAGGTCCATTGGTGGACCTTAATTTTAAGAACAAGCTGCTCATTCAAGGTTGGAAGACTCATCAACATCTTTAACAAAGACATTTTGACTTATTCAAGGTCTTCAGGACATTGAAAGTAGGTCAAGTGTCATTCAAGGTCATGAGATGACTCATTCGTTTTTTTCAAATTTTTTGTTTGTAATCTTTTTCCAAGGTCATTCAGGTCGCAAGGTCTTGGATGATCATGTTTCAAATTTTTTCTTATTTAAAAGTACCTTATTTTCAGGTCATTCCGGTCAGGTCATTAGTGATCATTTTTTCAAAATTTTTCTATGTTTCAGTTTACACTATGTTTCAAGGTCATTCAGGTCATTGGTGATATCATTTTTAAAATTTTCTATGTTTAAAGTAATTATTTTCAAGGTCATTCAGGTCATTGGATGACTCTCATTTTTTCAAAAAATTTCTATTGTTTAAAGTACATTTATTTTCAAGGTCATTCAAGGTCAGGTCTTCAAGGTCATGGATGACTTATTTTTTCAAATTTTTTTCTTGTTAGGTACTTTATTTTCAAGGTCATTCAAGTCAGGTATTAAGGTCAGGGTCTTTCTTTTATCATTTTTTAATTTAATTTACTATTTTAATAAGTAGTTTATTTGTAATTATTTTCTTATTTTCTTTTATTATTTTGTAGTATTATTATTTTATTGTATTATTATTTATTGGTTATATTATTTTGTATTATTTATTATTTTTTCAGGTCATCAGGTTCAAGGTCTTCAGGTCTTGGATTGACTCATTTTTTTCAAAATTTTCTATGTTTACAATATTTATTTTTTCAGGTCATTCAGGTATAGGTATTCAGGTCATTGGTGACTCATTTTTTTTCAATTTTTCTATGTTTAAAGTACATTATTTCAAGGTCATTCAAGTTTCAAGTCTTTATTTATCATTTTTAATGATTTACTACTTATAAAAATGTTAGTAATATTTGTAATTTTTTATCTATTATTTTTTTTTTATTATTATTACATACTAATATTACTATTTTATTTATTATTATTATTATGATTATTTTATTTTTAATATGATTATTTTATTTTTGATTATTATATTATTATTATTTTTTATTATTTTATTTATGATTATTTATATTATTAATATTTTTTTATAAATATTATATTATTATTTTATTCTTTGATTTTTGTTTTTATTAATTAAAATTTACTACTTATAAAAAAATAAGTAGTATATATTTGTAAATTATTTTATTATTATTATTATTATTATTATATTATTATATATTATTATTAATTATTATTATGTAGGTCTCAAAGGTCATTCAAGGTCAGGTCTGGAATTTTTCACACTTTTTTATTTAATTTTACTTTATAAATAAGGTATATATTTGTAATCTATTTTTTTTTTAAACATTTTTAAATTTTAAATTACTACTTATAAAAATTTGTAGTATATATTTGTAAATTATTTTAATTTTATTATTATTAGTATTATTATTAATGATTCAGGTCAGGTTCAATTTTTCTTAATCATTTTTTAATTTAAAATTTACTCTTATAAAATAGTAGTATATATTGTATAATTTTATATTATATTTTATTATTATTAATTATTATTATTATTATTATTATTATTAATACTATTATTAATATTATTATTATTATACTTATAAATTTGTAAATTTTATTCTATTTTATTAATTTTATTTTTTTTTATTATCATATTATTATATTTATTATTTTACTATATTATATTTTTATTATTAATTATATTATTTTAAATATTGTTGTTTTTATTTAATTGTTTTAATCAAGTCAATAAATATTATTTTAATTTATTTTATTTTATTTTATTTATTTATATACTATAATTTGTTTAATCAGTCAATAATATTATATTATTGATTTTTTATTTAAATTTTTATTATATTATGTTATTTTATTTATTTTGTTATTATTATTTTTTATTATTATTATTTTCCTTTATGTTTTTTATTTTTTATTATTTATTTTATTTTTATAAATATTATTATTTTATTATTATTATTATATTATTAATTATTATTATTATTATCTTATAAGTAGTGTTTTTAATGTTTTTATTTTAATTATTATTATTTATTATATTCTATTTATATTTTTATTATTATTTTTATTATTATTAATATTGTTGTTATTTTTATTATTTTTTTTATATTATTAATTTATTATTATTTTATTATTTTTTTATTATTTATACTTTAAATTTGTAATTTTTCTTTTTATTATTAATTTTTTATATTTTATTTTTTTTTGACTTACTAATTAATTATTTTTATTTATTATTATTGATTATGATTTTCATATTATTTATATGATTATTTTTATTTTATTATGATTATTATATTATTTATTATTTTTTATCTATTATTATTATTATATTATTATAATATTGTTGTTATTATTATATTATTATTTTATTATTATTATATTATTATTATATTATTATATTATTAATTATTATTATTATTAATATTATATTATAGTATTTATTATTATTCTTATTATTATTATATTATTATTATTATTTTCAAGGTCATTCAAGGGTTCATGGAAAAGTAGGTCAAGGTCATTCAAGCGTCAAGTTTATTCAGGTCAGGTCATGGAATTTTACACTTTTTAATTTAAATTTACTATTATAAAATATAGTATTATTGTAATTTTTTTATAATATTATTTATATTTTATTATTATTGTTTTAATATTACTTTTATTATATTATATATATTTAGTATTATTATTATTATTATTTTTTATATTTATTATTTACTTATAAAAAAAAAAATTTTTTTTTTAAATACTTATAAAAACTTTAATATTAATTAATATTAATATTTTTATTAATTTTAGTATATTATTATTTTTATTATTATTTTTATTTTTTTATTGTATTATTTTTTATATTGTTATTATTATTTTTATTATTATTATTAATTTTCATTATAATATGTTTTATATTTTTATTATTAATTATTATTATTTTAAAAAATAATTTATTATTATTATTAAATGTTAAAACTTCTATTATAAGGAAATAATTTTATTTTATTATTATATTATTATTTAAATTTTTTATATTATCTTATTTATTATTATTATTATATTACTATAATTATTTTTTTTTTATTATTATATTTTTATATTGTTGTTATTTTTTATTATTATACTTATTATTATTTTGTTGTTTATTATTATTATGTCAAGGTCATTGGATGAGTTCTTAATTTTTTTTTTCAAGGTCATTTTAAAATTTCACAAGATTTTTTATTATTACTTTAATTTATTTTTTTATTTTATATTTTTTATTATTATTATTTTTTATTATTTTATTACTTATTAATATTTTATTTTATTAATTATTATTTATTATATTATTATTATTATTATTATTATTATTATTTATATTATTATATTATTATTATATATTATTATTATTATTATTATTATTATTATTATTGTCAGGTATTGCGATGATAATTCATATTTTCAGGTCATTGAAATAGTTTCGTCATTTCAAGGTAGGTCAAGGTCATTCAAATTTCTCGAGGACATATTTCTTTTTAAACTTTTAAAATTTTAATTCACTACTTTTTATAGTAGTTTATTATTTTTGTAATTCTATTTTATTATTTTTATTATTACTTATTACTTATAAAATTTATTAAATTTTTATTTTAATATACTTTTGAAACTTTTTATATATTTTTATTATTTTTTTTATGTATTTTATTATTATTATTTAATTATTTTATTATTATTTAATGTATAAACTTCTATTATAAGGAATAATTTTTTATTATTATATTTTATTTATGTTATTATATTATAATATGTTTACTTATTATATTGTTTGTATATTTATTTTATTTTATATAATATATTATTTTTTGTGTTTATTATTTATTTTCAGGTCATTTGGATGGTCTTAATTTTTTTTTTCAGGTATTTTAATTTCACAAGGTCTTAGTATTTTTAAACATTTTTATATATTTTACTACTTTTTTTTATAAGTATGTTTTTGTTTTTTAATTTTTTTATTTATTATTATTCTCAAGTTATACTATTTTAGTCTTTTTAATATAATTTCTATATTATAAAGTTTTTTTACTATTTATTTATTATTTTCAGGTTATTGGATGATCATATTTTATTTCAAGTCATTAAAAGTAGGTCAATGTATGTTATTTTTAACATTTATATTTATTATACTCTTTTTTATAAGTAGTGTTTATGTTCTTTATTTTTTTCTTTTGTATTATTATATTATTATTAATTAATTATTATTATTTATTATTTAATTATTCTTATAAGTGCTGGTTGTTTTAAGTTTTAATTTATTTTATGATTATTATATTATTATTATTTTTATTATTATGTATTATTATTTTTTTTTTTTTTTTTATTATTTTAATATTTACAGTTTTATATTATTTTTATTATTTTTTATCTAATTTTCAAACAAAGTATATGAATAAATATTGAAATAGAAAAGTTTTTCAATTGTGGTTCTAGTATACAGGGATTAGAACAATTGTAAAATGTTTTAAAGTTAGAAATTCTATTTTAGAATATGTGCAATTAATTATTCAAACTTTATGGGCTCAACTGTTGTGTGTTAAACATATGTACGTGTTTATGGAAAATTTATGAAATATGTGTTATTTTTTCAAACAATTTTTGAATATTTATTTTATGGCTAATAATGTGTATGTGTGAATTTCCTAAAGTGTTCAATATTTATGTAGTTTGGAGATTGTTTAAGAAATGTTATATAATTATGTCCACGTGTTTTTGATTGAATATGTGTGTTTTGTTTTACCGATATAGAAAAACTATGGACAATTTTTTAAGAAATACACGTATTATGATTTCATGGATTAGGAATTTGATTTAAGTTGTGAGAAAAGTTGTTATTTGAGATAAAACTGATTAATTTGTAAATATGTTATTACTTTTGGATTTTAAAATAAGACCTTCAGCAAATTGGTAGAAAATAGTAAGTTATTGAGTTACTTATTAAAATTACCAGTTTTTGACAAGTCTTGATAGATCTTTAATAAAATTTGTTGTACTTTGAATAAGGAATTAAAAAAAAACAAGTTTCAACACATGCAAATCGTAAAGAATAGTACTTATCATATTAATTACTAAGTTGTAATTAATTGAAAAAAATTTTAGTTTTTTAATCTTTAAGATTGTTAGGTAATTGTTTTAGTACTTGTATTAAAAATTAATGTATTTTATCAAACAGCTCATAGTTTTTATGTACATTTCTCTTTTCATTCCTGGAAATACTCGTATATTTAACTTATTTCAGAAAATGTATAACAACATAATATAGGTACCAACATATTTTTAATTATGGTCCACTTAAATTTTTTTAACTTTATTCAATATAAAATATATACTTGTATACATAGTTATTGGCATCAATCAATTTCTTTTGAACTGAAATCTTATCGTCTTTCTGTATTACCTTATCAATTGAAAAGTAAAATTTTCTAAGTATTTTATAATCTCAACCACTCATCCTTTAAAAAAAAGTACTATAATTCGACTCTCAACCTCTTCCTTCTTCAAATGTCATTTTTTCACTCCATACCAACTCTATTTCATCATTTTTATAAAGGCCTATCAAGTAGATAATATTTACTTTTGACTCCATATTCATTTCCAGTAAATTTTCTTTAATATTATAATTCTCTCTTTGACCAATCATTTTCCTCAATAACATATTTCAGCCATATTCATTATTTTTTCTAAAAAAAAAAATCATAAAATACATTTAGATAATATTACCCTTTAAATACACATAATTTAACCAACCCACCCCTTAAAAATGAACAACACAAACTTGTTAATGACTTATTTCTCACTAACGTAACTTCCCTCTTAGGACCAATCCATTTTCCATCAAATCACACTTCACCCTTACCCTACCAACTATATTATCATTATTTTTTTATAGAAACACACTTTAAATAACGTATTTAACCGACTCGTTACCTTAAAATATCAACAATCTGTCTTAATCATTTTTCCTAAAAGTTTAGTTAAATTTTGTTCTCAGGACCAATGTTTCTCCTTAACAATTTTACTGTCTTAACAATCTTCTCTTTAAATGCCTTATCCAAGCTATATCATTATTTTCATAAAAATCACCACTTTATCGATATTCAACCGAGCTAAATTTACTTGATCCCCTAAAATAGGCATTCATCTCAGTGACCGAATCCTTTTCCCTTTAAAAGCTTCATATTTATCCTTGCTTAATCAATAATTTCCCTTGCAAATGACAAATTTTCCCCTACCACAAATACTATTTTTTTAAACGTACAAGGTAAAATTTTTTGAAATCTGTATTTACCGAATAAGATCCTTAAAAATCCAATCATTCGGATATCTATTCATATATGTATTTCAACCAATCAAATTCCACTAATTATTCATAAAATCTGAATTTACACAATTAAAAATAATTTTCTTTAAGTACTTACATTTGTATTCATCATTATTTTTCCGTTGAAAATCACCACAATTTTGATTCTTCGGCAACAGATTTCAGCAATTAAAAAAAATTCATCAAATGGACTAAATCCGAACTAAAGTTCTATGATTTTCCCACATAAATAAATTATCTGTTAATTTATTATATTGCTCATTAAATTAATTCAGTAATAAGTATAAATTCAATAAAATTACGTAACCATAGAGATCTACAATGTTTTAAGTTACTGTACACACTGAGCAATTGTCTTAAAAATCTCTAAATTATTACTACTTTTGTGATTGATATCCATGACAATAAAATTTTAATGAAGTAATTTATCGATCTCTTTTTTACCTGATAAAATCTAATTAAATCAATAAATCTTAGGTTTCCTAAAATATTTTAAAATTACTGATTTAATCAACTATTTAAATCTGAACATAATTTAATAATTTAAATTATTAATCTATCAGTCAAATTTGATTCTAATTCTTAATAATTATACTTAAATAGATCGTTCATAACATTTGATCATTAATTTAATTTTTCTATTTTAAAATAATCCTAAATCAAGTTCAAATCTAATAACTTTTTCAACGAATTAGTGTTCTAAATTATAGATCTTACCCTAATTTTCTTCATATTTCATTTTAAAACATAATCCAACCCTAATCCATTAAAATTCAAAAGGAAAACCATAAATACACAAAGATGATTAAAATTACTAAAATAAATACATCGTAAAACTAGATTCACTCTAATTATCCATAAAAATTTCCCTTAAAAGCCTCATATGATTTACATAGCCTAAATCTATTTTTTTTTGTCGAGAACACATTTCAGGTGAGAGTAATATTGGTGACGAGGTTTTACATAAGTAACTAAATCGGTGAATTACTCGAAAAAAAGCTGGATAGTTAAAGTATCTACCTAAAAGATGAAATATCAATTGCCAGTATATTAAACTTACAAAAGGTAATTATACTTACTGGAGATATAATCGAAGGGGAATATTCATTGAAGAGAAATATTTCGTGAAGGGCAAAAACATTTCATATGAATAAGAAAATCTATTGAAGAGAGAAATGTCATTTAAGAGGAGAAGCAATCATTTAAAGTTGAGAATGATGATTGAAGCTAACAAATATTCAAGTGAATCGAGAATTGCTATATTATATAGACGGTAAATTATCTCAATGATGAGATGAAATATCCAATAATATTGTGAAATACTTTAAACGGAGTCTGATTATTCACTGATCAACATATATTTAGATGAAATATTCACTGAAAATGAATTGTACTTTTAGAGTGGATGAATTACCTATTATATTCATTAAACTTCATTTACAGTTGAAGTAGTTTTTGTCGGGTAATTATATTTTAATAGGGATATTATATTTGTTGATGGACATTATGGACGAGAATAGTTATTAACACAATAACGCGCGCGCGTATACTAATCCGGCGATATATACAAATCCACAAAATTATCGAATAGCGTAATTGGGGGGGTAGAACATCCGTCTCTAGCATTTGGCCATTATTTGGATCGATTGACATGCACAAGTATCGCACAGCGCCCGCTATGAGTACTACAGCCAAGCTTTACAGCTTCTTACAGTGGTTTTCGTCGAGAAATTGCGTTTTATTCGTTGTTGTTAATATACTATTTATGGATTTTTTTCTGTTTGTGTTTTCTATTAATTTTTTATTATTAAATAGCTACTATAAAACTTTTCTATATTTTAAGCTTAATGATTATATTCAATAGTAAAATTCTATTTTGAATGAAATTATGGAAATTTATTGCCTATTAGAATTATTGTCTACAATGTATTAGTTCTATAAACTTCTATTTAATACTTTTGTTTTTGTTGAACTATTTGAAACTTTTATTTTGATTCTTTAATATTCTTTATTTTAAAATTTATTTGAAAATTTAGATTTAAAATAATTTTTTATTTGATTTGTAAATAGACTATTTTATTTGTTTAAATTTTAATCAATAACTTTTTGGAAACTAAAATATTATTGCTAATCTCTTATAATTCTTTATGGTAATAAATAATTTATTATCCAATTGTTAACTTATTTTCATCTTATTTATTCATTGTAACTATTGACACATAATAATTTAATTCCAAATAGATAATTATATCAAAATTTATATTATAAAAGTAATTATTTCTAAAGTAAAACTACATCATTTTTCTGATTTATTTAATTTACAAAACTAAATGGTTTTTATAATCGTAATACCAATTATTCATTCTTTCATGTCTTTTTTACTAATTCCTTTATTTGTCTGCTTTTACTAACGTTCTTCCTAACTGTTATATTGCATCAGATCACCAGTATTTATAGTATTAAATTTTGCTGGTTTTTGTTTTTGAATTGTTAAGAGAGACTTTAACTTTGATTTATAATATTCATGTGTTTGATGTTTCGCCGGTTAGTATACACGCGCGCGGTTATTGTTTTTATACTATTTTCTCCGTCCTAGTGTCCATCAAAATATTATCCCTAATTTAAATATAATACCGACAAATCTACTCAATTGTTAAAAGTTTAATTTGATATACATGTAATTATCCATTCTTAAAGTAACATTCATTTTCAGTTGAATATTTTCATCTTTTAAGTATATTTGTTGATCAGTGTAAATTCAGGGACTTCCGTTTTAAAGTTTTCACAATATTTTAATTGATATTTCATCTCATATTGAGAAATTTACCGTTTAACTTTATTATAGCAATTCTCGATTCCCTGAATATTTGTTAGCTTCACTTCATTTTTCTCACTTTATATTGCTTTCCTCCTTTATGGAATTTTTCCTCTTTCATTAATGTTTTCTTTATTCAAATGAATGTTTTTCTCTTCCCGAATATTTTTCTCTCATGAATATTTCCCCTTCGATGCTAATTTTCTCCATTCAATATTCTTACCTTTGTGTGTTTAAATATAAGCAATTGATATTTCATCTATTTAGTAGATTATCTTTAATATCCACTTTTCAGTAATTTCCGATTTTGTTACTTAATGTTTACTCTCTTCACAATATTAACTTCTTCACTGAAATGTGTATTCGACAAAAATAAAATAATTTTTGGCTATGTAACTCAATTTAGGAGCTTTTTAGGAATTTATGATATTTAATGATATCTAGTTTTACGATGTATTTATTTTTAGTAAATTTTAATACATCTTTTTGTGATTTTGGTTTTCTTTTGAATTTATGGATTAGGGTTTGATTATGTATTAATGAAATCTATTGAGAAATAGGGTAAATCTATATTTTTTAGACACTTAATTTCTTGAAATTTATTAGTATTTGACTTGATTTTTAGGATTCATTTTTAATAAGTTAATTATGATCAAAATGTTTAGAACATCTATTAAGTTTATTTGATTGATCAAATTGACTGATAATTTAATGATTTTTTAATATAATTTTATGTTCTATATTAAATTAGTGAATTAATCAGTTATTTTTTAAAATATAGTGAAACTAGATTTTAATTGATTTTTAATTGTTTCTACAGTGTAAAAAGGATCGATAATTACTTTCATTTTAATTTTTATTGATTTCTTGGATATCATCACAAAAGTAGTATAATTTAGAGTTTTTAAGCACTGCTCAGCTGTGGTATCAGTATCTTATTGAAATCTTGTCTATATCTCTATGGGTGATGGTAATTTTTATGATTTATACTTGATTTACTGAATTATTTTACTTGAGCAATGATATTATTTACATAAATTCTAATATTATTGTGGGGAAACTAGCTTTATCGATTTAGTCACTTTTTGATTGAATTTTTTTTTAAATTGTTTGAATTGTGCCAGAATCAAATTGTGGTGATTTTCAACCGGAAAATGAATGATAACATTTTGTATATTTAAGAAATTTATTTTATTTGTTAATTCAGAATTTTTATTGATATTTTTTAAGTGGGATTGATTGGCTTGACTACATTAGTAAATATGTCGAATGCATGGATTTTTAAGGACCTTTTCGGGTTAAATTAGATTTTCTTAAGAAATTTTACCTGTTACGTCTTAAATATGTATATTGTGTGCAGTTGGGGGAAATGTTATTTCAATGGAAATGATTGGTTAAGAGAAAATTTTTATGATAATTTTAAGGAATATCGAATTAAGAACAAGTTGTTGATATTTTTAAGGGGTTAAGTTTGGTTGAATATCTGTGTTCAAGGTAAATATTTTCTAAATGGAGAATATAGAGAAGGAATTTATAATATTTTTAGGGGGATTTTCAGATAGATATCAATATGTGTGTAAATGTTTTGAGAGAGTGGAAATATGTCATTTAAAAAGAGAAAATGATTGTTAAGAAGAAAATTTAAAGATCTTTTTAAAGGGGAAAGATTGGTCACGAGATGAATTCTATTTTTTTAAGGGGATTTCAAGAATTTATTCGGTTGATATCGATTTCAGTCGGTGTTTTTATAGAAAATAAATGAATATCGCTTGGATTAATGTTATTTAATGAGAATTATGGCTGAGAGTAAATTTTATTTTAGATAGAAACAATTGGCTAAGAACACTTTTTATTTAATCTTTTAGGGGAAATAGTCGATTAAGAACAGATTTGTTGATATTTTAAGGTACTGAGTCGGTTTAAATATCGTTATTATAAAGGGGTTGATTTCTATAAAAAATAATGAATATGTTGGTGGGTAAGGGGTAAGTGTTATTTGATGGGAATGATTGGTTAGAGTGGAATTTTTACTTCTAGTGAGAAATAGTCAAATTAACAAGTTTGTTGTACTTTTAAGGGGGTTGGGAGTTGGTTTAACATATTGTATTTAAAGGGTTAAATATTATCTTAATTGGTATTTTTATGATTTTTTTTTTTTTTATGAAAAATATCTGATATGGCTGGAAATATTGTTATTTGATGGGGAAAATGACTTGGTCAAGAGAGGAATTAATATTTTTAAAGAATTTACTGGAATGAATATTGGTTTCAAAGGTAAATATTATCTACTTGTAGCTTTTTATTCAAAAATTATGAAATATAGTTAGGTATTGGAGTCTGCAAAATGAATTTGAGAGGAATGATTGGTTGGAGTCGAATTATATAGTATTTTTTTTTTTAAAGGAACTTGAGTTGGTTTGATTTATAAATTACTTAGGAAATTGTTACCTTTTTTCATTTGATTTTAAGGTTAATCAGACTATTTCGATAGATTTCAGTTCTAGAAATTGATTTGATTCATAATACTATTGTTACAAGTATTTTATTTTTTTTTTATTATATTTGTCATTATTTAAATTAAAATTGGACTAGATATTTAAAAATTTTTGGTTACCTACTTTTTTGTTGTTATTGACAATTTTCTGCAATAATTTTTAAATATTTTTACGATTATTTCCAGGACTGAAGAGAAATTGTACGATTAAAACTATATTAGCTGCTTGATAATACATTATTTTTTATTCAACAAGTACCTGAACAATTACCTACAATCTAATAAAACATTTTACAATCTAAATATTTTTTCACATTATTTTACAACTTATTTAATTTAATTAACTGATAAGTACTAGTTTTTCTGATTGCTTACTGTGTTGAAACTTTTTTTTTTAAATTCTTATTCACAGTACTAACAAATTTTCTTAAAAGATCTATTCAGACTTGTTCAAAACTTTGGTAATTTTAATACGTATTACTCATACTTACTACTTTCATTACCAATTTGGACTGAAGTCTTATTTAAATTTCTTCAATGTAATACACATTATTACAACATTTAATCAGTTTTTATCCTCAAATTTTAACACTTTTCTCACAACTTTATCAAAATTCTATCCATGAATCTAATTACGTGTACTTTTCTTAAAAAATTGTCCATAGTTTTTCTTATATCGGTAAAACAAACCACAGTATATTCAATCAAAAAACCGTGTGTATCAATAATTATATACATTTTTTTACATCTCAAACTTTAACTAATATTAGAACTATTTTTATGATTTTACACACATACACATTATTAGCCATAAAATAAATAATTTCATAATTCGTTGAAAATAAACACACTATTTCATTTAAAGTTTTTCATTAAACACCATGTAACATTCGATGTTTTAACACACACTTTGAGCCATTATTAGTTTTTGATATTTATTTGCACTATTTTCTTAAGAATTATGAATTTTTCTTTTAACTTTACAAACATTTAATTGATTTTATCCCTGTATACTATGAACCACATTGAACAACTTTTTCTATTCAATATTATTCTATATCTTTGTTAATTTATATACATATAATGAAATATATATAAAAACTGTAATTATTAATAATAATAAAATAACAATAATAATAATAAAAATATATAAAAAATAATAATAATAATAATAATCATAAAATTAAAATTAAAAAAACATTAAACCACTACTTTTGTACTATATATTATAATAAATATTAATAATAATATATAATTACCTAAAAGAATAAAATTAAAGACATTAACACATACTTATAAAAAATTAAAGTGTATTATTAAATTATTCAATGTTTTAAAATACTATTACATTGAACCTACTTTAAACTGTCCTTAGAAATAAAATTAATGACTCATCCCAATACAACTTTGAAATATCATCATATAATTTAACCATTACTTCTAAACAATAAGTAGTTAAATTTTATTTTAACTGACTAAAATTCGATGAACTTTGAGAAAATTTATAATAAATAATAAAATTAAAATAAAAACATAAACATCTATTATAAAACTAGGTGAGAAATTTAATATACAAATGTTTAAATACTAAGACTTGTGAAATTTTAAATGCCTTGACATACTTTAAAATTGACCTTGACCTACATTTCAAGTGACCTTGAATTATGCATGTCTCCAACTAACCTTGACAATATAATAATTAATCTATAATAATACTAATTAATATAATAATGAATAATATAATATAATATCATTTATAATAATAATTAATAATAACAACAATTATTAATATAATATAAACTATTAATAATATAATAATAATAATCAATAATATTATTTATATAAATAATATAAGATAATATAATATATACTAATATTATTACTAGTATACATCAATATAATATAATAATAATATTAATACATATTAATATATATTAATATTATCATAAAAATTTTATATTTATAATAATAATAATATATTTAATTACAGTAATCTAATAATTATGTATATAAATAATAAAATAAATAAAATAAATAAATAATATTATTGACTTGATTTAAAAAACAATATTCACTTCATTAAAAACAAACTCAATATAAATAATAATATTATTAAAATAATAATAATAATCAATAATTATTAATTAATAATAATAATAATAATATAATGAATTAATAATAACAATATTTAATAATATTATTATTATAATAATAAAATCATTAATTATATTCTATAAATAATATATAATAATATACATAATTAATAATAATATTATAAAAAAATTCATAACTAAATGATACATTTTACAAATTTATAAGTATAATAATAAAAATAATAATATAATAATATTAATAATAATAAACATAATAATAATAATATAATAATAATATATAAGTATAATAATAACAATATTTTATAAGTAATAATTAGAATAATAAAAGTAATAAATAATATTAATAATAATATTATTAATAATAATAAAAATAATAATAATAATAAAATAAATTTACAAAATATATACTTAATAATAAAATATAATTAATAAATATTAAAATCAATATTTATAAAATTATAATAAATAGAATAAATTTACAATTTATACAGTTAATAATAAATATAATAAATTACATAATTATACTAATCTATATCAATAATAATATTATCATAATCAATAATACTATTCATAATAATAATCACATAATATAACAATATTAAATATTATTAATATAATAAATTAATAATATTTTATAGTGCTATAATTAATAAATAATATAAATATTAATATATCAATAATATTATATTCATTTTTATAATAATTAATAAAAATTAAAAGTATATTAATAATAAAATAAAAATAAATTATAATATATTATTGACTTGATTAAAACAAGATTCACCTTCATTAAACAGACACTTATCAATAATAATAATAATATACTATTTAATAATATTTAATTAATATATTATTAATTAATAAAATATAATATATTATAAATAAAATTGTAATAAAATTTCATATAACATATATTATAATAACATAATTATAATAAAATATAATATTAAATAATAACATAATTATAAACATTATAAAAAAAATGTATAATTATAATATTTAAAAAATATATAAAATAATCAATAAAAATAATATATTTATAAAAATAATTTAATAAAATAGAATAATTTACCAAATTATATACTACTTATAAGTATGTAGACATATTATAATAAAAAATGATTAAATTCCGTGACCTGAAAAAATATGATGAGTATCAATGACTTGACCTCTTTTGAGTGACCTTGACCTTACTATGATGACCTTGAAAAATTATGTTTGAGTCATCCATTGACCTGACATATATAATAATAATAATAATTAAATATAAAATTAAAATAACCTTAACAATTAATTAATAATATTATTTTAAAATAGTAAATAATAATAAATGAGATATAATATATTTTATAAAATTAATTAAATTAAATTTCAAATATTATACTTATAAGTAAGTAGTTATTATAATTAAAAATTATTAAAAATGATGATTGAGTCATCCAATGACCCTGAATGAGTCATGGTTTGTTTAATAAAATATATTATTAAAATATGATGAGTCATCTATGACCTTGATGGTCAGGTCTTTGTTTAAAATGGACCTTGAAAAATATGATGAGTTCATCAATGACCTTTGAATGATCATGGTCTTGTTTTAAATGACCTTGAAAAATATAGAAATGAAGTCATCCAATGACTGGACCTACTTTTGATGACCTTGACCTACTTTTTGACTGGACCTCTCGAAAATTATGATGATCATTAATAACCTTGAATGGTCATGGTCTTTGTTTAATGACTGAAAATATGATGGAGTTCATCCATATACCTTGAATGAGTCATGGTCTTTGTTTAAATGACCTTGCAAAAATATGAGGGGTATCCAAGTGACCTTGAATGAGGTCATGGTGCTTTGTTTATGCCTTGTAAAAATATGATGCGTCATCAAATGACCTTTGAAGATCATGGGTCTTTGTTTAATGACTTGAAAATATGATGAGTCACCAATGACCTTGAATGAGTCATGGTCTTTGTTTAAATGACCTCGAAAAAATATGATGAGTCATCCAATGACCTTGAATGAGTCATGGTCTTTGTTTAAATGACCTTGAATTGAGTCATTGTCTTTTGTCTTAAAATATTTTGTTATTTGGACTTAGAAAATTTTTCATTTCGCCGGGGGAGGGGGGAGGGGGGGTACTGTGCTGGATTGTGCATGTGCTGGATGGATTTTTTTTTTTTTTTTTTATGACACATCCCACTACTACTGAATTTGGAAATACGTCATCGGAAAATTACTAAATTTAGATTTCTGATGACGTAGATCTAAAATTGGTAATTAAATAAACCCCAAAATACAAACATAGTAATTTTATTTATAATTTTTATTTAATCCATATTTCTAATTAAATGTAACAAGATTTTCAGTTGAGGCGTACACAGAGAAACAACTCATTTAGCCGATGCGAAAGAACTTATTTTAGGCGATTATAAATATTAATTTTGGGAAAATCGATTATTTCCTTAGAAATCATTAAGCCGTTTTTAAGAACAAACGTTAGTCAGAAAAACAATTAAACAAAATCGAGAGAGAGATTGATTGACAAAAGAAAATTGATTGTTTACTGGAAGTAAATTCACCTGAGCGAAAAATCAATAAAGCAATCGAACATTTGTCTCTTGAACAAAAAATTCCACTTGGGAATAAGAAAAAAGTAAACACTCAAGAATTCTATTTGCTTAATATTTTATTTGGAAACGAATTTAAATCTTCCTGTAGGAAAGTGAGAGAGGAAAGAACTATAACAAGAAGTGATTTGTAACATTAAAGAGGTTCCCGTACTTACTTGTACCATATCACATTTGTCTTTTAGTTTCTAGTATTAATTATAGCTCTCCAAATAAACTTCTCTTATTCTTTCCAGTAAGTTTAAATTATTGTAATCTGCTTTTGTCTCTATGGCTTTCTGATCAATATTATTTTCGTCATAACCTTTTGGTGATCACTACTATCTATAGAGTGTTCGCTTCTCTTTAAACAAAGATTGTTCTTACCATCTATCTCTTTATCGTCTTCTTATATTCCTGTTTTGTTCCTTGAGATAGGCCTCGGATTACATTCGCCTTCCCTTTTCGATAAAACAATTCAATATGTATGGCTGTAGTCTCAGAGCCATCTTACTACTTTGATGCTTCGTCCTGTACTTCAATAGCCATTGTAATGGTTTATGATCCAGTGTAGAAAAAATGACTTTTCTACCCCCAAGGTGAACTGAGTAAATTTTTCCACAGCAAAAACAGAGCTAACGCTCTCTAATTCAAAACTGCATAGCTTTTTCGTGTGGTTAATCCTGGCTTGCGTATGCAATGCATATTATCTCCCAATTTCATCTTGTTGTCCAGTTACCTGCACAATTCCCTCTAGATCTGGCATCTGTCATCACCATTAAATGTCTCTTGAAATCTGGGAATCTCAAATGGGTGGTTTTACCAACGCATTCTTGTTAATTGTCCAAAGGCTTGTTGTTGCTCATTCCCAAACAATTTTACTCCTTTCTTTTCTAGGACAGTCAATGGAAATGCAATTGCGAAAAAATTTCTAATGAATTTCCGATATACCCGTAAACCTATAGTAATCCTTTGATTTGTTTGACATTCGTTGGCTGGTGAAAGTTTCTCACTTATCTGTTTACTGATCTGGTTTACACAATGGAGATATCACGATGTCCCACTTAAATCACTCTTCTCTGGCATTTGCATTTTCTAGTTATCACACTTTGAGATTCGCCATTATTAAAATCTTTTAAAGTGGTCTCTACTGTTCTTAAATGTTATCAATTTCCGAGAATATGATAATGTCATCAATATCACATCGCATATGTGCGTATCAATATTATTTCATGCCTCTGTTATTTGGAGTGCTCCTTTTAATCCGAATGGCATTACTAAATACTCAAAGTGATCATCGGCTGTCGAAAAGCTGTCATCGGTATCGAATTTTCATTCTAATTTTAATTTGGTAAAACTTTTTGTGCATCCATCACTGTTAAGTCCGATTTTCATTTATCTTATTATAGTCTAACAGTGAGCGTGATTATACATTACAGTCTGTTCATTTAATTTACTGTAATTCTAAGATTACCGACCGTACTTTTAGCTAAAACAAACAAGCGGAGAAGAATAAGGAGAATTTTACTTGACTAATTATATTAATAATTTTGCATTAATTTAATTTGTTTATTTACAGTTTTGTAAACTTGTTGGGGATTCTATACGGTCTGAATTTTAATGGGTTAGTTTCAGTAAATTAATTCATGCTCTAAATATTATTGGCCTAAGTCAATACTCATGTTTGCGAAACTTGTCATATTTTCGTAATATTGGTTTACTTTGATATTTCTTTCTCGTGAGGATTGTACTATTACAGATTTGGAGCATATAGTAGTCGATATTGGATCTTTTTCTCTTCGTGCATGATATACTTGTGAATTTTCTGGGGGTTTTTTAGTTTCAACAATTTTCCTCACTCGTATTCTGGATAACATTCAAGCGTTTTATTATCATAATTCGTTATCTGATTGGATTCTCCATTCCGTTCGTTGCTAGATTCTATTAATGGGAGTATTATATTTATCGGAATTCCACTTGTCGTAAAATAACATCTTTCCTTATTGATGAGTTGCAAAACAAATTTTCTGTCCTCGGTGGTAGTGTGAAACCCGATTAGGAAACCATTATATTAATGATTTCATTTCTTCCGTTCTTTTTTATTTACTAGCTCACCTGTTGCAGCAATCATACATGTCTTAATTTTGAGTATATCATCCCACAATGCATTCTCTGGTGATTTTATGTCATGCCTGAATTTTGGTAAACACGTTCAATGTAATAGTCTATATTTCAATGACATGAATTGTTGACGTTAGCGTCCTGTCGCTTTGTTCAAGGTGGAAAATTGGCTTGCCGCTCGTTTCATTTAACAAGTTTGCCTCTATCATGGTCAAATCTGATCCTGAGTCGATCAGCGCATGTACTGTATGTTTATTGACTTTTATCTTGATTGTTGGTTTATTTGCCAAATTCCCTGTGGCTACCATACATATGGATGAAATTCCCAGTAGTTTTCTCTGAATCTCTTTGCTTCAAATTCGATTCTTTCTGCTTCTGGCTGACTTTGCTCGTCATAACTTTGTTTCAATTTCTCCAAAGTGCTGAACGGGTATACTGGTACTTTTTCCTTAGTTTTCATTCCCAATGTGGGCATTGTATAGTATTGTCTTTCACGTTTTGGCCAAGGTGAAAATGGAGTTTTTTCCAAATCTGTTCTATCATAGCGATATAGAATCTCTTGCTCAACTAACCTCGGTGTGATCCGTTTGTTGGCCTCATACAGGGGTCTAAAGCGTTTGGCAAAGTTCTGTTTTCTCCTCTTTCTCCGCTGAGAAGGGTACTGTAGAAATTTACCGCTTTCAAAATTTTGAAAATTCGGTTTTTTGTTGTCTGGTTTTGATGAATTGTAATCTCGGGCTGTGTTGCCCTCTATGTTACCTCCCTCGTCAGAATTGTCATCGTCTCGATGACTATAATCCTCATCCCACTCTCTCACTATTTCGTGCTTGATTAAGTTTCTCTGCTTCATCATTTTGATTTCCTTGTTATGATTCCGGAATACTGCGAAATCTGCACATAATGGGCACATTCCCAATAATAGTTTCCGAGACCATCCTCCGATCTTGAAGATACTATACGTGGATAATAGTTGTGACGCGATGGTTTTTAGTATCATAAATATTGCATATATTCCTGAACATCCTGCTACAAAGATGCCAAAACTGGTAAATCTTCCCCAGATTTTCCTTATTACATTTGATGCTGCTTGTCTGTAATGATCTGGTCCGAATAATAAATTATAATCCGGTTTTCCGTCATAGTGCTTGTAGATCCTGTTTATTATTTCTGTAACCCCTCGATCACGCACTTGTGGAAAAGCAATAGCTCTCCTGGCTTCCTCTATGTCTTCTGGAGTATATACCCCACCCTTGGACAATTCAATTAGTGGTCTGAATTCTACTTTTGATGTCAATTTGATAGCTTGAAGTATTTCTACTGGCTTTGATGGTGGTTTTCGATCTGGTAATGTTATCCAGTGATTGTTTATCTTGTAAAGCGGTGACATTGCCGAATTACAGGTCGATTTCTGGGGTTCTTCCCCTTCTTTTAAGATTCTATGCGTCACAGGTTCCATGAAACGTAACTTACCTTCGTATAGCACTAGGAGTTCTAGAATGCATTTATCATACTTTGCAATTTCTACTTTTACTATCTGGCATTGATAACTGTAAATGGCCTCAGTCATGATCCTGCCGAATGTTCCATGTTCCATCAACATTGGCATTATTAGATCTGGATTTGCCACAGAAATTGCTAATCTATTTCGTATTATTTCTCTGTTCAGCCGACAATCGTTCAATACTACCTCTTGGTACATTTCTTGCATTTGCCTTTGCAAATCATGATACAAGAAATCAATTTTGTTATTCACGTATTTTATAATTTTCACATCTGACGTATGCATCTTTTCTGCTGCTGGTATATATTTATGAGATAAATATATACCCTTGTAATTGGTTTCATAAACCGTTGTGCTACATTTCATTTTTTGACCTTTTCTGACCAAACGTATGGCATCATTAGGATCTTTAGAAACTAACACCAATGGTGTGCTTTTTTCAGAGATATCCTCTCTATTGATTTGCTGCATTTTCTTTTCGCCCCATACTCCATCTTGATATTTATGGCTCGTAAATCTTGATCCGTTCAATTTTGTAAATGCTGTTTTCTTTAGATATCCCAGTTCACAGAATTCTCTCATGGTTGGATACACGAGTGTAGCAGCTCTCGTTCTACAATATCCTAACTTTACATTGCATTCCGGATGGGTCATCATTTTTCCTGATGACACCTCAAATGTTCCTTCATACTCTCGTAATTATATTGAATAATCCTCGACGTCTACTATACTGTTTACCACATCTCTGCCTCTTGTTTTAGTTCTGCCCACACATGATCCATCTGCTTCTATTGGACCTCCCCTGGTGATAGTTATCCCCAGTTTCTTTCCGACTTCCACTGAAATCGTTACTTCATTGTCTATTTTAAGAGTGCTGGTACGAAATGCATTTATACAGTCATCCACCTGTATTGGTACTGATCTGGGTATCAATTTTGCTTCTAGAAATACCAAATAACTGTGTCTACCACAATAATACTCGAATGTTGCTTTCTGCAATCTGCACTCTTTCACTCTTGTTCGGTAAAAATCTGTTTCTTGATAAACATGGTATTCCACATCCTCTCCCTTGGTTACTTTATCTGGATATGCTTCCCTGATGACGGATTACTGCAGTCGTATGCCGTCATTGAATTCACTTGTCGCAATATTCCCATCATTAACAACATCATCATCATCATATTCGCGAAGTTTCCCATATTTTGTGGATTTGCTCCATGATTTCCATTGTTTGAGATATTTTCATCTAACACCAACGTCGGTTTTACCGTTTCTTTGTTCACCCAGAAACCGATTTTCTGCCATCCATTTCTCGAAGTTGTCTGACATAACTTTAGCCATTCTATATAGTTCTGGATTTATACGTGACTGATCTTTTTGTATTACTCTAAATGCATCCTTGAACATCATTGCCAGGATCATTATCATTTTGCCTCTTGTCAGGGCTTCTTCGATAAATCGTTCGGCCATATCTAGTATATCTGCTCCTTTCATAGCTTCGAGAATTTTCCTCATAGCTTCTCTAATTTCTACTGTTAACTTTTCACATTTACTTCTGGATCTTTTGGGATCTGCCAGTCTTGTTTTAAAAGCCTCATAATCTGTTGAAATCTTCTCCACATCATTGATTTAAATGTGGGATGATTTTCACTATCATTATCAATTTGTTTTGCTATTCCCGCCAAAGCTTGACAAGTTAAGTTCTGCATTGTTTCTGGGTGCAATTGTTCATTTTGGGGTGGTTTCATTTGACTTTTCTTTGGTCTAACCCTCCCATCTATTTTAACTTTAATCTCTGGTTGGATTATTCCTGGTCTGGCTGGTGGGTCTGGTTCTCGTGACTTGCTTGCACCCACATTTGTTTCTTCTGGATCGAGTTGGATAAATGTATTTTCTCTCGTTCTCTATTATCTGCTGTCCGAATACTCTCTCGGTATCGGCTTCTCTATTTTCTCCCTCTGTGGTTGATCATAGTTTTTCTAAAATTTCTCAATTTCCTCATCCAAATCCACCGGATATGGAGGTAGCGGTGCGAATTCGACCTTGGCAATTCCACCTTTACTGGTTCACTTTCCATTTCTTTGTCGTCTGGCAATCTCATTATTGACCATGGCTCCCTTGGAAGTTCGATTGGTACTATTAACACTTGAGTTTCCTCTCTTGGGAAACATTCCACATCTACCAGGAACTCATCATTGTCTACCTGGCATCCATGTATCACTATTAGAAATAATCCTTGCAATATCTCAGAAATTCTCTCCCTGAGTTTTCTCACCTTGTGAAAACAGGAACATTGTTGCTTCAATAACCCTCTCCCGGGTATTCTGATTTCTAACTATAATGGACCTTGTCTACTTGCTTCGTGGCGTATAGCATGTCGATTTTTGATACATAACAGCTTTGCTTGTGCTTGAAATGGTGAAGTCACTTTTAATAAAGGCAGCACCAATGGCATTATATCTCTCAAAGTATTTACTGGGATGCGTAATTCTAACATCCAATCCATTATTCCTTTAATGGCTTCACCATCTCTAGGGGTCTGCATTAACTCAAATCCCAACCTTTGTGGAATTGCATTAGCCTGATTTAACTGTTCAATTTCCATTTCAGTTATCACAAACACATTATCTGTGTCTATCACTTTCACTTTTTCTGTCGGGTAAACCACGTCTACCGTATTATTGTAGTTTGGAAATATTCCATATCTCCCTCTAGCATTTCAGCTCCATATTTATACAGCACATAATTACAACTGGGCCTCGCTTCTTTTAATAGTTTTACGAGTTCTCCTATAGTTTCTTTCGGGTTTATTTCAAACCTAAGCAGCATTTTCCCAGGTAATACTGTGAATACTACTGCCTCACCTGTTTCATTAGCATATCTCGGTCTTGCTCCGATTTTCCTCATTATGTTTTTTATCAGATAATAATAGTCTTCATCCCTTTCTAGAGTGGCTATTATTCCGAGAATTTTATCAATTTCAGCTTCCACAATTTCTTCTTTATCAATCTCTAATTTCTCTACCACTTCACTTTCCCACTGGTCACGATATTTTACTAATGCTGAGCATTTATCTATAGTTTCCTTTCTTAGAGATCTCCCAAACTCTCGTCTACCAAATGGTATTTCAGCTTTTCCATTAACATCTCTTGTGGATGACGTGGCTTTTGCTGCTTCTGGTTCACTGACCATATTACATCGATTTTTCTTGGGCAAAACCGCTAAAACCTCATTGCAGGCCTCTGGCTCATTGTCCATAGCCAATCGATTTTTAACTGGTGAAACTGCTAAACCATTTGTTCTGGCTTCTGGCTCTTTGTCCCTAGCCAATCGAGTTTTACCTGGTTAAACCACTAAACAATTACCGTTGGTTTCGGACTCACTGATTCTAGCCCTGAAATCACTTTCCGGATCCACGGTATTAGACTCATGGTCCGATCCCCAATGCTTTTTCTGGCTAGAAACCATATAAACCTCATTATCATCAATGTTACCTGTTTCTTTCTTCTTGAATCTCTAATTCGAGTTGTTGTATATAAGTTAGTCTCTGTTCCGAATTGACTGCGAACGTAGTTGATTTTGGCCGATTATTATTATTATTATTATTACTATTGTTATTGACATTACTCATCTGATTCTGTGGACAAGAACGCATCATATGACCAAATTTTCCACATTTATGACATTTTACTTTACCTGTCGAATTTACCTCATCTCACTGTACATTATTATTTCGATAATTATTATTATTATTATTACTTTGAAAACCTCGATTTGGATTTCTATCATTATTATTATTATTATTATTATTATTATTATTATTATTATTATTATTATTATTATTATTATTATTATTATTATTATTATTATTATTATTATTATTATTATTATTATTATTATTATTATTATTATTATTATTATTATTATTATTATTATTATTATTATTATTATTATTATTATTATTATTATTATTATTATTATTATTATTATTATTATTATTATTATTATTATTATTATTAAAATTATTACCCTGAGAATTTTCCCCAAATTTAGTTTTACAAACTGACGCTACTTTTCCCTTTCGTTTACATTTATCGCAGCTTAAGTCCGAACATTTGCAATCAATAGCGAGATGATTATTTCTCCCACATCTGGTACATAATTTATCCCCTGGTGAATTACTCCTCTTACTATTACAATCTTTAGATAGATGTCCTTTTTTATGACAATTAAAACACTCGATATCAGATTTATTCGCGCTAACTGCGAAAAATTATTTACTTTTTCTATACTAATTTCTATTAAAACCGCTTTTCTCGTTAATTCCTCAAAATTATCCCCTATGTGCAAACTCAACGCATTTCTCATTGCCGATGATAGATCTGCCCAAAACTGGTCTTTAACTAATGCAAGGGTAGCCTCATTCCAACGGGCTCTATCTCCAAAAGCTCGTTCAGCTAGCATTATGATTTGATACGCAAATTCCCCAACATGCTCACCCGAATTCTGTCGCCGATTATAAAATTGTTGTCGTAATATTCTCATGGCATCCCCCGGTAAAATTCTATTAGTCAATGCTACTCTAAGCTCATTCCACGCTACTGTGTGGTTTGCTAAAATGACATCATTATATTTTTCACGCTCCATACCTTTTAGATATAAAAGCAATCTTAAAATCATAACCGGTTCAGGAAGGCCTAATGCTCTCGCCATTTGAAAATATTCGGACATAAACTCAGGAAATTCCCTTGGATTTCCATTATATGGTTTTACTGGTATAGTTGGGTTTCTCATAAGATCCGCCACTGGTGGTTGTTCTGGTAAATTATTAACATTCGGTAAATTATTAACATTGGGTAAGTTATTATTAATATTTGGTAAAATATTATTTAATAAATTCTGTGCATCTGCCATTATTTGTCTATTTCTAATACCTTCTCTAAAACTTTGCAATCTACGATTTCTTAGCTCAATGATTTAAAGAAAAGAAAAATTCAATATCTGTCATAATTATTCAAAACCGCCTTTATCCCCCGAATTTAGATCACGTCGGGCTCACCAAAATGTTAAGATCACAAAAAGAGATGTGGGGGACTAAGATCTTAACACAGTTCGTTATCTGACTCCAATTCAATAACAAATAAAATTTATTATTAAAAATAAACTGATCAAAATATAATATATAAAGGTCGTTTGAGGTCCTATGCAAATAAATAAGACAAAGTCAATTAATTACTTATAGAATTTATTTGGCGGTAATTCAAAATTTACAGATGTGTATGTATATAATTTACAATGTTTGAAAGATAACCGGATCAAATGATCCCTGCCAAATGGCCCGCAAGAAGTCGATGGTCACTATGCAGACGCAACGGCTTATCCTAAGAAACAGAGGGCAAGTAAGTTGGATTTTGAGGCACCCCAAATATCCGAAAGCGGTCAGCTGCTTTGGATACTTTTAAATTTTAGAATTATTTAATTATTTAATTAAGCCGGATTTGAGAATCCGCTTTTAAACTTTACTTTATTTAATAAAATGAAACGTACTATTAGTTTTCTGGATATTCGGTATCCAAGTGTTGAAAAACTTTCGAACTGTGAATTTTCTTGAATTTGTCTGGATTTACTGTTGCCGAACTGATTATCCGATTTTTCTCTTTTCTATCTTCTCTCAGGTTTTCTTCTGACAGGTCCTATTTATATATATCTGATAAATTTCTACCAAGCTGTTATAATAATAATAATAATAATAATAATAATAATAATAATAATAATAATAATAATAATAATAATAATAATAATAATAATAAAAATAAAAATAATAATAATAATAATAATAATAATAACACTAAAAATAATAATAATAATAAGTAATGATACGAAGTAATCACATTAATAATAATTATAACAATAAAATTATATGTTATTAATAATAATAAATTTATTAATAATAATAATAATAATATTAATAAATATAATAATAATAATAATAATAATAATATAATAATAAGTAATCATACTAATTTATCATATTAATAATAATATTATTAATAATAATAATAATAACTATACTAATAATAAAATATAAAAATAATAATAATTAGTAATGATACGAAGTAATCATATTAATAATAAAAGTATGATGAGTCATCCAATGACCTTGACAATAATAATAATTATAATAATAACAATAATAAAAATAATAATAATAAGTAATCATACTAAATAATAATATTCATATTCATATTAATAATAATAATAACAATAAGAATAATTAATGATACTAAGTAATCATATTGATAATAATAATAACAATAAAATTTTTCCTTTATAATAAAAGTTTGATGTAGTAGTTTATTTTTTATTATATATTATTAATAATAATAATTTTGATAATAATAATCATAATAAGTAATCATAATAATACTCATATTAATAATAATATTAATAATAATAATAATAGTAAAAATTAAACTACATTAATTGTTTAAACCTTTCTTATAAAAATAAGTAATAAAAATTAAAAAATATTATTAATTATAACAATACTTATAAAAATAAGTAGTAATTTAAAATTAAAATTTTTTTAAAAATGATATGACATTGAGAAAAAAAAATGACCATGACAATAATAATAATATTAATAATCACATTATTAATAATAATATTAATAGTAATAATAATTATAATTAAAATATTAATTATAAAAAGAAGTAAAAATAATAAGTAATCATACTATATAATCATATTAATAATAATAATAAAATTTTTATGTAGTTGTTTTACTTTATTGTAAAATAATAATAATATTAATGATAATAATAACAATAATAATAATGATAATAAGTAATCATACTAATTAATCATATTAATAATAGTAATAATAATAATAATAATAATAATAATAATAATAATAATAATAATAAAATTAATAATAATAATAATAAAAATTAAACAACATTAATAGATAAAACATTTCTTAAAATAAGTAATAAAAAATAAAACATAATTAATAAATACTACTTACAAAAATGGGTAATAACTTTAAATTAAAAATTTTTAAAAATAATATGACCTTGAGAAATTTTTGAATGACCTTGAAAAAAGTATGATGAATTATCCAATGACTTTGACCTTCTTTTGAATGACCTTGAAAAAAATATGATGACCCATGCAATTACCTTGACAATAATAATAATAATAATAATAATAAAAAGTAATCATACTAATTAATAATATTAATAATCATGTTAGTAATAATAATAATAATAATAATAATAATAAAATTATTTTCTTTATAATAAAAGTTTTATGTAGTTGTTTTGTTTTTATTATATATAATAATAATAATAAAAATAATAATAATAATTATAATAATAATAATAATAAAAATAAACAACATTAATAGTTCAAACATTTCTTATAAAAATAAGAAATAAAAATTTAAAAATATTATTAATTTAAACACTTTATAAAAATAAGTAGTAATTTTAAATTAAATTTTTTTAAAAAATAATATGACCTTGAGAAATTTTAAATGACCTTGAAAAAAGTATGATGAGTCATCCAATGACCTTGACCTACTTTTGAATGACTTTGAAAAATTTGATGAGTCATTCAATGACCTTGAATGATTCATGGTCTTTGTTTAAATGACCTGAAATTTTTTTGATTACTCATTGTCTTTGTTACAATGACTTTGAATGAGTCATTGTTTTGTCTTTAAAAAAAATTGTACTTTTGGACTTAGAAAAATTTTCTCTTAGCAGTGTGAGGGGTGTGCTGGATGTCACACATCCCACTACTTATAAACCATACATTTTACCTTTTTCAAACTATATAAAACTAAAATATAAAGAGCAAATGATATGAACTATTTGAGAGAAAATATATTTCAGAATTAGTTTTGTGATATTGATGAAAAAACACCTAAAATACAGAGAAGTCGAATTCGCATAATACATCTATTAAGAAAATCACTCTTAACTATATGTTTTATACAGCGCCGGATCTAGACTTTTTGCTGCTACAGGCAAGATTTTTTTGGCCGTCCCTAACACGAGTAGAATTAAGTAAAATAACAAAACCACAAATTTGAAAATTATTCATTTGTAAATATAACACAAAACAGCAAATTTGCAAAAAAAAATTACCTCAAACAGTAATCATAATTAAATAAAAAAATAAAAAATAAGGAAAAATAATAATATCAACAACTTTAAATTTTGTCGGTTTGTTTTAAATTGATGGCCATCAAACAAACAGAAAAAGAACTCCAACTTTCTTTATTCACTTATGCAAAATAAATACAGTGGCATTGTACGTACAGTATATATAAAAAATAAGAGTTATTGAACACCTTTATCTGGTAACCGTATTCCAAAGTTTAAAATCTTCTTCTTGCTTTTAGATTTATAAAATCTCGTAGAATATCTTCTTTGTCGATTGCTTTCGCAATATCATTTTCAATAGACAAAATAGATAGTTCAGATAGTCTGTTTTGTGTCATGTCATTCTTTTTAGTATTATTTGTTAAATTAGAATATTGTTTTACAATTTTTACATGCAAGTGTTGGGACAGAACGTAAACGGCCTTGAGAAATGTTTAAATGGATCAGTAACACACACGCAAATATAACATGCAAGTTTAAATAAACCTATTGAAACATCAATTAAACCCCATCAAATATGAGAAAAAAAAAGAGAATTAAATATAAATTAATAAACATAAAAATAAATTAAAATAATAACAAAACGCACCAAGATCCGCACGATACCAACACAAATATAACAAGAAAACACAACAAATTCGACAAAATTGAAAAATTAATAAAAGTTCATGAAAATGAAATTTAAATCAAAAAATTTGAATTAGTAATAATTCAATAAAAATTCTAAATGGAAAATTATTAAAATAAATTGAAAAATAATAAATTTAAAGAATAGAATTCACTAGAAAATAACAAGGTCGAATTTTGTTTTACTGCATCAAATTTAACATGCGAGGTTAGGGACAGAAAATAGGTATAAATACTGATCCATTTTCACATTAAATTTAACCATTTTTAACCATAAAACCATTTTTCAAATTATCTTTGAACTTTGTTTAAAACCTTACGTTTAGGTGAGAAATGTTTTATTTTGGAGCCCTCTCTCCACGTCACATCCTCGCAACCTCGGCAGAGCTCTGCTTGGATGTCGGCGTGGGGAGAGAGGTAATTTTATTTTATTTTTGCTATGCAATGTCATGAATTTTATGGAATGGAACGTATGGTAATTTCTGTTTATTTGTTATATGATTAATAAATATTTATATTATTTATAAATTGTTTTACATACTTAAAATAATATTAATTAAATCTGTCGAAATTTTTCCGGCCCACAGCCAACACATATTGCAAGATAGTAAAATCTACATAGTGCAGATTCATGTAAGTGCGTGGAAAATCGCCAATGATATGTACCCGTGAAGACCTAGCGTGCGGAACGCAGGGGTCGTAACGTCAATATTGTTCCATATAGAAGAAACGAGAAATAAGGAAGAAGTCTTTGGCTGCTTCCTCGTTTCTCATTTCTGCAAAATCGACTTAATTTATATTACACACAGCTCAAAATCATCACACCGAGTAGTCCAGTGGGCACTCATTAACTGTAATATAAACATAATATGCGTCTAAGGTCAATTAAGGGAAAGTGACGGGAAATTAAATAAAAAAAAAATGAAATCGTTGTTATTTACTATAAACTCATGATATCAATCTATGCTATGCACCCTAAAATTTATGTCGTAAATTCAAAAAATTGATCATGAATTCAGATTATCTATAGTAAATCTTTATTATTAAATTCATATTATTAATTCATACTGTTAATGGTAAATCTCTTATTAATGATAACTTCATATTATTAATTCGTATTGTTAATCGTAAATATATTTTTTAGTAATGGAAAATTGATATTATTAATTGTAGAATCGTATTGTTAACTATAAATCCCTTTAGTAACAGTAAACTCATATTCCTAATGGTAAATCTTTTATTAATGATAAGCTCATATTGTTAACTATAGATCCATATTATTGATTGTAAATCTTTTCATTAACGATACATTCGTATCGATAGTTGTAAATCCTTTCGGTAATAGTAAATTCATATCCTTAATTGTAAAACTTTTGTTAATAATTATTATAAATCTTTATGATGCTAAGTGAAAAATTGCATTATTTAAACTCATCTTTGTAATCGTAAATTTCAATTCATGTTATTAATTATAAAATATCATTGTCATTTATAAACCTTTAATACAAGTCCCTATCATCAATTTTCAATTCATATATTAAAGTTACCATTAACTCTCAATCATTAACTATAAATTCATATTATACGATCAAGTATATGATTCATAAATTAATCATAAGCCCTATCATTATTCATGATGTTTCAATATTATTTAAGCGTTTTTAGTGTTAACAAAAACTACAAATTAATATCATTATCATGTAAAGTATAAATTATAATTCTCAATATTAATTAGAGATTTTTCACTTAGCAAATAAAGATTAGGAAGTAACCCACAAAATCACCCGTAAAAATCAAAAACTTACGAAAAATCAAAAATCATAAAAATATGAATGAATAATATTCGAATTAATAATTCCAACCCTAATAGCAAGAAGTACATAAAAATCAAATTTGACGAGAATCAGATGCGCAAATCCATCGAATTTAAAGCTAGGAATCACGAAAACGTATGAATGCATAATAATGTACTTCCAATAGGTTAACGTTCTGAATCCAACGAGGGAGAGCCTTCGTCCAATCCAAAGAGAGTGAGTTATTCCTTTTCACGATAAATCTGAGATAGAATGAAATGAAATCAACTTATCAACCCCAAGATTTCCATTGTCGCCGTTCAATAAGCCTAAATTTTCCTGAAAGATAATCTCAGTAACCAGATAACGTAAACCTCACAGAAAACTAACTCACTGGTTAATAGGAAACCGTACGGAAGGTCGACATCAGCATCAATATCTCGAACCATAGTATTTTCTCCAAAAATTCGACATCAATTCAGTAAGATTTAATCTGAAAAATAAACAAATTAAAAATGATAATTTACGTTGACCGGAAACTTACGAATAAACAACGGTAAATTGATAAATTTATCAACTACGGAAACACGCGTCCAAGGTTAAATCATTTTGAAACGCCGACTATTTTCCATGACAGCCATGTGAATACAAATTGAACCTGAACCTTGATACATCCGTTCAGTTCACAAAGTCGACGATCGATTTATTAATACGACTAAATTATATAAAATATTTTGATTAAGAAATGCTAAATTAAATTAAACGACGTCCACGTTTCCACCGAATAGCGAATGATGCGCGATCATTTAAATAATAGGTTTATATTGAAGTAGTACATAGAGTAAACAATCAATAGTATATAAACCCTCGTCTGATATCAGTAAATTGATCTTACTAATGCGCCGACAACGGAATTATAGGAAGAGAACTATTTCAAATAGCCCAACCGGCGAAAGATCGACAGCTGATCCTGACCCACAACACCCAGGTAGTGATTTTGTGTATAAATAATGATGATTAAACTTAAATCTTATCATGTACACGCAGCATAATGATATCACCATTTTTTGTGAATGCTTCAGTATCGACCCTGCCATCGAAGCGCCATAGTAGATTTCGAAATAGAACTTTAGGATAATAACACTTTACGTTTAAGTTGTTGAGAATTCTTCCCCCGGCATTGGAATTAATGACCTAATCATTAGATTTTAACCTCGTCACTCATAGATGAGAGAGCACCAAACGTAAGGAACTCTTCACGCGTAGTGTAGTCAAGTCATTTAAAATTCCGTTCGGAATAGCAGAAACCCTTACATCACCGATACAGTATCCTAAAGGAAGTATATTAATTACGATTTCATTCAGGAAGTGCAGACCCAGATCTCATTCCCATGCAACTCGCCGACCGATGGAGAGAAGCCTGGAAGCTTTACTGGCACTCTAAATCCCCACTCGAATCCCAACGTATCAATAACAGATCAGAGTATCTCAACCGAACTCCCGAGGTACCAGAACCGTTCTGGGAAGAGTGGCACCCCACGGCAGAGATCTACGCACACGCACGGAGTCTACTCGATGATCTTCTCGATCACCAACAACAAGTGGACCTACGAGTGGCTCGGGCCCGTCAATGTTTGGCAAACATTGAAGAGGACCTCGAAACCGGCCGGATTGCCGCTACCTATTATCACCCACGGCCATGTGGATCCCTGTATGAAGATACCGGGAAAGAGACAGGCGTGCACAGGAAAGACTCGCAGATGACGGGGCTCCACCGGGTTCGGAATACCAAAAGGCCGGTAATGATCATTCCAAACTGCTCCACCGAGGAATGGGTAGCAAGAGGCTTCACGGACACATGATATTAACATTTGTGAATCCCATTTAGTTTAAAATTTGTTATTAAAATAAAGATTTTGTTCGAGTAAACATTAGTTTCGTTTCTTTTTGATGGTATAACAATTCGTTAAGAAAGTTTTGTTTAATTGGTTAATTCTATGGTAATAACTATTGTTTGATATTATCAATTCCAGACATGGATTCCCTACAAACCCTGAGAACAGAGCTAGTTATAGCACGACAAAATAACAAGAACCTATACGATCAGATAATCCAATTAACACGAGAGGTACATCAAATTCGAGCCACCTGGATAGATCCAGCAAAAATCAAACCCTTATACCAGAGGCTCACAGCTGCTCAGAAAGGATGGGCCGAAGAAAAACAAATAAATCAGAGTTTACGTACGCAAATACGAGGACTGGAGGTCGCCCTATCAGCCAGTCAAGAGGGAGCGGCTGTTACCTATCCACTCGTATTCGCACCGGCTCAGTTAGCCTACCGGGAGTCGGCAGCTGCTTCAACTTCGGTCTCGAATCCTGCACCAACCGCAAACACCTACTCCCGTCCCGGACGCAAGGAGAGAGCTAGGCGTCGTGCCGCAAAATTGCTACCCTAATCCAAATCAAAATTGCAAACATTGTTTCTCACAATTGAAATACATTTCGTAGTCTGATTTTGTTAACTCATGTAAGAGGATCCAGACAAGGATGATCGAATCCCTGTAATTTAATTGACTCTAATACATGACATAAGGGGACCAATTACAAAAAACCGAGCATATGTCTTCTAACGACGGCTCGTTGGACCCGAGGGTTGTCCGAGCAATTACAGTATTAGCGATAGCACTCACTTTTTGCGGACAATCCACCCGCTCGAGCACATTTCCAACGTTGCTTAGCAACGGGTGTCGAGTGGTAGTCAAAGGAACATTTTGTATGGCGTTACTGGGCAACAATAAAGATAAACAAATAACGAAACCCTGTAACCCACCACAAGTATTAAAATTATGAGGGACACATTCGGCCTCCCTCATAAAACGGCCGCTACAGGCGGCCACTTGCTCTGCCTGTACGTAAAGCCGGCCCTGGTTTTATATATAACATTATGTGAAGGACCTTGAGTTCGTTCATCAGGTTGGATAAGGTTAAGTAAATTTCTATTTCATTGTTATACAATTTTTTTGAAAATTCTTTGTCATAAAATTCCGAGACCTCATTGGTATATAGCTTCTTTTGTGGAGAATGATAATTCTGTTAATTATCAAATTGGTCTTAAAAACGTTCTAACAGGTACAGCCGTCTTACTCTTCAAAGATATTGACCATATATATTTTGCAAACAAGCCAATGATGATTAAGAAAAATATGTATCCATTATTATTTTTACTATTTGGAATCTCTACTAAATCAGCACCCCATATATAATCCATATCAAACACCTTTACTTTTAACAATGCTATAGGTTTTTTATATTCTAGATGTGTAGGTTTATTATTATTAAAGTGGGTTATTCCCCGACTCCTCGTATCATTTAGAAATAAATAAGCAAACCCAACACAGAAAACCTTTATTCACAATTTATCACAATTACAACCTATCACCTAATTTGCATTTTTCTTTCTAAGATAACTATTTATTATTATGAGGTAGGATGCCCATTATGTAATCAGCTTCCTGGCATAATAATTTTTATTGATTTCTTTAATTATACTAAATTATATACTCGTATTGTTGATAGCACTCACTTGTAATTTATACAATTTCTTTCTTCACAAACTGCAACTTTTTAATTCTAATCTTCCTTTTTATAGTCTGATGAGAAGACAATTATTTAATATTTGGTGAACATTATCCCCAAGTTTCTAATGATTAATGGACGTTTATCATAAATTAGGTAAACACTACGTGAACTCCCCTGACAACCACGAAGGCTTGATTTATCTTTTGGGTGGGTTTATTTTACCCAACCTAGACAATTATCTAAGTATTTGATTTATCACTTGTTGGATTTCTTTTATGTCTCGAGTTTCTCATTAGCGATTATTAATTTTAATTAGTTTGTAATTAGTTTTTAATTACTTTCCCTGTGGATCCCTCACTAAATTTTTATTATTATATTTCGATTAATCTCATGAATCATTATGTCACTTATAGAATTCAGAATATGGCGATCCAATAGCATTAAACATATTGAAAGCCTTGAAACCAGTTAAAATTGCGGTCGAGGCACTAGCCGACACGATACAAACCTTTTAATAGCTGAAGGTATTTTAAAATTTTTATTTAATACTCTCATTACAAATAATTGCACTGACATAAGTGCATTACTTTTGGAAGAAATAAAACTTCAAATTGCGAAGAGAAGAGATCCAGTTCTATCCCCCAAACATTCAAGCCTACTCAAATCATAATTGATGATGACTTTTACACTTTATTGAAAGAAATAAATATATACGAAGCTACAGGAAACCTTACAAATAATTTACAGCAACTTAAAAATGCTTTAAGCACGGTTAGAGCAACATCAACACAAAATGAAAGGAATTTTCTATTTCCAGTAATTTCACATAAAAAAATAGAGGAAGATTATCTGACAAGTCATTGAATTGTTTATGTTTTTTGAAAAATTATTTCTCAAAATATGACTAAATTAAATAATAAGTTATTTTTGTTTTGTTTTTAAAATAAAAAAAATCTAATTGAAAGTTTTGTATTTTATTTCCTGAAAATTCTCGAGAATTCTCAAAAAAATATTAACAAATTTCTCGTATCTCGAGAATTTAAAAGTTTAAAAAATGAGAATTCTCATTTCTCGAGAATACAAAAAGTACGAGAAATCATAATCTCGACTCATGATTTACCATTTATCCATACTATTTCCCCCGATCTATATTAATTTTTAAATTTTATTTAATTTTTGTGTTTTATGCCATTATCGATTTTCCGTGCATTTATTTAATTTCAACAATTTTATGACAACCCCAACAACTTTCAGTCAATTCCTAACCATTCAATAATTCACCACCAGTTACAAATTGTAACTTACAATAACAGTATTAACAAGGAACCAATCAATACATTTTCTCGATGTTGGATTTTGAATTTCATTTAAATCTTGAATTAAATGGTTGGATTATAATAAGTAAAATAACAATAGTCGGTAGTTCTGATTCCACGGGCTCTATAAAATCAAACACAAAACTCCCGACATATATTTGTATTTACAACGGTTTATTACACACCACAATCCTTACAGCAAGAAACAATATGCTTTATGACCACTTGATGAATCAAACTGCGATTATTATGTTCCGTGTACTTTACACAATAATCAACTCTCATACACTGATCTTGTCTTGACCCTAATTACTTTACGAATTCCTTTTAACTTCTCTGTTTCTCTAGTTTGAAAAATTTTATTTATCTCCCATTCCTATTCTTGAGTTCTTCGTCCATATCTGAGGCAAAATGCTGATTGTTTCTAATTTCAATTTTCCTTATATAGTAGAATGATTCTCAACCAAAATCGTCTATGTCCAACAATCCTCCCTCGGTGGCTTCCTTTCATGATCTCATTGCAATCAATTACCCCACCACATGCATTCCTTAAGATAACCTTTTTCATATCTTACCATCAATGATGATGTCTTGATAAAAAGACTTTTGAATTCACAAGTGTTTATTTATTTGTTGTTTAATCAATTCGCGCTTTTCTTATTTAATTAACGATTTTCTGTTTTTATTTATCGCCTTGCTTTTTGACCCTTTCAAAACCATTCTGATAATTTTATTCTTACCGTGATCTTATTTTTATATCAACCCGCTTTTCAAATTCAAATGAGATAATTGATTTTTTCTAATATTTCGAATTTTACGTCCAATTTAAATTATAACATTTTTGTTGCCTGCTTGCGAAATATCTCATTTTTATATCCATTTAAAGTAATTTTCAATTTACAACCCAAACAAAATCAATATTTGCTTTCTGTCTAACTCTCATATCATGATCTTTATATGCAATGCCATTTTTGAGAGCAGATGATTCAATTTATTGGTTCTTCTATAAATTTTGATGATTGTTTTCATCTAATCGTATATCTTATCGTGTGGCTGATATTGTATAAGAGTTGGGCAAACGATGCTCACCTGGATATTTAATCCAAGAAAAACCAGGCAACTTTGAAAACCTTGTTTGTAAATCACCACTCACCGTATAAATATGTTTCTTGCTTATTTCATGTTAAGATTTATGGGCTTTGCAAACTTTCCAAATATATTGAATTTCCATTTGTATTACATTAGAATAAATAATATATTGATGAATAAAATGATAAAAAAGAAGGTCAAGGAAGACAAAAAGGATGAGACGGAAGAAAAATCGAAGACTAAGGCAGACCCTTTTCTTCCGTCTCATCCTTTCTATTCCAATTCTGTATTTTATATTTTCTTCTCTCCCTTCTTTCTTCTTTGACTTTCTTTTTCATCATTTTATTCATCAATATTTTATTTATCCTAATATAATACAAATGGATATTCAATATATTTGGAATGATTGCAGTTACAAAGTTCGCAAACCCTATAAATCTTAACATGAAAGAAGCAAGAAACATTTAGTGTTAGTATGACTAAATAATAATTCAACCTTTACCCCAACTGTTCTTTTTTTCAGTATTTGCTGTGGTTTTGTAAAAATATCATTTTCTTCAGCTCTCTTCTGTAATACTGATTGTGTATTTTTATTCAAATCAATCTTTTCTTTATGTAAATCAACTGTTTTCTTTAGAGCTTTGAGTAATTGGTGCGATTGTTTCAGCTCTAGATTTAATCAAAAGTATAATTTTATTTATATTTTCAATCCATTCTCCACCGAAGTATATTTTTTCATATTCAAACATGATACCAATTGTAAATGTATAATGTTTTGTGTAATATTTTGTGTCTATTTTGACACTATTGCATAATAGTGTTGAACCGTGAGACTATTATGCACCTGTTTCATCTAAGTTTTCAACGCAACATATTACGTTGAGGTAATATAGCTATCTATAAAATATCATTCAATAATTAAATAAAAGTGTGATCGAAATAAACTTATTTTTGATTTATTAGAAATTGTCTTACATGTTTTAAATGGGAACATATGCATTTGTCCATTCTTCAGATTAATTGTTGGATGGCTTTCTTTCAAAATCAAGCAATAACAAGACGCTTTGAATGTATTATCTTTAATAATGTGAATAGTTACATAACAACTATTTGATGCCAATTTTTCATCTTGACCAGATACATCAAAACAGAATATAGAACATAAATCTCTAAAGTCAGGACAATTTCATTGAGGATCGACACCAAACACTTTACACATATGAATGTAGCTACATTATGTTGCTCTGATATGGTTGCATTTGATAATGTTTAGTAGAATCAAACACAATTGGACTCTCTAGATAAAATGATGAATTCCATTGCACATAAATACTCTTAACCTGATCTGTCCAAACATTTTGAAAAAATTTACTACTATTATTATTAGTAGTTCCTGCTGAGTCTTTAAAACCAATTTCTTTCTGATAAATAAAGGTTTTCATGAATAGCTGCTACCTGATGGTATATAAAGTTTAGCTGCCTGACCATACAAATATTCAACATCAATATCTTTATCCAATCTTTATAACACCTTACTTTAAATATTTGATTTAATTGAATTTCTGATAAATAACTATTTAATGTTATTTTCACTTTGCTGTTTGCTGAAGGTCCATAAAATATTTCAACATCGTTAATTGTACGAATTTATGTCAACTCAATGGGGATAAAGAAAAAACTCGATTGTAGCATTTTAGGATACCGAATAGATTCTTCAAAGGAAACATACTTTCATAACCTTTGTTGTAAAATGCCTTAAATAATGAAACACTTTTATATTGTTGGGCCAGCACACAAATAGCCTTGAGAATAGTTTGAATGCATCAGCAATACAGCACAAAACCCAGCACCAAGATAACTTAAAATACAATATACAACACCAATTAAACACTTTAAAATCTGAGAGAATATAAATAAATATATAATCAAAAAACATAAATGTAAAATAAAATAAATACAAAATGCATCAAGAACCGCACGAAATCTACATAAAAAATAACATAATAACAAGAAAATTCGACCGTAAAATGACCATTTATATAAAAGTAAAAATTAATGAATTAAATGAATAAAAATAAAATATTTTTGACTGAATAAATTTAATTAAAAATGTTAAAAAATAAATTGCCAATTTAAATTAAGAAATAAATAAAAATTTAATTTAGATAACACAAATAATTTCAAGGTCGAATTTTGTTTAATCGCAATAAAATTAACACGCAAGGTTAAGGCCAAATTGTAGGTATATATACTGATGTGTTTTCACAAATTTTCAGTCTTATTTTTCGGAGAAAAAATTTTATTGCAGAGAATTAGTCGGTGTGTATAACTGGTTGAGAGCCGTGCATTCAGGCAATTAACACGGGTAAGTGTTTTGCCTGAACACGACCACTCTCAACTGGTGTAATATTATTAATTGATTTTTCAAATGGAATTTGTGGATTATTTTTCAGATTGAATTTATGGATGATTTTTTCAAATGGAATTTATGAATTATTTTCAGATAGAATTTATGGATGATTTTTCAGATTGAATTTAAGGATGATTTTTCAAAAGGATTTGTGGATTATTTTTCAGATTGAATTTATAGATGATTTTTTCAAATGGAATTTATGGATTATTTTCAGATTGAATTTATGGATGATTTTTCAAATGGAACTTATGGATTATTTTTCAGATTGAATTTATGGATGATTTTTCGAATTAAATTTTATGGAATGGGCGATTATGGAATGCATTACGAATTGCCGTGTGTGACCAATGTAATATGCTGAATAAATATTTTTTATCTATAGCCTTAGTGCGTCGAAACTTTTATCGAATTTAGACGGTAACATTTAATTTTTTTTAATTTTATTTCATTTTGTGGCCCACAGCCAAAACAAACTGCAAGTAATTAAAATCACACATAATCTATCGAACTGTGTAAGTGCGTGTATAATCGCCAATAGTTCGTGCCCGTGAAGGCTCCGGCGTGCGGAACGCAGGAGTTGGAACGTCAATATTATCCGTAGATAGGTGAAATTGGAGGGTAAATGAGTAGTCCTTTGGCTGCTCCTTCATCATCCGTTTCCTGTAAAATTAACATAAATTTTTAACAACAATCGGCTCAAAATATCTAACACCGAGTAGTCCAGTGGGCACTCATTAAATATAATATGAACATACATAGAACTCAAGGACAAAGAGAGGGAATGGGTAGCGGGGAAAATTGCGAAATCGTTGCAACAGTTAAAATGAATAGCCATCTCAAAAAGATTAATCCGAACGACCAAAATCATGAAAAATAATGTTTTTAAATAAGAATTAAATAAATTATGTCAATTGAAACGGAAAATATGGGCAGAACGCTGCGAAAATTTTTGGAAATAGTTAAAACGTTTATCATAAAAACTGTAAAATAAGGGCGGAACGCTGCTCAAATTTTCCGAAATGATTATAATACTTATAGAAAATAGTAAAACAAAAGCGAATTGTCGTTCGATTGTTAGTATAATAAACCGTAAAATAAGGGCGGAACGCTGCTCAAATTTTCCGAAGTCATTAAAATACTTATTGAAAATAGTAAAGTAAAAGTGGAACGATTAAAATAAGGGCGGAACGCTGCTAAAATTTTTCGAATCAACAAAAATACTTTATCGAAAACCGGAAAAATACAGATGGGTTACGGCTAATGTTGTATATCAGAAAAAATATTTTTATAAAGTTGAGGAATAAGGAAGAATCCCTACACAAAAATTTGTTAATAATATTGATAATAATTATAATAATAATAATAATAATAATAATAATAGTAATAACAATAAATATAATGGTAATTATAGTAATAAGAATGATAATAAATGTAATAGTAGTAACAATTAATAACGGTAATACATATAATAGTAACAATGACAATACTAGTATCAATAATAGAGAATATCGTAGTTATGATAGGGATAAGGGTAAAGAAGATACTGTGTGAATATTTTACATAACAAAGGGTGTACAGGCCATAGAAAATCATCAACACGGACAACGATAAGAAGGACTAAGCGATGAGACATAAAGATAAATGATATGAGAGTATAGGTTAACATTTGAAGGAGATAGGAGAATAATGGGACCTAAAAATCGAAATCGAGCGCAGGCATTCTATCGGCAGCTCGTTGGACCCACGGATCGTTCGGTCAATTATAGCATTAGCAATAGCGCTCACTTTTATGGACGATCTACCCACTCGAACACAGTTCCAACGTTGCTTAGCAACGGGTGCCGAGTGGTAAGCAAAGGAATATTTGTATGGGGTTGTCTGGGTAACAACCATATAGTTTGAAAATATCAAAACCCAGAAACCCACCAATATCAAAGTATCACCAGTGGAGACGTTAGGTATTCAATCCGATGGTTTACCATATTATTTTTTAAAAATAATATGGTAATACAATACTGGACAATACAAAACTTACTATAGTTGATACATCTCCAGAGTTCTGAATATTTCTAATTCCAGAGATACCCAATTTGAGTGATATCTGTTCAAATAAGCGTGGAAAGAAGCTGTTCTCAACAGTAGTATTTTCATCGACAGTCAGAATTATCGCATCCTCATATATTCCATGATATACCCTTAAAACCTCAACAACTACAGATCAGAGTTAAGACTTTAGATCAAAAATATTTAATAAAGATAGTGACGGAATTATGTTACATAGAATAAAATATTTGCCTACAGTTGCAAAGACAATAAATGAAATGTTAAAATTTAACCAAAACAGATCAAACAATCACAACAAATAAAGGAATTTACTGTGTACATTAGGTATCAGTAATCTTGCTGTTCACAAATAGTCAACTGTCATAATTATACAAATATTTATATTCTCGTAATATTTTGATACATTCTCTCCAGCATAACTGAAACATTTAATACTTACACATCAACTTGCACTTTATCCTGCTTCAGTTCTGAGAGTGAAAATTAGGTTTTCTAAGGTTTGTTATTAAAAGATTTTTTTTATTCATAAATAATCCTATAAATTAAAATGATTTTAATATTTAGTTGATTTAATAAAGATCGCACTTTATTTCTATTAGATTTAAATTCATTCTGAAAATGGTTTTCAATGCGTTTACGACGTGTCTATGCACAAGAAATATCCGGTGGGGACTTATTATGATTCCCTTGCCTCTATGTGGTACCGCATTATATATGTTATAGATTGTGACCTTATCCGACTGCATTTTATGAGTCTCTACGAATTGGATATGTATAATATAAACAAGGAACAATTTATGGACTGGTGCTCCGTTAAACGAATGGAAAATACAAAACACCTTTATGAAATATTTAAACGGATTGCTCCAAGAAAAATGAATTCAAACAGATCTCTTGCGTCAGCCGGCAGGAAACGTGGGGTACATTTTGCGGTTTCTGATAGCTTTTGTTTCAAAGGAAATGGTCCCTATAGAGCAATTATTGCATATGGTAAATCGAGGTCATCAGTTGAGAGTGCATCCAATGAGTACGAAGATAAAATTACTAAATCAGTGAAAAGACCTAGTTTAATTAAAGATTGGGATGGATTCTCATTCCCTTCTTATGAATACACATTGTTGTCACACTTGGATTCCAGGGAAGCAGAATGGAGGAAGAAGCATTCACAAGCGGCTGATAGCCAATGTCCTTATCAAATGGAGAGAAAACTTTCAATAATAGAACGTGATTTTACATATAATTATTCCGCTGAGAAAAAGCCTTAAACTCTCGAATAAATATTATACTTTAAATTATTAAACAGTTCAAACTCAATTTCATAATAATTTAAAAATTAAGTTTGTAACTGAACATAAAAATTTGAATTTTATAATAATTTACTTTTTGTATATTTAATATTAAGCATCTAGAAAAATACAAATTATTGAAAAGAGATGCGTGACTAGTCATTAATAGACTGCTATAAGAAGTGTGCTTAAACTGACAGATTCATGTGGCACGTAGTCTGAATCACGGGACAAATCAAAATGTATGCAATTCTATCCCTATTCATTAAAATTGCAAATGAACAAACAATTTTGAGTAAATTGTGTGTTTGTATCTTCAGTAAAAGCATAAAAAGTATCATGCTGATGCAACGTACAATTTATTCGTTTATAGAAGATTTAATTTTTCGTCAGAAGGGCGGTTTAAAAGCGGCATGCACCTCGTATAAACGTTAAAAGACAATGAAATTTCTGCAAATAATTTTCAGACCCAAAAATAATTGCTAGAACTGAGACAAAGTTCAAATTGTTGTCAAACTCTAAATACAGCTATCCAGTGAATTATTAATACTGAAACTTACCATTTGGTACAAGTTGCTTCTAAGAATCGTAGCCATTACAAAAGTGCTTGATAAAAGTTACATGGCTTTCCAAGGTACAAGCAACAGGCTGTTTAAGCATAATAACAGTAAAATTTTAAAAATAATTCAGCTACCATCTAATTTTAATACTAATTATTGAAAGACTTCTGTGTAGTGTTCAAGGAAGAGAGTAAAACTCATTATCACGACATGTTATCAATTTTATTTACATCTCTGAATTTTTAATCACTAATTTCTTGTTAATTTGGAGATCTCGAGGCCCTTAAACCAATTTAACTCTAAATAATTTTTATCAATTTTTAATTAAACTCAGGTTCCCCTTTGTTGGGGTTATATAAAATACGTGAAATAAAAGATAAAATTGCCAATTATCAAAATAAATTAAAAGTTCAGAAAAAAATAAAAATCAATCTTTTTTGTGGAAGTGGTAACCGGTGACAAATAAGGTTTTGAAGACGAGCAAAATATATGTAAATTAATTAGAGGTATATAGAATGGCCAGGAACCTGAAAAATAATTAATTTATTTTTTCTTCAAGTCCATAAATCAAGGAGTATTTAGCCGAACGTCAGATCAATGGATACACAAATTTTATTAAATTGTTATTTTGTTATGGAACTTGATATTATTAATTGTGAGAAAACACGAGGAGCCAAATTGAGAGCTAGTTCCTATCGACAAATCGCTAATAATCCCAACATATGTTAATTAGGATGTTTAATGGTTGTGTTTGAATAGTGGTAAGTTTGTTTCTATGTGGATATTCTGTATTAATAACTAACTGGTTGTGTATTTATTCCAGTTGTCAAAGATGAGGTAAAATGACGAGTATAATTAGAGAATCAGAAAAAATAATGAAGATAATGATAGGAGAATTATAAATGATTTTGGATATGTTTTTGTTAATAGGTGATGAAAATGAGATTAATGAAAAATTAAATGTGATTAATAATTCTGAATTTAAGATGAAGAAAAAAATCAAAATTGTTAATTGTATACGACCATACCTTTATGGTAGAACTTAATATCATTGGAAACTAAAATATATGCCACCAAAAATCGGTCATGAGAGGCTAGAGCTGAAATCTAAAATCAAAATTGTTAATTGTATACAGCCATAATTTATGGTAGAACTTAATATCATTGGAAGCTAAAAGACCTGCCACCAAAAATTGGCCATGAGAGGCTAGAGCTGAAATCTAACCATTAGAAATTACATTAGAATTGGCAAATTATGGAGAAACAGAATATATGCAGGGAAATTGGTGCGAAAAAGTTTTGAAATTGGTGGGTTACCGGGTACTATGGTTTGGTTTAATATTACTGTGGTTACCCTTGTAACGTCATATAAATATTTTCTTTGTTGCCACTCGGCATCCGTTGCTAAGCAACGTTGGAACTGTGTTCGAGTGGGTAGATCGTCCGCAAAAAATGAGCGCTATTACTAATGCTGTGATTGACCGAACGATCTTTGTGTTCAACGAGCCGTCGTTAGAAAACTAGTGCTCGCTTTAGCTTATTTGGTCCCCTTATGCCGTAAATCTGATCAATCAAATCCATTGAACCTTTTGGTCAACGACAAAAATTATTAATGAATGTATATTAAAACAAAACTAATGAATACATATTTCATAAAAAAGTAATATAATTTCAGTTAATCGATTGAGTGGCATTTAGCAGTCGAGCGGCTCGGCGATTGGCCACTCTTTGTGTCCAGGACGGTGACTGTTCGTAGTTGGGGTTGTTGGAGTTGCTATCGTCTCTCGATAGACTAACTGGGCAGGAGCAAAAACGAGAGGATAAGTTACCGCAGCTCCCTCTTGGCAGGCGGATAGGGCCACTTCTAACCCCTTCACCTGCATCCTCAGGCTTTGGTTAAGTTGCTTTTCATCCGCCCATCCCTTTTGGGCAGCGGTGAGTCTCTGGTAGAGCAATTTTGCTTTTCGGGGCGCTATCCAAACACCCTTTGTCTGTTAGTATTTCCACGGTCAGCTGAATGATCTGATCGTGAAGATTTTTGTTAATTTTCCGTGCGTGTGTGAGTTCTGTTTGCAATATTTGTAGGGATTCCATTTCTACAATAATGAAGATTTAAATTCCTTTTCTAAATCCAAAATCACTAAGTATAAAGTTGATTTAAACATAATTTGAAAAGTTACGTTAAGAACAAGTAAGAAATAAAAATCCTAATTAACCAATTATTTATTGTAATAACATTCATGTAAAACTAAGAGATCCATATCCCACAGCTCAGCGGGGTCAGGGTTCTTCGAAAAATTTCTTCATCCCTTCCTCAGCTGAGCAGCCCGGATACACGAAAACAGGCCGTTTCGTATTACGTACAGGTCTGGAGTTGGACAACGATATGTCGTTGTAGAAATTCACGATCCTTCCGGCCGCAATGTCGTCTTCTACATTGGCCAGGTATTGTCTGGCCCTGACCACCTGAAAATCGACCTGCCGCTGGTGGTCTTCAAGGCGTGTGAGAAGATAACGGGTGTGATCCCGAATTTCCTGAATCGGATTCTGATCGCCCCATTGTCCGTTCGCCATGCCTACTCTCCCGTTTATTCCCAATAATTGCCAGATGGTCTGTCGGGGGCCTCTTGGTTGGGGCTCCTCGTCACCTCTTGCTCGCCCTATTTGGCGCCAGACTTGTCTCCACTGGTTGGCAACGTGTGGGGACACGAACACAAAAGGGTCTGATCTTTCTAAAATTTTAATACATAATCATCCAGATTCTCCTCACAAAATTATCTGTCGCATAATGATAATCAAGGTAAAACTCAACTGGTCAGTCGCGGGGTTCACTACACGGAGGGTCTCATTGTTGCCTATCAGGGTTATCAGCAAAGCACCTTAATTCGTGCCGTTCTCCTGATCGAGCTTACTATTTGCGGATTCTGGTATCAACTAAACTAGCGTCCTAAATACGATCTATAATAAATGTACGCAGATGTCATCGTCAACGTAGTCATTAAATAAGGTCCGAGAATATTAACAATAAATTGCCTCTAGGAATTTTTGTTAGTTTACATCGTAATTACAAATATTGTTAGTATTTTAATATTATTTTTTATTTAACACGATTATCAACAATATTTAACTAGAATTTAACTAACCGGTAACGTGGGAATAAAACTCTATTTTAGAAATAACCCCAAATTTTAATGAGCATTTCACCTTTATTATCAGATATCCATAATATTTTCAAAAACGGAAAATTTATTTTTCAAAATAGAAAAGGCAAATATCAACTAATTTTCAATCTATTCTCATATCATCTAAAAGTCCTTATTAAAATCTATATATTGAAAATAAGCGAAAACTTTAATGAATATTTCACCTTTAGTATAAAATATCCAAAAGAAAATTTATTTTTAAAATGGGAGAAGAAAAGAATAAACTAATTTGTAATTCACATTACCTAAAAATCCTTATTATTAAAAATATATATGTATATGTTACCAACTAATAAACGTGGGTGCACTTAAAGGTCCAACCGGTTCCATTATATGTCGATTTATCTAATCATGGTCTTGGCTTACTACACCTATCTATCTCGGTTGTCATGTAGATCATTACCTAAAATCCGTCAATCGTTTCTTTATTTTTTCCCTTTCATTTATAAAAAAAAATTTAGTATTATCAAAATAGTAGTGATTGAAGGTATGATGAGATTTTGATTTAATTAATCGCTTGATTTACCACAGGAAATTGTTCATCGAATTTGCTTACAAAAGTTAATTTTACTGAAAGATCTTTAAGGGAATAATTACCTAGTTATCTGGATTACTACTAAGAGAATTGTTAGTAATTTAAATTTGATTCATTTATTTGTTCGTTTTAATGCCAGTGGATTCACTATTCGGGTTAATTCCTCCTCGAACCGGTTGGTTAAAAAATTGTGCACAATATTTGGGTGACCTCTAGCGCTTTAACTTAACCACGCTGATTTACTTCCTAAAAATTAACGTAAGATGCATAATAAAACAAGCTTCTTTTATTTCTAACACTAATGGTAGTCTAAATCGGATTCATGTGGTGGATATTGAGTTCCCGGCTAAGACTTAGATGATTATACAGAGATGTGGATATAGAAATGGATTTACCTGTGATGGTGGGTCGAGATTCCGAAGGCATAGTTCCAACTGGGGTCGTCACGGGAGCGTTTCTACTCAATCTATCCGGTTGGAGATTCATTTTAAATATCAGTGAATTAATGATTACCTTAATTCGTCTGTGAATTTATCGTTATTGAGTGTGTCTGCTGGTGAGTGATTTTATTACCTGCACACACTCCTTGGTCGTCGATAAGTGTGGTGTCAACCGGTGTTCTGGTTGATCTACCCGCTATTTTTTCTGGGGTTTTGTGCGTTCCTCTTCTCGGTGAGTGGTTGTACTATTTGTGTATAAAATTTTTATTGATTTACGTTTTTAGGAAAGGTCACGGTACACACTGAATCGTTTTTATGAAAATTTACCGTTGACTTCAGTCATTATAATTAGAAAAAATCTTTTGGGAATTATGGTGGATTCACTTGCGGATAGTCTGTGAGCGTTACTTCCTATTGTAAGTATTAATCTCTATCATTTATTTATGTAAAAAAAATTTTTTTTGGATCTACTTTATGCGATTGAACGATGATCTCATTTTCTCTATTTCAGATGAGGGAATTGGTTACCGGTGAGGCATTTCCTAAGTGGGGTTCAGACAATTGATAAGGGATTTGCGAGATTCATTATCTGTTCTCCAGTGTGAGTTGTTAATGGGTATTATAGAATGATTTTATTTTCTTTTCTTAGCTCAACTCCTGTATCGTCTCGGTCTCCGGATGGATATGAATTACGCTAACAACCCTTATATGATTTATCCGAGTTATTATGCAAGGGTGTCGGATAAACTATTGCAAATTTAATTGAGGACGATCACTTAGGGAAGAGTCGAGGGACTTATGAGTTAAGGGTACATCTATGTTGGCGTTTCGACACGAAGGAATACCGTCATCGTTTGTTAATAAATAAATGTTATTGAATTTTGTCTTCTATGATGTTGGGTATTCACGGAAAAATCTATGTTAAAAGGTTTCCTATTCTTCTAGTAATTTACACTAAGGGAGATTTTATTGGGTAGATTCTGTAAAGGTAACTAAATTTATATTATAACAGAAATCTATTGCTTTAGATGATCAACTATCAAGTTGGATCTATCGGGTTGTTAAAGTTGGTTCGATTTTAATTTCAAACCCATATTAATTAATAATCGTGGTGACTTAATTTTATTTTCTCTGGGACTATACGTATTCTCGTATTCGACTAACCATGGTCATGTTGAGGAATTGCTTTTTACGAAACAAGATCTACCACTATAGGTCATTTCTCCTTTTACTTTGTTCACTGGGATCGCGGTTAATTATCTAATATTCACGATTGATTATAATTCTGCGGGGATTCATTATAGTTCGATCTTTTCTATGGTTTTAGGTTGATTAAATTCTGTCAGGATGTGATTTTAGAGTCCTGCTTTTTAATTTACGTTTATTCTACAGTTGGTTTCTACTAAGTTATCTTTATGACGTACTATTAGAGTCTGACTTATAGGTATTCTATAGATTGATTTTACTGAAATCCTTTACGACATGAAGTTAGAAAAACATAGCAATTATTTCGTATTTTTAATTCTCCCGTCACCTTCTCCTTTAATTGATCCTAGGCGCGTTTGTGTTTATATTATAGTTAATGAGTGCCCACTGGACTACTCGATGTGGTGATTTTGAGCCGCATGTAAATTCAGTTTAGGTCGAGTTTAAAGAAACTGAGAGACGAGGAAATAGCCAAAAGACCATTTCCTTACCCCTCCCTTCTTCTATACGGAATAGTATTGACGTTCGAGCTCCTGCGTTTCGCACACCGGGCCTTCACGGACACGAATCATTGGCGATATTCCACGCACTTCCACTAATTCGGATAATATGTTGATTTTACTAACTTGTGATGTGTCTTTGGCTGTGGGCCGGAAAAATTTCGACAATTAAAAAATGATTTAGGCATTATAAATAATTTATTAAAATAATATAAAAAGTTACCAATCCAAGCATATACAAAATACCATAAAAACATCACTCCCCCCACGCCGACACCCAAGTAGAGCTCTATCAAGGTTGCGAGGATGCGACGTGGAAAGAGCTTTCCAATAAAACTCTCACTTACATAGATTTTTAAAGAGTAAAACGATTTTCAAGTTTCAAAAACTGATTTAATGGTTAAAATTGTGTAAAAATGAGTCGGTATATATACCTATTTTTTGGCCCTAACCTTGCGTGTTCTTTTTGATTTAGTAAAACAAAATTTGACCTTGGAATTTTCTAGTGTATTCTAATCTTAATTTTTATTATTTTGCAATTTTATTTGGTAATTTTTCTTTTGAAATTTTTATTGAATTATTTCTAATTCAAATTCTTTGATTTTTATTTCATTTTCATGAAATTTCATATTTTGTTAAATTATCAAATTTCGGTCAAATTTGTTAGGTTTTCGTGTTATGTTTATATTTATATCGTGCGAATCTTGTTGCTTTTTGTTATTATTTTAATTTATTTTTGTGTTTATGATTTTATATTTTATTGTTCTCTCTCTCATATTTTGATAGGGTTAATTGGTGTTTTAATAAGTTTTGAATTTAAATCTGCATGTTATATTTGCATGTGTGTTGCCGATTCATTTAAACATTTACAAGGCCGTTTGTGTTGTGGCCCAACAAAATTAAGAAAACGAATTATTGAAGCAATGGCTAGTGATTGAATTATTACTTTGAAATATAAAGGAGAGGAACTTTATAACGATGAATATTAATTTGATTTCGGATGTTTTCAGCATGAACTTTGTGAGAATGGGTATTTGAGTAGAAGTACAAGTTTAATGAATAACATAGTTGCGTCAAAAGAGTTTAGGACAAACATAAATAATCGATATATGAAAAATGTAGTTAAAGACGAAGTAAATAATGAAGTGGAAATGAATGAATTTGGTGTTATAAGAAAGAAGGATAAATTGTAAGTTAATGATAAGATCGTGAAAATTAGAAAATTAATGGACGTAATAAATTATAGGTTGATGATGAGGTTGAAATTGAATTTGAAAATAAAGAATTTAAAGTTGAAGATGAAGTAAACATCAAATAATATGAGGTTAGAAACAAATTAGAAATGAGAGAGGTTTTTGGTTTAATCCAAATAAAGTAGAAAATGGTGGAGGTTTAAGTGAAATTAAAATAAATTTGGTAAACTTGATTATAATAGTAAATGGAATATACATTAAAAAGATAAATTTAAAGGATTATTGAAAATAATGTATCCGACTTTCGAATTTGAGGCAGAAATAAAAGATTATTTAAAGGAAATTAGTTAAATTTTGAGAGGTCGACCTTTAGAAGTTGTAAAGAAATTAATCCATCTGATGAATTTTCTGATATGAAAGTAATTGAAAATTTGATAAAAATTAGAATAAACAGGGAATCGGTAGTAGGTCGGTTGACATTTATTGTTTTGGAAGTAGTAACACATGCCTTAATAAGACCAGATGAATAAGAGCAGAGGTGGGTAAACTACGACCCACGGACTGGATCGGGTCCATACACACGTTATGACCGGACCAGAAATCTTATCAGATAGCCAAACAAATTTAGATCTTGTTTTCGTTTAAATTTATATATGATCATTTTATTTGTTTGCTTCGGTTTAACCATGTTTAACGCTTGTGAAAGGGTAAACAATTTGTAGCCCGGCCCTCAAAAATTTTATGAAACTTTAAGGACCCCAAGTCTCAAAATCTTGCCCATCCTTGAATTAGAGAATTTAGTTAATAAAGAAGTTAAGATATTGAATGATAAATTTGGAAACTCGATTAAAGATAATGGAGATTTAGAAATGTTGGGGTTGTCATGTAAAATAGAAAAAGTGAATGGATATTTGTATAATCCTGAGCAGATAAGGTTAAATAAAAGAGTGAACAACAAAATGAAAAAATAAATTATATTTCCATGGATGTTTATATTGAATTATTTATGTCTCGTGTTCACCCAAACAGATTCGTTAGCAGCATATGACTACTCTCAAATAGAAATGGGAAAAAATATCCGGTATTAGATATGATCAAATGTTCGGAGACGTATCCGATTAATTTAAAAATTGAAGATGTTAAATATTATGTGTATCAAGAATCTGATCGAAGAAGGGCAAAAATTTGAGAGTGTTTAGTAAAAACAACAACTTTATATTTTATTGTAAAAAATGAAGCCATGTGGTTGATTGCCGCTGTTTGGCATTGACAACCCGGGAATACAAAACTTTTCTGTTCTGCCCGCGTGTTACCTGTTGCTAAGCAACGTTGGTAGTGCAACATGAAGTTATGAGTCTGCCGAAGGTGAGGTTCTTTGCTGAGACTGCTCTGACATTGACTCATCCTGAGTCTAGTGAGCTGCTGTTAGAAGGCCTGTGCCCGTATTCCACTCTCGTCCCTTAATTGCTTACTTTCACACGATGATCATTAGCTTAACCAAGCTGGATTATCTTAACCTATCCTATTTATCTTATTTAAGCGAAGGAAAACAAATAGAATGCTTGTGACGAGGGCGTATTTCCACGATTACATTTTTATTACCTCGTAAGTTTTGAAAACCTACAAACTCACTATGTACATAACCTGGCGTGTGAAGACTACATCAAATTCAAAACTTTTTTATTACAAAAAAAATCAACAAATTTGGTAGCATCTATTTATAGTTTAAAATATATTCATCAAGTATGACAAATTATATTTCCATTTCAATTTTGCTCCAACACTCGTAACTGACGTAGTCGGGCTCCTTCGGCCTTCCTTGGATTGTGGCGTTTTCTGGTTTTCTACCTCAACGGTGTTATTGTACCATGTGCTCGCTTCCTATAGACCATTCGTGCTGCGGCGAACACCAGGGGTACGTAATGGCGGTGCATATAAATTACTGTGATTAAGCAAACTTGACCTTCTAAAATTTTCTAATATAGTTTTATTTTATTTTTATTTTCATTTATGTAATTCAGCTAGTTTGTTCTTTATTATTTAATTAGAATTGATTTCATTCTATTTCATTTTATTTTTCTTATAAAATTTCGTTATGTATTATTTGGTAAATTAGCTGAATACTTTAGCTAAATTTTATGTTATCGTGTTGTATCTATATACGTTTTCATGTTATTCTTGATGCATTTTGTAATTATTTTTATTTATTTTTATGTTTCTCGATTTATATATATTTACTTGGTATTTAAGGTTTTATTTTTAAATCATTCTGTTGTATGCTTGCATGCTATATCGATCAGATTAAACAAATTTCAGGGTCACTTCGTTTTGACCCAACTCATGCATCGTAATTAAAAATGCAGGCTATTCCGAAATCAGTTCAGATAATTCATGAAAATTGTATAACAACATCTCAGATAGATGAATTAAAAATCAGTCCTGAAATTAAATTTAAAGTGAAACTAAATCATTAGATCAAAGTGACAATTGTAGTTAAATACGCATTAAAAGCGGATGACGATTGTGAAGGCGAACTGCATAAATTGAATGGAATTTAACAGAAGCGAGATAATTCCAAAATGTGTTTGATGATGATACGGCAAAGCTGCACACGCATCCATTTTGCAATGTGAAACAGTTTAACAATTTTATTGTATGATGCTAAAATTAATTTATATAACTTGGCATATTTAAAAACTATACTTTTTAAATAATTATCTGGTGAAAAATTTAGAGAAAGATATAATTGATTGAATATAAATATTCATTGGTTGCTTTGTCAAATGATGAATTTGACAAGGACATTTGCTCATTACAAGGCACATTACAATGACGCTTTTGTTAAATAATATTATGCTTTTTTTATATCTTCTAATAAAGACGAGCATTATTAAAAGTGACTCGCACAGGAGCGAGATCTTAAAGGGCGCCAATCAAAGATAATTATATTCATATTCAAGTAAAAAATATTAAATTCAATTTCGAATAATGAATTGTAATGAAAACGTAATTGCATTCTTATTCAATTATTCTGTGATGATAACGTGTGCAATATAATTACGCAATAAGAAAAAACTAATAGAAGTAATAATAAAAATATTCTTTTAGTTATTTTTTAAACCTTTTTCTTTTTGTTTTTGTCTATTCGTGCTATTTTATCAAACTTTTGAGGCTTCATTTGGATTTTTAATTTGTGGTGAATCGCAATATATATATTATAGTATAAAATAGTGACTTCCTTTATTACCAACTGTTCAGGTGGATCAGTTTTATTATTTGATTCAATAATAGTAGTTTTCTAGATAAGTTATGACGTGCAAATTAAACACATTTTCAGATGCTTGTTTGTTTAATTATTTTACAAGAGCCTCCATAATCGCAATAAGTTTAATGTATTTTTATTTAAATAAATAACATTTATTTTCAAAGTAAATAACAGAAAGGGAAACTCAGATCTTGGCAAAGGAAATAAAAATAAACACTAGAAAAAACTTTCGAAAGGATTCAATTTCAGGGTGAATTCAATCAACAGATTTAACTTTTATAAATGGATATTTTTTTATTCAAATTTGATTAAATCAGCACTTGAATTCAATTCGTCGCAAAGCAATTTGTCGCAACGCAATTCGTCGAAAAGCCATTCAGCGAAAAGTAAACGAAAAATAATTTTGCGATTAAATTAAAATTTCTTCAATTTACTAATTAAAATTATAATCAAAATTGTTTCAATATTTATTAATTATTTTATTATCGAAAATTTTTTCATTTAATATATTGTTTGCAGTAAGGGCTTATCTTATTAATTACTTTTTCCTCACTTTAACACAAACATTATTTCTGAACAAGCAAAAAATGATATGGCCTATGAGGAACTTATTGCAGGAGAATGAACAATAATAAATACAGGAATTATACAGTTAGAAATTTTGGTTTACTTGATGCTTCCACACATTCTGAGGAGATAATTTATATAAAAAAATGTAAAATTTATCACTGTTTTATAGCTATTATAAAGATTTTTTATTTCTAAAAAGCAGTGATGAATTGTTTGCAATACATTTGGTATTATTATTTTACTGACTTTCAGTCTAAATAATACACCAAGTTGAAAATTGTTATGTTATTTTTATCTTGAATTACTCAAGATTTTACCTTATCTTTATTCAAAGTTGTTTGATCTTTATCTTTAACATCCTGTTACCAACAAAAATGCGCATATAACCGACTGCTATTGCATCACTGTCATTCTTCTCTCTTTTTCAAATTTAAAAAATTCAAATCAAATTTTTAGAAAATGATAGAATCGTTGAAAGATCGAGATTTTATTATAACAAAAGATTTATCAAGATGTTCAGATGAGATGCCAATGATTTCAATTGGTTCTTACAATATTTTAGCTCAATGCCATTTGGATCATTACAGACATCTTTATCCAAATTGCGATGAGAAATTTCTTGACTGGCCAAACCGATGGATAAAAATTAAAAGGGATCTGGAGAATTTCAATTGTGACGTGTGTTTTTCTTGAAAATGAGAAATTGATATATTTTTTTGTTTAGATTTATTGCCTCCAAGAAGTTGAGATTAAATTTTACTCATCTGACATTGAACCGGCCATGGCTCAGTTAGGTATGGTTTAAGGTCTTTATTGACAAAAAATAATTTTAATTTTTAAAACAGTCTAAATTAAAAAAAGTTACTTATCGAAACTTTTTTATAAAATATATATTAAAAAATTATAATTATATTAATTGGAAACATATTTATTGCAAATGATATTATTTTTAAAATTATTTTTAACTTTGAGTTTTTACCGTATTATAATTATTACCATATTGTCATAGCTAGGGAGGGGCGGAGAAAGCGAACCACTCCAAATGGTATACTATTTGATGGTGCCTCGAATGTCTTTTGACTTGTGCGCTTTGGATTTCTTAATATTGCTTCAAACGATAATTTAATTGCAAATTAAGTCACCATGCTTTGGGTGAATTTTTTTAAGCACGTTTAAGGAGCCATATAATTTATTTGAATTCAAGTTCAAAAAGGTAAGTTTGATTGCATTCAAAAAGCGTTATTATTCGAAATTTTTGTTTCTCATATTAATAATTAAAAGATATGAGAAGCGTATTGTACAAATTAGGCAAATGCTATGTAAATGTTCCATTAAAAACCTCTAATGCTTCTTTAACAAATCTTTGCTTTCAAAAATCCTGTCTACCTGATCACAAGCATTCAAAACCGGGAGAGGTAGTAACCAAAAGTTTTAAGCAAATTTTTTAGATGGAATTAACCATTTAATTCAATTAATTAGCTCTCACATTTTACAAATTTCATTTTAGGATACAGAGGATTCCTCTCAAAAAAAGCCTCTCCAAGGCGTGACGGATGTGCCATATTTGTGAAAACTGATAAATTCAATTACAATCTATCAACTTTTGAAACTGTCGAATTTTTTAACGATGGGCTTTCAGTATTGAAAACTCCGAACGTTGGTCAAATAGCTTTATTGGCTCCAATTTCGAATCCAGATTCAAAGATTTGCGTTGCAAATACACATTTATTTTTTAACCCTAACCACGGAGAAATCAAACTAGCAGAATTAAGTCTTCTTTTAGCTCGGATTGATGCCGTCTCTAATGCTCATCGGGTGTCGAATCGAGAATCGGATTCTTATTATATTCCTATTATTCTTTGTGGGGATTTTAATTCTGGACCACAATCTGATATCATTAAATTCATTACAAATGGAAGTTTTGATTTCAATCAGTCATTAGCATCAGAGATATCCGGTCAAAATGAGCAAGCATTCAACGGCGAAAAAAGTCAAACATTGCTCTCTATGAGTGAACTACCTCCAAGGATAGGGATTAGCGATCAGATGGTATTAGTAAATTCACATAATTCAGCCGATATGTCTGTTGGAACGGGTCTATTTAGTCATAATCTCAAATTAAAATCAGTTTACGAATATGCCAAAGATAAAAAATCAAGATTTGCAACGTCTCACGTCAATTCAACCAGCTGTCATGTCGACTTTATATTTTATCGCAATGTTAACTGTTTACCCCGATTAGAATTAGTTTCGTATTTGAGATTACTGAATTCGGAAGAATTTAGCAGAGTTCGTGGGATGCCTAATGAGTATCACGGATCAGATCATATCCCTATTGTAGCTAGATTTAGACTGATTGTTTAAATGAACTATTATTATTATTATCCTATTAAACTTTTTCAAAATAATTTTTTTTTTATTAAATTCTTTTTCTATTTTGTCACTAAACAACAGTGATATTACGTAATTTGTTACATAATTAGATGCTTTCTAAAAATTTTCATATTCGTAAAATCAAATAATTATTAGAGTGAGCAAAATGATTTGGGGGGGATGTATAAAATAAATGTGGTCTTGTCCCAAAATATTGAGAAACAGGAGTAAAAAAATAAAATGAGAAAAAACAACAACATAAATAGAAATAAAACAATGAAATACGACAAGGTCATTTTAATTAAGAACTACAAATTTAAAGAGAAAACAAAAAATGGAATAAAATTATGTTATCTTAACAGCTTATTTGCGATAGCAAATAAATCAAAAGAAGTCAAGGAAGGAAAAAGAAGAAAACACTTAAGTGGAATTTGTTATCTCGACAGCAGTATGATATAACAGATGAAATAGTAGGAGACTTCTCGGAGATAAAAATCAAAAAAATATAGTTATATATAAGAGTCAGAAAAGGATAACCTATAAAAGAGAAAGGGTGAGAACAATTTTGAGAAAACTAGAGGTGGAGAAAGAATAAATTCAAAATTCATCACAATTTGGCTGGGTGACAATTGGAAATAACGTATCAGAGATTAACGAAAGAGGAAACAAAAGTTGAGGAAACCAGACAATAAATATGTTGAGGATACCTAAATAATGAAGTAAAACAATTAATAAACATGTAAAATGATTGGGGGAAACAATGAGAAGTAAGTAAGATGTGATTCTGGAGTCTAATAAAAAGAGAATGAAAAGAAATGTTGAACAACGAGAAAGGAATAAGAGAAAATCAATAAAAACAGACAATTAAATCAAAGAAGGTCATTTATAATTAACAAGTGCAAATTTTGGAAAACAAAAAACAAAATCCGCACATCATCTCGAAAGCCCTTTCAAGATAAGAGAAGAAATATTGTTTGAAAATCCGGGAAAAAGCATCTCCAAAAAATGATTTATCATTACAGCTGTCATCGATCATGGTGGCCCAAAATGAATTAGGGGTAAGAGATTCTATTCGACAGCAGTAAGTGTTATTGAATGATGGAGTATAAAAAGGAAGCGCAATTGAAATCAACAACACAAAAAATAAGACAAAATTGCGAGAGACAAGAAATTTGCAGGAGGCAAAGAATTACAGAAGACAAAGAAAAAAAAAGGAATTAAAGAGAAATTTGAAACAGAAATTAAGCAAGGTCAGAGCAAAGCGAAGCAACTAAATCAGAGTTACCGATCTCAGAAACCTACCGCAGTAGTCAATTGATTGTAAAGCTAATTGATCCGAAAAGTGCTATTCTTCCCGAAGGGTCGCAATAAGCACTAAGTGTAATCGATTGATAATTCGTTGTGTCATTTTAAAGTGGAGATAAAGTGTAGTAATCAATAAAGTTTATATCGTTTGGAGTTCGTTACTGTTGTTTAAAGCACGCTTGGAGTCAGATCGATAATAATTTCTATTCAAATTCACCGACAAACCCAACAAATACAACCATATCAAGAAGGTACAACCGTGACGCAAATTAACGATCATTGAATTGTGCTATTGTTCACTATGTTCTGCGATAAGCCCCGAGTTTTGAGTAGTGAATCTTTTGCGTTAATCTATTGTCATTAAATCAATTCGATTGTAATTGTAATAGACAATAAATATTGGTAGAATCGATAATATGTTGTTGATATTTCAAGACACGTTTGGAGTTATGTCAATAATTAGTAGTGTTTAATTTCACAGACACTAAACCAAATTCCTGAAAATATGATTTTATATTTCGTTTGACATTAAACTGTTGTTGAAATGTGATATCATTGCGAAACAATTAGAAAATCGTGACTTACGTTAATATATCATCGTAAACAAAAGTAAACACAATAATAGTTTGTTTTTTTTCAAACTGGGATACTCTTCTGATAAATTTGCCCAAAAATCATTTAATGACTGATCTTTGTATTTTTGTTTTAAATAAGAATCATGTATTAAATTAATTAAATTTTAATAATCACTAGCCTTCAGACTTAGCTGTCACGGAAAATAAATTTGCGAACATAAGAACGAATTAGTTTTCTCTCTATGTAAGTAAAAATATATTTGATGCATAGTAAAAAAGTGTTATTTGATAATTGTGATGCTTTTATTTTTCGTTAGCTTGCTCATTAATATTACCTGAAACTATGTTTTTTGCACATAGCTTAATGAGTTTTTCTTCAATTCTAAAAACTTCGTCATTAAGTGTGATGCAGTAACTCGCGCAATAAGATGCCATTGTTGCAATTTTATTTCCAATTTTAGCACTTACAGTAATCCAATAAAACAGCTCACTGATAAAGTTGGTCCAGACATAACAGCTCCGTCAATCAGGCCTGGATTAACCATTAGGCAAACAAGGCACGTACCTTGGGCACCAAACGTTTGGAGGCACCAAAAATCCTCAAAAAAAACTTTTTTGAACAAATTTAAGTCCAGAGACAAGTGAAATTTGAACAAGTGCTATGAAAATGAAGAAATGCATTATAATAAAAATTCACATTCGAGTTTAGTACAATCTTGAATACTTAAAAATTAAGCGCATAAAAATTAAAAATACTCCTGGTAAATGGTAATGACTAAAATGCGGACCATGCGAATTCACCATTCATACGAGTTTAACCCTAATTCTGAATCTAACCTTAAGGTCATATTCGACTTTAAAATTTTTTTTGAAGTTTTATAACTTTTAAACCATTTTTATATTTACAATAAATAATATTAAAATAATAACATTTATTAAATTTCTTTCCAACTTACGACAAGTACTATATTTTTTAATCGATTCTGATATTAAGGAATTATTGATAGGAGCTTACAGCTTAAGTATGTTATTTTTAAGCCTTATTTTGCATAATTTTTAATGCTTATGTAAATTACATTTTCATTTTATATTATTTATTCATTTTTATTTACATCTTTTCACATACTTTATTTCAATTTCAGACCCCAAAATGAAACGTGTTCAGTTAAGTAGTGCACAAAACAGAAACCTATCTAAAGAATAGAGTACATTATTTCTGCTGTGAAAGCTACGAGCAGAAAATTAACAATTTATTTAGTTTTAGATAAGCAACAGGAAAAGCAGAATTTTACTGACACCATCAACCCTCTTGATAAATCTACTATAGGCTGTTCTGCAAATCCAGATACTGTAATAGAGCTTGATATGAAATTTTTGTAAGTGTAACCCAATTCAGTCTGCTGAAGCTGAAGATGATTATAAAGATGAGAATAATAAAATTAATCAAGCAATAGATCCAGGACCGTGGATTGACTTTCCGCTGATGATGTGGCTTAGTGGGTTAACTGTGAGCCCACAAACTGTCAGCTTCATTATGGTTCCTTTGATAAATCTTACCGTATTTATGCTGGAGAAAAAATAACAAGATATTTGTTGAGGTTAGGTGAGTTTCAAAAATTATTATAATAAATAAAAAAATTTGGGAAAATAAAATAATTAATTATAAATAATCAAAAAATTAAAATCAATATTTTCCGGTGGAAATGGGTATGTGTCGATGCCAATTGGCGAGACGAGTACGAAAATAATAATATAAAATTAATTTGGGACCCTTAGAAAAAGTTATTTAAAAAATACAAATTAATTAATTAATTAAAATGACGAAAACAAATAAATTAAATTAGGAAGAAATTCTCCGAATTGAATAAATTAAATTACGAAGGAAACTGATTATTCCATAATGTGATTTATTTCGTGGTCTTCTCCAGGGAATGGCCGAAGCGGTCGAAAGATAAAAGTAAAGTATCTAACTAGTTGGGCCAGAACACAAATGGCCTTGAAAATTGTTTAAATGTATCAGTAATACAGCACGAAAACCCAGCACCAAGATAACTTAAAATACAACATACAACATCAAATAACACTCTAAAATTTGAGAGAATAAAAATATATATAGAATCAAAATACATAAAAGTAAAATAAAATAAATACAAAATGCATCAAGAACCACACGAAATTTACACAAAAAATAACATAATAACAAGAAAATTTGACCGATAAACAAGTTATATAAAAGAAAAAATTTGGTTAAAATATTTTTAGTTGAATAAATCCAATTAAAAATTTTAAAAATAAATTACCAATTTAAATTAAGAAAATAATAAAAATTTAATTTAGATAACACAAATAATTTCAAGGTCAAATTTGTTTTACCGCAATAAAAATAACACGCAAGGTTAAGGTCAAATTATAGTTATATATACTGATGTGTTTTGACAAATTATCAACTTAACTTTTTTTGCAAACTTAATTTGAACACTTACTTTACAGTCTTATTTTTGGTTGGTGTACGTTACAACTTTGAGCCGTGCATTCAGGCAATTAACACTGGTAAGTGTTTTGTCTGAACACGACAACTTTCAGTTGGTGTGCATTGACGTATGTTTTAAAATGAAGGTATATGAATGAATGCTCTATGAATTTATTGATAATTTGATTAAATGCCTTATGATGAAGCAAGTGAACAATGTTTATGCTAATGAACTTCCAATTAATATGTGAAATAAGACATGCCGAAAAAACAGTCTTATGCATTGAAGCTTTTATCCAACTTATATGGTAAAATTTATCTATTTTTCGGCGCACAGCCAAAACATATTGCAAAGATGTAAAAATAATTTAAAAATGGGTAGTTACTAAATATACCATTTTATTATTTTGATATTTTTAACACCTGCAGGAGTCTTGAAATTTCTGTCTTTATATTTCTTTTTAAAATATAAATTTAATTATGAAGCCACAATGCCACCAAAAATATTTATTTTTCTTCACCAGAGAACTCATTATTATTTATCACTTTAGATTCATAACATAACCATTGCATAATAAATAGGGGGAGGGGGTTTAATTACTGTTTAAATACGGTTTACCTGGATTACATGATGTAATCAAGAATAATTAATTTTTGTATGTGCAAATTTTTTTGTAAAAAATTTTTCAAATTTTTGACGCGATTTTTTATTTGAAATTTTTATGTTTTTCTTTATGTAATTTTTGGACCAATATTTATATGTAAAATAATATGTAAAATTATATGTAAAATAATATATATGTAATTTTAAAAATTTTTCTAAGATAAATTTTAAAATTAAGTTTAAACTATAATTATATATGATTTTTTAAGATGAAATTTTTAGTATAATTTTTAATACATAATTTAAATTATATAAAGTAAAATAATAAAATTTTTAACATAATTTTACAATGAAATTGTTTATAAATGATTTTTAAATAATATAATTTTATTGATGAATTTTTTATATATGATTTTTAAGTTTTTAGTATAATTTTTTACAATGCCTTTTTTATATATGTTGATAACGATCAAATTTCCAAAAAGAAATTTAGTGTTAACATAATAATAATAATTCAACCAATAAATCTTTATAAAAAACTAATTCTCAACACATAAACACGTAAAAAGATCAAAATTTATTTAATTTACATCATTAAAAATCTGCTTATAATGAGCTCTTCTTAGATCAGCCAACAAAATATGTACAACTTCTTCTTGTAGTACCATCAGCATCTGCATCTAAATGGACAAGTCAACATTGAGGGATCTGCACAAACAATGCAGTCATCTAAACCTTTCAAACCAGATCCTTTCACTGATTCGTAGTGCATCCGTACAATTTCTTCGATGTTGATTCCTGTCATTTGATAGATCCGTGTAGCCAAATATTCAGGAGCACAATACGAAAGCTTGTTTTTCATATTCGGAAACAGTTCTTCCATCTTCATCAGAATTGTTTAGAATACGTATGTTTCTTGCTCGTCGATCATTTTTAATTTTTACAATAGTCAGAATTCAATCTATTTAAACACAATCAGTGCTTAATAAATAATCTAGTATTTCTTCGTCGGAATTAGGATTATTAATTAAAAGTTTTATAAAATTAAATATTTCTTGTACTAGACTGTTGTATTTCAGTGTTTTTATCCCCATGACAAGTGGATTATACTTGACAAGTCTTAATGCTGGAAACAGTTCCGATTCATAAATGTTTTCTGTTTTGGTAGACAAATCATACAAGTTTATTCGACAAACCATGTCAATATTCAAAGATAATGATTGAATTTGTAAATCTTGAATTTGATATCCCCTTCCTGTAATGATCTCTTGCATCTCATTATCCTGGATATTTTCCACTTCTATCCACTACATGTTGAGGTTTTCCGGCGGGGAACTTCATTCCGGTTACTTGTATAAATATTAGGTAACCTATAACTAGTCACTGATCAAATAAATATTTGGTTACTTACCAACAAAACTTTAAATAAAAGTAAATCAATAACAAGAAATACATGTAAAAATACAAATTTATTAATAAAATCTTCTTCACTCTCTTTCACATCATTCATGCCTATATATCTGTTAATCACTTGAATGTTTAGTTACTGAGTAGTTAGCAAGAAAAATTATCTTTTCTGAATAAAATTTTGTATTGAAATTATTTTTTAAAAGTCAATAAGTATTGTCAAACACTTTTCAATTATTTTTTTTAAAAAAATTTATCTAATTTTGAACAATTATTCTTCTATTAAATGTTATTTTTCATAAAAATATTCATTTTAGATAGTATTTAACGTTTAAATAACAATATTCAACCGACTCAACCCCTTAAAAATATCAATAAACTTGTTCCTCATCGATAATTTCCATGTAAAATACATGGTTATTGACTATAAACCCAAAATGTTACCAATAACTAGTTACTGAACCAATAAATATTAATGATAGGTTACTGACCAACAAATTTTGAAATAAATCACATAAAAGGTTGAACAAAAGAAATACAAGTTGAAATTTTATTAACTTTCACTCTTTTATCGATCATTGATGTCTCCAAATTGGTAAATTTTTTGGTTGCTTAGCTACCTTGTTGTTATCAAGCGATAATTAATAATATTTAACAATATATTAGTCGATTAAGAACAAATTTGTTGTCATTTTTAAAAGGGTGAGATGATTAAATATCGTTATTTAAAGGGTAAATATTATCTAAATGGATATTTTTGTGAAAAATATTGAATATGGCTTGAAATATTGTCATTTAAAGAGAAATGATTGGTTGAGAGTAAATTTTTATTATTTTAGGGGGAAACGATAGGTCAAGGAGGGGGATTTATGATATTTTTACGGTGATTTATTCGGTTGGATATCGATCTCAAAAGATGGATCGATGGAAAGGATTATCAAATTATAATAAGATTTTGGTTAATTTTAATGATATTATTGGAATCTGAATAAAATATACGATACGTGTTCAGTTCTAAGAAATTGTTCGATTCATGTATTCAAGTATTTATTTGAATTTATTATTATATTTGTAATTTAATTAAAAACCAAAATTGACCCATTACTTATGTTGTTATTAACAATTATCTGAATAATTTAAATATTTACGATTATTTCCAGGAATGATGAGAAATTGTACGATTAAATACTATGAGCAGTCGATAACATACATTAATTTTCCTTCAACAAATACCTAGAATAAATACCTAACAATCTTAAAATTTTAAAAAATCTAACAAATTTTTTCAATTATTTTACAACTTAGTTAATTTAATTAATTGATAAGTACTATTTTCTTTACAATTTGCTACTGTGTTGAGGCTTTTTTTAAAAATATTTTATTCAAATTACTAACAAATTTTATTAAAGATATATCACTACTCGTAAAAATTAAAATACTTTGGTAATTTTAATAAATTTTACTCAATAACTACTATTTTTTACCAATTTGCTGAAGGTATTATTTTAAATTTTCTTCAAAGTAATAACCTTATTTACAAATTAATCAGTTTTAATTCAAATTTAACAACTTTCTCACAACTTTAATCAAATTCTAATCACATGATTAATCATAATTTAAGGTTAAGTCTTATTTTTACAAAAACAAATATTTTACAACAATTAAACATACATATTTGGATTTTTAGTAGATTTTATCGGTATCTATCAGTACCTTTCCATGTAGTTTTTTAAGCTTTCTTAGAAATTCAACTTATTTTGTGGCTGCCAGAGCGTACTAACAGTAGAAAGACTTTTCAAATATCACTGAACAGATGGAAAAAGATCGAACAAAAAGTAAATTTGAATAAAGTACCAACAAAACTGAAAAGTTTGGACAACCCTCATTAGAAAATCAAACTATGCTGTTAAAAATACGTTTTTGTTGAACAGTGTAATAAAACAAACTCCCATATTTTAAAAATATATCTAATTTTATACAAAAAGTTATCCTATACAACATGAAAATTTAAACAAATCCTATAATAATCAATCATAATAACAATAATAAATATTGATAAATTAATAATTCTTAATAATAATCAATAACAATAAATAATGATTAATAATAAATATAATATTAATAAATATAATTATAATAATCAATAATAGTAAATGTAAAAAGTATAATAATGATGATGATAATAATGATAATAATAATAATAATAATAAATTGAAAAGGTAACAGTTATATAATCAATCTAAATCTGGCAACAATAGGGATATGATCTGATCCGTGATACTCATTAGGTATTCCACCAATTCTGCTAAATTCTTCGGAATTCAGTAAATTTAAATATGAAACTAATTCTAATCGAGGTAAACAATTGACATTGCGATAAAATATAAAATCAACAGAACAGCTGGTCGAGTTGACATAAGATGTTACTAATCTTGATTTATCTTCTCCAATGTATTCATAAACAGATTTCAATTTGAGATTATGACTAAATAGGCCCGTTCCAATGGATGAATCGGTAGAGATTTCTGAGAATATCATTTGATCACTAATTCCTAGCCTTGGAGGTAGTTCACTCATAGATAACAAAGAAGGGTTTCTTTTCCCCCAGAATGCTTGCTCATTTTGACCGGAGATCTCTGATGCTAATGACTTATTGAAATCAAAACTTCCATTTGTAATGAATTTAATGATATCAGATTTGGCTTCAGAATTAAAATCCCCACAAAGAATAATAGGAATATAATAAGAATCCGATTCTCGATTTGACACCCGATGAGCATTAGAGACGGCATCAATCCGAGCTAAAAGAAGACTTAATTCTGCTAGCTTAATTTCTCCGTGGTTAGGGTTGAATGAGAGATGTGTATTCGCAACGCAAATCTTTGAATCTGGGTTCGAAATTGGAGACAACAAAGCTATTTGGCCAACATTGTGCGTAGACAGAACTGAAAGCTCATCGCGATGAAACAATAGAGTTTCGAAAATTGATTGGTCGTAATCAAATTTATCTAATTTTACAAATATGGCACAGCCATCAGGTTTGGCACCAGATTTTGCAGATAAAAATCCTTTATATCCTAAAATTAAAATACATGTACGGAAAATAAATATTCACATTTGCTACGATTTCAGTATAGTTTTCAAGGAATACTAACGTGAAAATTAATAAATAGTATACTGCTTGGAAAATCACAAGGTGACACTATTGTGAATGTTGAAAGGATTGAGAGGAATGAAACCATATATATATATATATAGAGTTAAAATTTTAAATGGTTCGGTAGGAACTGTTTTCTCTGACTCCACGTGCTTGTTAAATACCACTGAAGTAACTCAACACAGGAATAATCTTTATTGATACAAAAATTGCACAACGATTCACATTTTCAAATAAATCAACACCTATGGGAAGCCGCCTTATAATCTATGATACTCTAGAACTCTCAAAATGTACTTGACACAAGTTTGACTAGTTTCTGTTTAAACTATATTTTCTTTTTCAATCTCGAAAAACTAGTAAAGTTATCTTAATTAATTTTATGGTTCAAATTTGTGTCTCAATTTTGTGGTAAAGTTGTTGATTCGATCCATATATAGAAAATCTCTCCTCGACAACCAATTGAGTCAAATTTTGATTGAGCTTTCGGGGAACTAGTGAACTAATTTGTGTTATCTTTCCGCCGCTTCGGCCTTTCCCGGGAGAAATTTACAACGCCAATTACATTTGGGAATAATTAGAGTTCCTTTTATTTTTAAATATTTTTTAGGTTTTCTATACTTTTTGTGTAACTCTGTTGCAAAAGCTTCTCGCTGGTGTAACTCATTCGCTAGAGTAGTATTCTGATTGTCTGAGTTTCTTGGTATTTCTCCACCTAACATTATCTTTGTTTTCATCGCTATTTTTCCTATTGTTCTTGAAAATCTTTCAGAAAAAGTTGGATTTTGAATATCATTTAAATTTTGAATCAAATCAATATGTGCTTTTTGACGAGAACGAATATCTTCTTGACAATACACTATGTCATTTTTTAAAGCTGCTGCATCAACTCTATTAATTGGTTCTTCTCCAAGTTTAGGATTATCATTTTCATCAAGTCTTATATCTAAACGAGTTCCTGGCGGAACATCTCTCAACTTTCTGAGAGCCGGACTATATCTTAAGGAATCATCAAAGTTGATTAGACTTTTCATCCCTACCAACGTTTAGTCTCTGAACAATCTCCATATTCTAATCATAACGAACTTAGGAGATGTGCTGCAGATTGTCAATTATTTTATTCTTTTTCGTTTTTACCATTGGGATCGGTCCTTACCCGAGTTCCTTCATTAAATTTCTCTAATGAAATTGTAGAAAAAGACTTTATGAGTTTCCTGCAATTTGAAGGTGTGGCATTTACTAAATTCATAAAACAATGAGATTTAATTTCTTGTAATAAATATTCTTTTAAATTTATCCAATTAAAACATCTTTTTATTTGTTCTTCATCGTCAAACTTAAAACTAGTAATGTGTGATCTATATGTCAATAAGAACGTTGATTTTCCCAAATCATTCCATCATAAAATTGAAATTCTATCCATTGATATAAATCATTTATTGAGCATCCTAAAAATTTTAACAATGTTTGACTTTCTTTGACTTCGTTTAATGCTCTTCTAATACTACCATATAAATGATGAGTTAATTTAAGTTTAGGATTTTCATTATATCGCTTTTTATGATGTTCATTAATTTTTTCTTTATTATTTTGTGCATATTTTAGTTCACACTCTTTACACTCTGAATTATAAACATAATAATCTCTTTTTAATCTATTCCTAAATTCACTTATAGTTTTTTCAATATTACACTTTGTACATACTTTTATTGGTAAAGTAGTTTTCAAATTTCTTATTCCTAAAAAACTTTTCTCTATTTTTGTTCATTTAATTTATGATATATACTTTCGCATTCTTTACACATATCAAGAAAATAGGATTTTCCTTTTCTTTTGATTGTTCTAAACGATTTATTTGGTTTTTCAATTTTACATTTATTACAAATTTTTAAATCCATTTTTAGTTTAATTATTTTACAATGAATTTAGCAAACACTAGCATGTTCTTTTTTAAAACACACTTGAGCCCAATTGACCCAAATAATTATATTTTGGAAGATGATGTTCTCGTGGAAATTCTGGAAGTTTAGAACTTACAGTTTGTAAATCTCCCCCAGAAGTGTGAGACACTTTTTGGTGGATTTTAGCTTTGTGAGCTTTTGAACGATATTTATTACAAGATTCACAAAAATATTTTACTCGAATTACCATATTTTTAAAATTAAAAATATTTATTTTTATCATCCTGTAGTCAAGTAGTGTGGTTCTAAGCGTTTCCAGCGAGCACCCATTATGAGGAATTGAATTCTTATGAAAGTTTCTAATATTCCATATTTACCAAAGTCATAGATTTGGAGCGCGAGCGACTACTGGGGAAAAATTTTAAATTTGAGAAATTGTGGGGTGGGGTCGAGAGCCACCGTGTGCTCAAGTGGCGCTTTCTTATAATAGATGTCAAGAAGAAACATGCACAATATTTATTCTTCATTTCGGTAAATTTAAAAAGGGAAATATTGACTTTTACTTTTTTGAATTTTAAATTAATTTTAATTAATTTAGAAAATTTTAATTTTAATATTTTATTTCAAGCATTTTGTATAACCCCAACACATCTGATTTTGAAACTAAGGATCGTTTTTATTTTTTATGACAAAAATTATTTTCACTTTTTTGCATATTTCTTAAAATCTCGAATTTTCAGTAAGTACTTTTGGAGTGAAAATCATTTTCTCTCAACGTATTACAACCATAAGATATAAATTACAAATTTTTTTGTCCTCTGAGTAGTTTACTTAATTTATTATTCTTTATATAATTTTTAACCAATATTAATATTATATATTAATTATAATTTTCAATCAGCAACAAAATATATATTAAAACATAAAAACAATAGACAACTTTAAACCAAAAGTATACATGAATATTTTGAAGCCTGAAATCGTTCATGGGAGCCTACAATTGGAGATGTTTAAGCCAAATTTACACAGGTCAATAGAATGATAAATAAGTATAAAATGATCTGTGATGCAAGAATAGGGAACAAGTGGGAAAATTCTGTCGATATTAATATTTAGGAAAAGAATTAGAGAAATATAGGAAAAACAGATTGAGATTAACACATTATTATGTATCACAAAGTGACGATTTATCAGATTAAATTGAAAATCAAGAATATTCGACTGGAATCTATAGTAACAATCTTCGGAATAAGTAGCGCAAAGTTGGTTATTTCGAAATGGTTAGATTTTCTAACTTAGAAATAAATTAAGTTAAGAATTTGAAAATAAATAAATTGAAACATTTCTAATAAATAGAAAAAGTAATATAACGAAATTTCAATTTTATAAAGCTTATCAGAGAATTAGACCAAAGATTCGGAAAAAAGAATCACATACCAGTAAATGGTGGAGAAAGGCAAACGAAAAAGTGAGATCAACAATATATCCAATCTCAACGATGAGAAACATTCGATCAGAAAATGAGGTGAATGTAATAATTAACATATTTTATTATTTCAATATTAAATAGTTTAATAAATACTGAATAAATAAAGTTTTTGAAATTAAGATTACATTCGGAATCGAACCCAGCAACTTTCTGACCAGCCCCTAGAATCTGATTACTCTTCCACCATGGCACATAAATATCATAATTATTGTATAGCTTTTATCAAGTACATTTTATTACAAACTAGGCGTATGAGGCACTTATATCATTCATATATCAACAAATAGGTGAAAACACAATTGAAGTTTGTAATGACATCTGATATTTAGAAGTGGTTAAATAGAATCAATTGGTTGTTGAATTAAAGTATAGTACAATAATAGAATGCTGTTAAAAATTACAAGATTCCTTTAATTTTAAGTTATAAATATATATATATTCCTTATTGGTGAGATGGGGTTAGAGAAACTCATTTGTACGCATGCAAGAAGGGAGGCCAATTGGAAAACTCACAAAAATATGGAGGACTCCCGATTAAAATTACTGTACTATAAAATCTTAACACGTACCTAACTGAAGCATTGCTGGTTCAATGTCAGACGAGTAATGTTTAATTTCAACTTCTTGGAGACAGAGAATCTAAAAAACTCATCAAACTCTCTCCATAAAGTTAAACCCACATCACAATTTAAATTCTCGAAATCTTTTTTAATATTTATCCATCGAATTGGCCAGTCAAGATATTTTTGATCGCAATTTTCATAAAGAAAATAGTTATTGACTAAATGACATTGAGCTAAAATATTGTAAGAACCGATTGAAATTGATAACGACTCATTTGAACAGTTTGATAAATTTTTGTTAATATAATCTCGATTTTTCAACAATTCTACCATTTCTGAAATATAATTCGAATGATTTTGGAAGAATTTTCAACATTAAAATAAAAAGAGCAAAGCAAAAACAATCATATTTGTGCGCATGTAGATGCTTAGAAAAGTGAGATAAAAATATTTTCGACATTAGCAGACTTCCATGCATAGGCATTCGAATACATTTCTCCAGAAATATGAATATTTTACTTAATACCGCACAGAATAACAGTATATTTTGTGAAGACAGCAATGATTAAAATATAAGGTATGTTGCAAAAGTGTTGTATGAAATATATTAAACTAATGGTTTTTAATCTGGGTGCCAGAGATGTTTTGATATTTCTGATGGAAACTATCACTTGTGAGAAACCTGACAACACTATATCAACTTGTAAGACATACACTATAAGAAATTGTAAGTATAATTGACTTACGTGTGACTTTTCATAAAAGGATGCTCGTAACACTACATGGCCAATTAAATTTTAGTCGGTGTTTTGTTTGTACACGGAAATTTATTTGTATGTAATTTCTTTAATAAATAAATATAAACGTATTAATGCCACTTCATTAAAATTAACTTTTTTAATTAAATTTAAATTATAATACATCTCAATATGCATTAATTACTATAAAAATAGAAAATAAATTTTATTTCTAATAAATTAATTAAACAAAATATTTTTTGTTCTACAAATGATTTAATACCTCATTTGTTGCTGCTTAATAGAAAAGCGCTATTTAATATCAAGTAAAGGAAACAGAAAATTTGTGAAAATATTAAAAGATATAATTGCGAAAAACGATACATGTCTAATGTGGGACATTATCTGAGACAGTTTTCACTGAGTGCTTAACAATTCCAATCCGGGACATATGGTCACTTAAGCTTAGTTGGTGCTTGAAATGAAACCGTAAACAAATTATTAAAACATCTACTTTCGTCAATAAAGTTATTTGGTGGTTTAAAGAATTTATTAAGGGTAATCGCTATTTTATGTTTGATTTTGGGCTTTTAAATTTTGTTTTTTAAACTCAAAAAAATTTTTTTTATAAAAATTGTAAAAATTTCATTTTTTTATTAAATTCTTCATAAATTTTAATATTTTTTTTACATTTATACATAACATCATTTTATATATATTTTCATTATGTATCACTTTAAAAATTTATTAATCTTTTAAAAAAATGACAATAAAATATATGAAGTTTCGTTCGAGCTACTGATAAAAAATTGCGAAAGCCTTCACCAACAGAAATGATGATTACAAAAATGTGTCACAGAAGACTTTTGTCAATAAGGATTGTAAAAAACTAGATAGAGTAGCCCCTATTGGTCATGTTAGAACGCTTTTACTTAGTAAAATTTGTTTCCAGAAAGCTCTAATAGATTTAAAACTAAATTTATCTCAAAATAAAATTCAATCTGTTTATTAAATTGTTAATACTTTAACCCCCATAAATACTACTGTTGAAGCCATATTTCCTCAGGACGCTAACTTTATTACAGTCGACATCGTTATTATTTTACGTAAAAAACTGCATGAAACATATAATATTATTTATTCAAAGGTTGTTTGCAGTTTTAATTATAGGAATAAAGCAACATCGTACGGAATTTAGTGGACTATTGTATTATCTACATAACGACTTATATAGAATCCATCAATCCGACAGAGTTCTTTTCAGTTCCAATATCAAATAACCAGATTCTCTACAAAATTTCCATACTACACAAATTCCTAGAAGTTATTTCTGTGCAACCGTTAACTGCGACAAAAGAAATTATAAAAACAATAAATGAAGTGATGCCCGTAATGATCAAGAAAGTATTTGTGAACATAGTAAGAATGTAAAGTAATTGAATCTAATGATGATTGCAATTTTGGTTAAACAAATACTTAAAATTTTCGCGACACATTAAATATATTTTTTTTATAATTATTTCCATGAAAAAGAATTACAACTCATTTACAACTCAGTGGCTTTTAATAGAAACATGCAATTCATGCTAGGTTAAATTATTCGTAGCATGCAGTTTTATTTATGAAATTTACTGACTTCCTTAAAATGACTGGTTTTCACAACCATTCTCATCACTTTTTCCAAAGCTATTTTTTTTCTCATCAACCCGCTGATTTTTTCTCTTAAAATTCCTCTTCTAACTACTATATCTGGATTATTTTTTGACTAGAAAAAATCCTACATTTGCATATATTTATTGATTTTATGAAAAAATGCATTCATCACATTTTGGAAAATGTTATAATAATTTAACATTTATGAATCTATAATAATTAAATAAACATGGCAATAATTTAATTACAAAAAAGCGACATCCAAACGTACGTTTAACAATATATTTCGACAGATTTATTTTTATCATCATGTAAAACAAATCAAAAAATAATAATATGGATTTTAATTTATATGTTCAAACAAATTATTAATTTTTAATTCATTTAAAATGAAATAACTCTAAAAAATGAAATTATATTTATCTTTATGAATTATAGAAACATATTAGAAAATTAAACCTCAATAGTTTGTATTAAATATATAACCTTTTCATGAGTACCCACATGGGACATCCCTACGAAAACAGACATTTTTAAATTTTCAAAAGAAATTTAGGTAATCGAATAAAATTAACCGAGCACTGCGGCAGTTTCTTGTAGACCTTTCAAAATTCTAAGATGGAATGTATGTAGCATAATACTATATTATAATAGTCTACTGCAGCTATTAAATGTAAAAATCTATTATAGCTATAAATAATATTGAGACACTTGTTGAAATAATAATCTGAAGTTGTATGAAATTGTAATGAAAATATAAATTGTAACTGAAGCTGCTGGGTATGTATTAAAACACAATGATATTTGTTAAAAATAAATTGAGTAAATATCAAATTTTAAATATTAAAAAATCAATAAATTTATTTATTCTAAAAAACTCTGATTGTAAACGTTGTTTGTTCTTGTGATGGTTTGAAATTATATGAAATCGAGATCCGCCAAAAGAATACCGTATTTTCAGTTATATTTCCATTGACATTATTTGTTTCGATCATGTTCGCGTCATTATATTGGATAAATCGGAATTTCGTTTGGGTGAAATCCCACAGGATCACGATATTCAATCTTTGGTAAATAATAGGAGAATTTGGAACAGTATTCGGCCATCAAAAAGGGCAATCACTATTTAGGACATCCCTAGCAGCATTCAGTTACAGTTTCATTAAAATCGGCGTACAATTTCATATTAATATTTAACAAATGCCTCAATATTATTTATAGCTATGATAGGTTTTTACATTTAATACCATGTAGGAAGCTATTACATTCCATCTTAGAATTTTGAAAGGCCTACAAGAATTTCCACAGCACTTGATTAATTTTATTTGATTACCTAAATTTCTTGTGAAAATAAAGAATCTTTTTTCGGAAAGATGTCCTTAGACAGGGGCCTAAAAGTCAAGGGATAAGGGAGATTAGGAATTGGACGCACCTTTAAGTACTGAAAATTGAAAGCTGTGAAAAACTGGAATAAACAAATAAAACATTATTAGTTATCAAGAAGTATTTTTAAAAGAAATCCATTAATAGATAACTTGTGAGTGATTTTAAGATGTCAATTCCTTCTAAACATTTTGGTGTATTTGACAAAATTTTGAATCACGACATAATATTTGTTGTTTTAACAATTTTGTATTTTACACATTAAACTTAGTTATTCGTTGCTCACCTTATGTCCCATGGTTCATGATTTGGAAATGAAATGCTACTGATAAAATTTTGCCAACTATTAATATGAGATTGGCATTTAAAGTTTCATTTCAAATTGATTATGTTTATTTCATCTTATAATTATTAATAACCGAGTATAATAAATAATAAATGAATGTGTTAATCAAGCTTTTATCAAAAATGTGAAATATTTAATAATCATATATTTTCATTTCAGTCTACTGACAAATAAAAGTAGTCAAAACTGACACAAATTTAACCAAAAATTGAATAGAAATTTTAATAAGTCTATATCATATGGAATGCCAATGCGTACGTGCATTGCTAGGTAATTATAAAGATATTTTTAAACGTGGACGTGATTAATATTTGTTTAATATGCTATAAGAGACTAAACTCTGTCTACCATTATCTATAAATAAAAATTTACAGTGCCATCCTTCTGCAGGCTGTCAAAACTAGCAATAAATAAGACCTCCATTTTTGTTGATAGGATTACACTAATAAGCAATTATTGACTGATAGGGATCTTATTACACTTGTATGCTTTATGAAACTATCTAGGGATTATAAATAATGATTTAGATCATGCATAAACACATCGACATCATATAAACATAGCAGCGAATAATAAATTATAATAAATTACTAGTTCCAGAAGTAAATGATTGGAAATTCTTTTGAAAATCTAAATCCATAAAATATTTTCCTTTTTTCCTCTTACAGAATAAACTAGAAATAAAAGAAAAGCGTCTGTAAAATCCACGTGTATAAACGTTTGACATTGGCATTAATTGATATGAAAATTTATGTAAAAATAAAATTTTCCACGTGAAAAACTTATTTATTAATAATGCATGATAATAAAAATATTCTGACAAATATAAATTACCTATAAGAGTTCAAAGACATTAACTACTTCTATAACCATTTTCATTACACAATAAAATTCGTAAAAATGATAGCTATAATTAATTATTTTAAATTCGTGACTATTTTCTAAAACCACAGATATTTTTAAACAAATAACATAATTACAATTTTTAAACACCGACTTTAAGTTTTATGATTTATGGATAAATACAATATTTTCTTTTACCAATTTCACTTAAAAAGAAAATTTTTGTTAATAAATTTAAAATTTTTTTTTTGAAAACCATATTATTAAGATATTAAACAATTGTGTGTATCAGCAAATTCAGATTTTTAGTTGGTGTTTCGAGACGAAAATAAGTTTAAGAACCCCTCAAGTATAATATTTTATTATATATTTTCTTAATCTTGTTTCTACCTGAATTTTGTCTAACTCTCTCCTTGTCTGTATTTATTATTTAACATATTCAGTGATTATGGATACATGGAATATCCAATATTTACATTCACTTGGATAGTCCCAACATTGAAATAACATATGCATTTATAAATGTATGTATAAAGCAAAAGTGATAAGCCATAATTTAAACAAAATTTTTTAATGAATATTTAATGTCATTTTAGGAATTATCAATATGGAGATCTGTAACATGTGCATACACCGCAAGCAGAAAACAAAATAAAATAAAAACACGAATTAAAACAAATTTAAAAAATTACATAATTAATTAAAAACAAATAATTAATAAATTTTGCAATCAATTGCATACAGAAAAATAAAGTAGAACACAAAACCGCCTATAACCTTGCAAAATAAGGTTTAGGAAATACACAGGCGGAAGTGGCAACCAGAACAAAAGTAGCAATCAGTGAAAATAAAAAATGTAAATTTAATAAAATTAATATTAAAAAAATAAGAAAAAGAAATAGAGAAAGAAAAAATATTAAAATAAATAAAAGCCATTAAAAACCGGAAAATTGCCAAAAAAGGTTTAAAATTCGCTGATTGGTCGCACCCATGCATGAAAACACTATATATACAGCAACCATTTTCATAATAAACTAACTTTAAAAACTTTAAAAAACCAATAATTTGGGCTTTAGAAACTTTTCAAACTTTTGAATTGTAAGTAGTTTATTTGTATTATGGTATATGATAAATACATTTTTATGATTGTTTATTTTTGAATTTGATCTTTATCATGGATAGCCGCGATAATTTTTAGTATTCGTGATAGGTCCCCCTAAAATCAGTTTTATGTATATAATAGTCTGTAGATAACTGGTAAAACGGTATTCAATTCCGGAAGTTAAATTTGCAAGACGTTGATGTGTCGTTTTATCATTTTCCACCCCTCGGAGTCTGCTTAGACTGGTCAGCTTTGAATTGATCACATAGCAGGACATCGTTGGAATTCACCTTGGCGTCCATGCATAGTGGACGGAGCGATAAAAGGGTAAAATACCGGAATATCGCTATAGTTAAAGGAACAACATTTATGTAAATGTTTAAGTAGGATAATATTTTTTTTTATTATGGTGGGTTACAGGGTTTCACATCTTGCTTGACTTTCTGGCTACCCTAGTAACGCCATACAAAATGATGCTGATCGCCACTTGGCACCCGTTGCTAGGCAACGTTGGTAATGTGTTCAAGTGGTGGATTGCCCACAAAAATTGAGTACCATTGGCTAGTACTATAGTTGCTCGGACAACCCTCGGGTTCACGAGCTGTCGATAGAAGACCTATGCTCGCTTTGTTCTGTCCCTCGTAACTATTCAGGATTAGGTTCTTATTAGACTGTGGAACGACTTGGCGGAGTAGTGAAAATGTTCAGGACAATGTTGGCATACGATTATGTTAAAATAACAATTCAACTAAGGTTAAAACTATTCTATTCGATCTAAACACATGTATATCATTTACTATTTGACGTTTGGAGTTGTGTTACGCGACGTCGGGCACGTTCCTTACGTCCCGGTCGACAATTGTTGGTTGGAGGGATGGGTTGTTCTGCTGGCTTGGTGGTTGTCTGCGGCATTTGGGTTGGGGCGAAGATGAGCGGGTAAGTTACCGCTTCACCTTCCCGGCATACCGCCAGGGCGACTTCGAGTCCCCGAATCTGCGTGCGCAGGCTCTGGTTGAGCTGCCGCTCTTCTTCCCAGCCTTTCTGGGCCGCTGTGAGTTGGTGGTAGATCGTTTTTGTCTTTGCGGGATCCGTCCATGTCGCTTTCATATGTTGCATTTCTCGCGTTAATTGGATAATCTGGGCGAGTAATTCCGTGTTTGCTTGTCTCGCGTGGTCCAATTCCGTTTGCAAGATTCGTAGGGACGACATCGCTGTAATTAAACAGATTATTTTATTTTATCCTTGATTAAGTTAAATAGTCACTCATCCTATTAAACTAAATCATGCATAACCCTAATTATAAGAAGAAAATAACACACAAATTGCTAATATTTTGAATCAACCACTACATAAACTATCATTATTAAGTCATTCTTCGGGACAATATCGCTTCAGGCTTCGTTTGAGAGCCTCCACTGTGTAGGGTCTTCGGGTATCTCGGACTGAGCGAGGTGGGTAGGCGACGGCAATCCGCCCGGCGAGGATGTCTTCCACCACGTTTGCAAGGTACATCCTCGCCTTGACCACCTGCAAATCTACTTGCTCCTGCACCCTTTCCCACTGGGTGAGGAGGTTTTGTGCGTTTGTATAGGTTTCTGCCGCTGGGTATTGCCGTTCTGAGATATCGCAGGGCTCCTTCTCTACGCCTAATATTTTCCAGGCAGTCGGGTACGGCCATTGTTGATGTGTCGGATCGGATGACCTCGTGGTCGATTGAACTATTGACTGACTCTGCTTTCCTACACTTCGACTGATGCTTCGTTCGTGTGACATGTCTAAAACGTTTTATTATTATCTCCATTAACTTTACCATGTTAAATTGTTAAACAAATAGGGCCTATGTCATTGTAGAGTGTGTCATCTGATTTAATCTTGTTGAGTTTTAGTGGCTTTCTAGCTGGTTGGACTGCTTTCGAAACGGGCGAACTATGTTGGTGAAATTACATTTACACAGGTGGTAAGCCTATTGATCAACTCATTTTATTTAGTTAGGCAGGATGATGTTAAGAAATTGCCGAGTTGATTTTAAGGGTAGCGGCTATTTTGATGGAGGTAGCGTCGAATGCAAGTGGGGATTTTAAGGATTTTGTACCGGTATTATATCTTATTTTGTTCGTTTATTTAATTTTCCATTTTTAGGCTTCCCAATATAAAATTTGTCGTTAAACCGAACAACTCTTATCATCATCTCTTATAATACAAGTTTACGGATTTTCTAAATCCAATATTGACGTTAATTTCAGTTGGCAAATGCTATGATCGTTGGAAGGCGAGAGCGGATGTCGATTCACTGAAGCGTCGACGTATGTTTGGCGTTTTCACGTAACTTCCGGCGGATCTGGTGGCTTAAACGGTTGACAGGAAGTGAGACTATTTCGTGACATCCGCTGATTTATAACATTTCATTTTTAGGTTTATCGATTTACGGATTAGTCTGAACTTATTTGGGTAAGCTATTATGCAGATTGATATGAACATATTTTATCATCAATTCTTTAGGGAAAACTAGGTATCTTAATTGGAGCTCTCAAGTAGATGGAATTTTTATGCCGTCGCAATGTTTTCGGTTTATGGAATTTATGTATTCGACATTTTCTCGTGAGCTACTATTTTGTAATATTAAAATAAAATTTTTTCTTGTTCCAAACGTTTTATTAATTTGATTTTAACTGTCGTTTTAATTTAATCTCTGAATTTGTTACATTCTTAAGGAGAATTTGTTTAAGCCTATAAGTTATACTAGTTTGGATTTTAGTAATATTTTTGGTGGTTAATTTACACTACTCGGTTTTCTCATATGTTCTCTTCAATTATTTTAATTGACCCTTTATTTTGACTCTATAAAATTACCGTAATATTAACTTCATGTTATTAAATCTATGAATCTAATTCTACTTTATTCTTATTCACGATTTATCTAATCTCTACTAATGAAACTATTTTACCTTCGTTCTAATTGTTTTAGTCGTAATCGCTGAATACCTTAGTGTAATCAACATCGTTCTTTAGTTCAAGTAACTTTATATTAGTTAATCAACAAGTTATTTCAATAAAACCTTATTTTTAATCCATAAATTAGGTCTAGTCGTCTGAATTGAGTAATATTTAACAAATGAAGTAGGTATTTTTATGTAAAATTTCTTAAGTTTAATGAAAATGAAACAAATTCAATTTGATCAACTAGTTATATATATTTAGTCAACAATTAAAAATCTAATTTAGCTGAGTAAATGAGTTATTTATCTATAATATTAATGATTCGCTTATTACACATTATCGATTTTAGTTAGTTATATCAACGATTCAATTTATTTTATTCCCGTACCCTTTCCCTTTAATAGGCCTTAGGCGCATTTTATGTTCATATTATATTTATTGAGTGCCCACTGGACTACTCGGTGTGGTGATTTTAAGCCGTATGTAATATGATTTTAGGTCGATTTTTCAGAACTGAGAAACGAGGAAGCAGCCAGAGACTTCTTCCTTATTCCTCGATTCAACTATAGGGATGAATATTGACGTTACGACCGCTGCGTTGCGCACGCTGAGTCTTCACGGCTACATATCATTGGCGGTTTTCCACGCACTTACATGCATCTGTACTATGTAGATTTTACTATCTTGCGTGATGTGTCGGCTGTGGGCCGGAAAAATTTCGACATTTTAATTTATAAAAACATATAAAATAAGTTATATATATTAGTAATATTTATTAATCAAACAACATAATTACCCATTTTTAACCATTCCATAAATTGAAAAACATCATAGCATAAAATAACACAAAATAACATAAATGCCTCTCTCCCCACGTCGCCGCCAAGCAGAGCTCTACAGAGATGCTATGGACGTGACGTGGACAGAGGGTTCCAACCAAAATATCTCTCACCTAAAAATTAAGATTCTCCGAGATAATCTGTAAATAGATTTAAAGTTCTAAAACAGTTTTAAAATAGCTTCACAACGATTTCAAATGGCTTGAAAAATGGTTCACAATTTTCAAAAATGGTTTTGTTAAATGTGAAAATGGATCAGTATATATACCTAATTTTCCGGTGTGTGAAATTTGATGTAGTAAAACAAAATTCGACCTTGTTATTTTCTAGCAAATTCTATTATTTATTTTTATTATTTTTCGATTTATTTTTATAATTTTTTATTTAGAATTTTTATTGAATTATTGCTAATTCAAATTTTTCGATTTAAATTTCACTTTAATGAACTTTAATTGATTTTTTCAATTTCGTCGAATTTATTTTTCGAATTTATTATTATTTTTCGATTTATTTTTATAATTTTTTATTTAGAATTTTTATTGAATTATTGCTAATTCAAATTTTTCGATTTAAATTTCACTTTAATGAACTTTAATTGATTTTTTTAATTTCGTCGAATTTGTTGTGTTTTCTTGTTGTATTTGTGTAGGTATCGTGCGGATCTTGGTGCATTTTGTTAATATTTTAATTTATTTTTATGTTTATTATTTTATATTTAATTCTTTTATTTCTCAGGTTTTATATGGTTTAATTGATGTTTCAGTGGGTTTATTTAAATTGCGTGTTATTTTTGCGTGTGTGTTTCTGATCCATTTAAACATTTTTCAAGGCCGTTTACGTTCTGGCCCAACAATTATTTAAAAATTCCTATTGCAAATAAATGTATCAAGGGGACCGACTAGGGTTAAGAATGAATAACAAAAGATAGACAAAAGAATTTATTTTTATATATAGTGTTTTGGATTTTATCCTTTAAAGAATAAAAATGTAAATTTAGATTGGAAAATAATTTTAATGAATTGGGTGTAGTCGGGAACATTAGTTTTTTAATTGTTATCATTATTCGCCAACGACCATTATATCCTATTACTCTAAATAAGAAAAGATTCCATATTATTTAATAACAACTTATTATTAATGAAAAATTATTTTTACTTGCGAAAGATTGACCGCCATAGTTATTAACCCAATACTCAACGCCAATACGGATGAGAACCGAAAGGAGTGGCGCAGTCTATAGGTAAATACCGGATTAGAAATAATTCCAAATCTTGAATAAATTCATAGAAAAATTCCCCGAAAAACTATGCCGATTATTTCAGCATAAGAATTACGCACACCACTGCACAGAATGCCAAGTTGGAATTTGATTAATTGCGTAACAACCATGCATTTTTTAATCAAGTCGGTGTGCCAAGCATTCGCAGACTCGACTAACTCTTAATTTATAATTTTTACGCTAGTCACCGGTAAGATGCCCCACAGACACGGCAACCAACTCGGGCCAGAAAAACAATTTTTTTTTACGAAAGTATGTGTGTAGGTACGTGCATGCGTGTCAGCATGTAACCCCCGGACAATAAATAAGACCCCCTAAAAATATTAATTAATTTAAAAATCTTATTTTTATTATAATTATTAATGTAATTAAAGAACTCATAATGATAAATTCTCCCTCTTTTATTTTTCTTCTCTCTTCAAGCAAACATTATATAATACTTTTACCATAAGATTCAAAATAGTACTCCCAAATTTTCACAAATAAAAATGCAATCCGGCTATAAAATTCCGAAAATATCTCCGCCCAAATCAGACCACCTTGTCAAAACCAATACCAAGAATGAAAGCATCTCCCATGTAACCTGCCAACAGAAATACGATAAATTATTTGCGGAGCATGAACATAAGTTGGATACGTGGTTCGCCCCAGAAGCCGTGAAAGCCCTACATCAGCAGATCCATCGCTTGACAAGATGTCGCGATGATCTTATTTCTGAGAACCGGGCTCAGATGATCATCATCAATGATCAGAGCGCCGTGTTAATTGCCTGATTCACGGAGGCAAATTAACTAAGCGTATAGCCGGCCGCGATCTGACCGCAAAATTAAATCTAATCCCACCAGCGCACATCCCATAAAAGAACGAAGTTGGTCCGGCAAAAACCCCCAAAACCAGTAAAAAGGACAAACCTAGCAAAATCCGGCCACGCCGTGAACGTCGTCGAGCTGAGGGAGCCATTATATTGGCAAATGCGGCCAAAATTCTTGAAGAGGCCACCATTCGTGTCGCCGAGCAATACCTAGAATTCTTGAAGTCGGATGAACAATTGCCCGAATTGGCCAAACCAGAGGAACCAGTGCCTCAAATTTGTGCCGACAAGAAGGACGAGATGAAAATCTGTATAGACGTGTCCTCGGCAGTAGCAACCCCACTAGTAGTCGAGGAAGCTCACAATTCATCGAGTTCAGTCGGATATTGGACCGACGACTTTGGTGACTAACTGCCTAAACCAATTATTCCCGCCGTGGTCACTAAATACAACTCTCATCGGAAGAGAAAATTTCCCGTCGATATCGATGGAGAAAATCGAGATTTCGTCGTTGATTTATGTATCCTGTTATATATTTTTTCTTAATGTTGTAAATTTTATCAAAAAAAGTTTTGTAGTTATTTTTATTTTTCTTGAAAATTTTGGTTTTTCTTTATAAATAAACATTTAATTAATGTTAATAATCATTTCCGAGTATGGTATGATGATAGTGGGAGCCTAATTCCTATAAATAGTATGTTAAAAAGGTTTATTCAACTAAGGGAGTTAAATTAGGAAGAATTACAGTTCTCGTTAAATTAATTTTAAGCACTTGTGTGAGGCTTTTTGAAAGGAAAAGGATAATTTTCAGTGGAAGACAAAATGTAAACCTCAAGTCAACCTTATTTTTCCTTAAATTAAGAAGAAAAATTTTATAAATTTAAAAACAGCTGATCTAACAGCGAATTAAATAATTTAGAAGAATTTTCAAATTATCGCGTGTTAGTTAAGATACGAAATTTACAAATTTAAACAAATTTCTAGGTCGTTAATATTATTATACTTTTTCATAGTAATTCAGGGGATTTAACCCTAAAATTTGAGAATTGAAAAAATAGAATCGTAAAGCCTTATTAAATAAGATTTTCCCTTCAGGAAATTTCTAAATTATAGTATTTAAAATTATTAATTAGGTATTTAAATTAATGCTGTATTGCATGAATTATTAATGATAAATGGGTAATCAAGTTTTAATTACTATGCCTCGAATTATAATTTGGGCTAGTATTCAACGGTCAACTTGAAAGTCGATAGGAAAATGAGATCACGGACACATGTGAGATCGATAATAAAGGATGGGAAATGCGAGTATTAATGTCGAGGGAGTCAGAGGAGTTAAGTAGACGTAAGTCCTTCTAACGGCAGTCAGAAACCTGAAAGCGAGATTATCACGAGTAATCTTAGAAATGGGGCTCACCTGCTCGTGGACTCTTGACTGCTATATACAGTACCAACATGAGTTTGCTCATGGGTATAAAGCGTTAAGGTCAAATTTGTGGGGCGTCTGGGTCAGATAGCATCGACTCTAGGATGCTATTAAAACAGAATCAATTACACCCAGTACACCAACAGTGATTATTGTATGATCCCTATAGTTTGTCACGTTGAAAGCGTGTGACTAACTAGGGCTTAGGCCCTTATTTCAAGCCTTTGACTCCGTCGTAAAATATTTTAATTTTGGATTTTGAAATGTAAAACCTACGTAAATTAAATTTTACATTTTATCTGAAGTAATGTGATGTTAGATTGAATTTTCACATTTTATCGTCATGGTGAGGTACTGGTTTTTGGATGCTTTGGTACAAATTATAGTTGTTAGCGCAACCCACCTACAAAAATTTATTGAATGTTGATTGCAATCTGACACCCGTCGCTTAGTTTAGCAACGTTGATAATGTGCCAAATGGTTCTTGATGCATTTTGTATTTATTTTATTTTACTTTTGTGTTTTTTGATTTTATATTTATTTATGTTCTCTCAAATTTTAGGATGTTTAGTTGATGTTTTATGTTGTATTTTAAGTTATCTTAGTGCTGAGGTTTTGGGCTATATTGCTGATACATTTAAATAATTTTAAAGGCCGTTTGTGTTCCGGTCCAACAATTCTAATAATAATATATAATACACTACAAAGTAAACAAACAGTATGGATTAACCATATTACATTTGATAAGATATTTCTTAATCTTGTGCATTTTGAAAATTTCCACTCCTCACTTGCATATTGTGTGGCAGGAGTTTCATATATTTGCGTAATAATTAAGAAGATTAGTGAAGGGGAGGGTAATGTGTCAGCGGTAATGTCTTACACTAATAGCGAAATGTTTAATGTAACCTTTATAAACGTGGAATGGTAAACTGGTATTACGTAGAAAGATTCTGATGTTTTTGATTAACAGCACTAAGAAATAAATGTTATGATTTAATCAAAAGTTTTTCATGTAATACAAATTGAAGTATAATAAAATGCTTTTGGCCCGAAAAATATTTAATTATAACTATATTTTATAATCTCTGATTTCCATAAAATAGAACGTACAGTATAAATACTATTGCAACTGACTAATTTAACAATATTCCTTTTTTAATATGCGACTTTTATTCACCCGGAAGGTACATCATTATATAATAATAATTATTTCATTATAATAAAATGAAACCCTTTAGGAAATTAGGTAAAATTAGCTAATTTAAATAAAAATAAAAGAAAATCTAAAATAAAAAAATTCATTACACTAAACTTATACATGTAATCCTTATTTAAACAAAAATTTCCTAAATTTCAAATTTGTTAATTCGAAGCGTAATTCATTTTTCGTTTTACTCAGAAAATCTAATCTTTCCAATTTTTGATTTAATAAACTTATTAATCTTAATTTTCCAAATAAGTTTTTGTTTTGAAAATTCAACTCAATTTTGTGTAAGAAATTTACATTTAAATTAGCATTTTTTAGATCTGAAGAATTAAGTAAAAATTAAACGCCACGTCTCTTTTGCAAAATTTGTTTTCATTTTTCATTGTTTGAAAATCCATTAATAAAGATAATAAAATTAACATTTTTCTTCAGAAGAAAAATTATATTACAGTCAATTAAAAAATATTTTTGGAATTTTAATACTCACAAATTTCCTTCAATCAATTTTTGTTTCGAATTTTTTATGTGTTTTTAATAGATTTATTTTTAGAAATTTCAATTAATTAGAATATAATTTATTTTGTTTAAAATATTCTGAGATCCCTATCAATGGAAATTTTCTTTATAAAATCATATCTATCACAAATATTTATATTCCATAAATTCCATGGCAACGTAATTCTTTTCCTGTGGGTTCCGTTATCGATAAATGACTAAATAGATAGTGGTGTTATACACCATAAATCTTGCTCGTTGACAAATTGATTCATAGATTTATAGGCTAAAAATAATTTTTTCAATTATAATAATTATCAGTTTCATTATTATTATTATTATTATTATTATTATTATTATTATTATTATTATTATTATTATTATTATTATTATTATTATTATTATTATTATTATTATTATTATTATTATTATTATTATTATTATTATTATTATTATTATTATTATTATTATTATTGTTCCGATACTGTTTTAATTAAATTAAAATAATCGATTAGTTATTATGGCATGAGCACAGGGCGTCTTATAATAATAAATAATATGGTTTTAGATTAATAAAAAGAGCCGAAGTTTAAACAAAAAAGCTTAAATCATAATCATCCCAACCAATTGCCGAACTCTAGCATTCCATCGTAAATCTTGTGCATCTCAGTAGACAGTGAATTATTATCCTGTGGTGTCTATTATATCTTTTAAATCAAATTATCAGAGATCTGACATACCAAAAAATGTGATTTTGCAGATATTATTGATTTTATTTTTTCAAAATGAAAAATTTGATCATTAAAATATTAAGGTTTAAATAAATTGTAAAATTAGATTAATGAAAAAGTAATTTGTAATTAAATTAAATTTTAAATTTTTTGTTTTAAAATTAAAAAAATTGTGGAGTAATTGGAAAATGATTTAAAAACTTTGTAAATGAAAAATAAAGTATTCAAGAAATTTATTATTCATTAGATCACATCCTGGCTTCTTGAATAAAGAAGTAATTGATAGTTATAATACATCTACATTCGGCGATGAAATCAAAGGCCCATTTTTAATAAAAACACTAAAACGCCAAATGAATGAAATATATTTCAAAGAAATTGTCTTCATCATAATTTTTACCAAATACTGTATATCCTTTACCTCTAATTTTGTTTGTAATTTAGAGGTCCTGAAAATCTGAGGCCCGGAGCAACTGCCACATTACCATCCCTTTAATGAATCACTGCAAAAAGTTATCTATTCAAACATTTTATTATCATTTTATATTAAATATATTTTTATTTTTGAATTAATAGTTTATATATTATTCTTAGTTATATTGCATTCAATTTTTTTGTTTACTCCTGTTCTTGTGATCTTCAATATGTTACTTTATATTAATTGAAATATTATCGCAAATGTTAAAAGAATTTCGCGCCTGTGTATGTATGGTTTTCCAAACATTTAAACAAATTGAAAACTATCGTGTCGATTCCAACACATCTCAAAATCATCTAAATAAAAGGTTTAAATACGTGTTCGGAAATTATTACATAAGAAGTTAAGATAATATATCTAATTTTTTCCTGTATTTTCAAAATCTAACAAAGGTTTGAAAAATTCCTTTCCTTCTGTGCTGATATACCACCAGGAAATCACAGCCTTTGAACTCTCGCTTGACAAGAATGAAAATAAATGTCAAAATAGCTCCTCGTTCTGGCAGTTTGAAACCGGAATATGAAACGAAATTTGAGATGAAACCTAAATTATTTAGAAACGCACAATAAATATAATTCAATATGTTCATTTAGCTCGTTTAATTTATGGAATTAATTATTAAATTATATTTTTTTATTATTTCTCTTAGTAAATATATTAATGCTGGAAGTATGAAATGCTTAAAACATGTCAGATATAATTATTTTAGCAAAATTAAACATAATTTAAGTAGTTTGTTACAATTTCATAAATATTTAATAATAAACAAATATTATTTATTTTGTCATCTCATAAAATCGGCTTGCAAATGAAGAGCTTGTTTATTACAAATAAGATATGATATCAACTTACATTTTTGTTGGAATGATTTGCAAATTTTCAGATTTGTATATTTTTTGATTTGTACATACTTGTAGAATTGAGTACTCAAATTCGGTACTGAATCTTGAATTTAGCGGGATTAAACTTCTTTTGGCCAATTTATTCCGGACCCAATTTAGCATACATTTAGCATATATAGTTTCTTCTTTTGCAAATAAGAATTAAGAATTAAGAATAACTTAACACTAAATACACAAAATGCAATTTATTTAAAATGACATATTTTGTTTTGCTAGAAAATAATTAAGTAAAATTAAATTGGAAACTGGTGGCCATTGTTTAAATATATGTGAGTTCAATAATGTATTCTCAAATAGAGATTTCAAGAAGATTTAAACAAAAACTTAAATTATTAAAATTAAACATTTTTTTTCATCATAAATAATATAGTTAAATATAATTTATTTTAAAAATTTAAATTGTAGATATTATTGAAAATTTAAAGAGCCACAGGAGTTTGTTTAAATTTATCAGTTATAGGTAAAAATTAGAACAATTAAATAACTATCTAACTATGTTTATCAATACAATAAATATTAAAAAAATGTTTTTTATTCTCTACAATTTTAAAATTCAACTTAAAATCAAATGGAATTGGAAAAAGAATTAAAAATTTTAATATAGCTGAAAGAATGTTAAGGATTGGTAAATCTATTCATTTTTGTTATAAATGATTCACAAAAGACATTGAGAAATTTGGACCAGAAAGACAAGAAAGCTTTTGGTACAATCTATCAAACTGATTAGTTAAATACAGATAATTTTCTTTTTTAAACATACCGATAATTTAATATGTTTTTCAATTATTTGGATCAAAAGTTTGTGTAAAATTTTGAATAAAATAAAATTTAATTATTTTTAGGTTTTAATACTAAATTTTAAAAATTTTAATTCTTCTTCTTCTTTTTCTTATTATTATTATTAATATTATTATTATTATTATTATTATTATTATTATTATTATTATTATTATTATTATTATTATTATATCGATTTAGTTAAACAAAGTTTTCAAATTTAATTCATAAATATTAAAAATTGATTTGATCTGAACAAATGTTATAAAATTAAAAACAAAAAAAAGATTTAAATGTTTTTTTTATTAATTGAAAGACGCCAACTATATATTCTATATAACATGTCAATATATATTTCTACCATTTAACAGTCTCCCCCAGGCTAGAAATCACATTAAAAAAATGAAATTTAAATTTCATTTTAGATAATAAAATCATTTTAACATCCCAAAAAATACATCATATACATCAATACGTAATTCACATTCAATTATTTATATACGTTCAAAATACCTGTAAACTGAGCATTTTGAACATTAATTATAGGACTTAAAGATTTTATCAACAATGCCTCACAAGTTATTCGTTCCAATGATCACTCAGGTGTTTTGCAATTATCATGAAATCAGACATAACTATTTTCTTACTCGTACATTTCCTAAAATGATTACTAATGTCAGACAATCCTTTCTTTGATTTTATGAAAAGTTTACATTCAAATATTAAATTTACTTGCGAAGAAGAGAATATATTGCTTTATAAAAAAAACTTGTTTTTAAAAGGAATGATAATTTGTTTTGTTTTTTAAAAAACTAATTTACTTTATTTTTAAAATTAGAATAACTTTATATTTTAATATGCAATTTAATTACGATTATTATTGATTACTTTGTTAAAATTTTTTTAATTTCATTCAGTTTTTGTTAATGTGATTTCTAGCCCGAAGAAAACTTATAAACGGTCGAAATAGTGAAATGTTATATAGAATATATAGTTGGCGTATTTCAATTATTAAAACTTTGCCTTCTTTCTTTGATTATTTATTAATATTATTAATATTATTATTATTATTAATATTATTATTATTATTATTATTATTATTATTATTATTATTATTATTATTATTATTATTTTATCCTTATTATTATTAATTTTTTAAATTAAAAACAATGTAAAATAAATAGATAGTAAATATTCACATATAATAGACATATCTGACAACTATAAATACGGAAAATGGTGGACTATAAATTTAATTTTACATTATTTCCTTTCTTGAAATATCATTATTCAAATGTGTCTATTTATTTTAATTTAATTTAATTTTAATTTTCGTAATAAATTCTAATTTTTTCACAAATTTGCATATTTTCTAAAAATATATGAATGATTGAAACAATAATTTACATTATAACAGAAAAATGAATTAATGTAAATTTATCGAAGAATCACAGCAAAAGTAATTAGTGATTCAATTTGAACTGAAACTGATTGTAAATAATGAATTTAAAAGTATTCTGAAATAATTATTAATTGATAAAATTTAATGTAAAATAATATTTGTTTGAAGTTTTATTTGTCCTATTTTTCTGCAGTTTGAGTAAAGGCGGCACGACATTTTAAAAAATATTTAATGTATTTTAATTATTTTTTTTATTTTTTAAAATAAATTTTTAATATGTTAAAAATGTTGAGTCAATTTTTATTTATAACTTTATTATCAAATAATAAAATTCAATTGTAGCCAGTGATCATAATTTGATCATAATTAGAAATCATTGTATTGTTGGTTTAACTCTTCAAGTCTACTTCAAAATCAAAAACTTTCAAAAAAAACTATTTCAGAAAAATGTTAATAATTAGAAAATTAAAACAAAATCAGCTGAAAACATTCTCAATAATAATAGCTACATTATAATAATTATATTTGTACGTGCTTCAATTAATTTACCAAAATAACGGATTTTTTTAATTATTACACGTTATTTAATGAATAAATGTTAATAATTATAATTTATTTATAAGCATAATTACAGGTTAATTATAATATAAAAACCGCAAAGATTTCTATAATCTTCAATTTATGACTGAATAAATATTAAAATAAAAAATGATGTGCAATTCCACGTATATAGTCCAGTATCGATCGATTTCCATAGTTGATTAAGCCTTTTAAAGATGCGCATTTATTGGTACGCACCTTTATTAGTACGAACTTTATTGGTAAGCGCCTTTATTGGTACTAAAAAATTCTAAGTTGAGTGAAAGAAAATATCAATCAGAGAAGAAGAGGATAAAGCGAAAGTCTAGTTAAATTTAGGTTATGAGTGATCAGGATCGTTTATCGGTGAAAATATTTCATATTTTATGAATAAACATTATGGAAATTGGTTAACATTTTTATTCCATTTTTTTGATATTTGGTTTCCATTCTCTTGTAATTATGAATCTGAATATCATTTTTGGTGAACTTCTTATTATTGGTTTCTGGATTGTATTACTAATTGTAAATTATGTAATAATTATAGTCATTTTTTATCTATTATTTATTATATTATAAGTGTTTAATAAATAGTTTTATTTCAAAATTCTTCTATTTAACCAAAAGCGTTATGATGATAAGATCTAGAATATTTAAGTTTTATTTTATAATTATCTGATAGCTCTTTAACTATGTTAGACATAAATATTTTACAACAATCAAGACTTTTCTACGATCTTACAGAAATTTTTGATGAAATATATCTGTTAGAACGACAAGTAATTCCTAGAATATAAATATTAACATTTGTAAAACTCAACTATAATTCTTTAAAGAGGTTCTACTACACCTGACGTCTTAATTTCTTTATTTTTTATTGTCAATATTCTTTTAAAATATATTCTTTTAACTCACATTTTAAAATTACATCTCCAATTTAATTCTGCACTTCTTCCAGAGCAAAGCCAGTTTTTTATACGCTGTCATTTTTCTTTTATAGAATGATAAAGTTTCTTATTCACTTTAAAGATAAATTTATTATTTTATATTTATTGATTTATACTTTTCAGTTTTTTTTCTTGGAAAATTCCATAATTTGTTTGAATTCATTTTCCTATATATCTCTCTGAAGGAACTCAATAATAATTTTAAAAATATATTTGTAATAAATCTAATAAGTTTTTTGATCAATTGAACATTGTATTCGTTTCTTGACTAGTGAGTCACAGAGCATTCAATATCAAAATTTAGCGTTTCTTCAACTCTGATAGTGTTGTGAGTAGAATCGAGTTGAGAAATGAGAAGTTGAGGAAAGTTTTCTGGTTCAGCTTTTACTTGATCTTGAATAGTTACAAACGACTCTTTTCCATCAATAAATCTTGATTTTACTTTTTCTTTTGATCTGCAAACATACTTTCCAACATATTTGTTTTATTTTTAAGTATAATTCTCGAGTTTTGCTGTTGATGATATAGTAGTGTGCAAATCGTATATCAGTCATATTTCATACATCTCCGACGTTTTAAGGATATAAAATAATTTTTTATCTGAATCGATTCGATTTTGAAATGAGTTGGTTTTGTTTCAACTGACAAAAATATGTGGAAACGAACATTAAACAAAACAGAAATTTCTACGATTAAATTTTGATGTGAAAAATTATCGATGAATAGTTGATGATTTTCAATATTTGTTGGTACAATTTTAAATTATAAAAGGTGGCGATCATGTTGAAAGTAAAAATATTTAAACAAAATTAAATATTTGTTATATTAAATAACTCATTTGTAATTTAATTAAACTTTAGTAAAATTAATTAAAAATCAAATGTTACAGGCGCTACCCTCTCTTTTTTATAATATATTTTTAAAATTATATTTAAACAAATAATATTCTGTACACCAACACTATTTTTGACAAAACACATCAAACAATTCAGTTTACAAACATTATATTACTTTATTATCCTACATCAAAAAATTGCGCTTACTAATATCAATCAATTCCATAAGTCGACTGTGATCGAAACCTTGAGAGCGGAAATGACGGGCAGTCATTCCAATGTATGTGGTATTACACCCATGACATATAAATTGAAAACCAAGATCCGAACAAAATCTAAGTAGAACTTGAAATCCACTTATAAACACAAAATTCAGACAACAATTGTATTCACTGACATTAATCAATTCTTTCTGTTATGCAGGATAAAACTAAGTGTAAAATAGTTTTGGTAAAAATTTTATTTAAATTTTGTTAAAGTCTCTGTTTTGTAAATTTTAGAAAATTAAAGTTTTTTAAATTTAGTAAAATTTGTGATTTTAAAAAGAAGCAAAATTTTTAATTTTTGATAAAATGTTTTGAGAATTTAAAAGCAGAAATTTGTTTGAGTTATAATGATTTGATCTAAAGTTCAAGATGAAGTACCTGACGATGACTGTTAATCAGTCGAAATATATTGTAGCTGAATATATATTTTGGATTGGTGTTCTCTTTAATTTAGTTCTTTTGCCAATTTTGTGTGATTATGTTTTATCAATATAAAAAGAATTTAAAATTCCAAATTTCAACTATATTTTATCCGTAATTATTTGTGGGTATATTCGATTTATAATTGCGACATCAAAGTTGAAAATAACACGGACTATTTTTAAATTTCCAAAAACACCTTGACAACCGTAACTAAAAAAGAAAAATAATAATTCTATCAAAAAATAAGACATCGTAGAAAACCTGAAAATTAAATATTTTCTTCAAATTTTCATGAAAATATTCATTAAAACAAATCTAATTTAATCTTAATTGTGATTGGCTGTTTCGATTGACTTCAGCATTGTGTGCCACTTTATTATTATTAATTGAGTGAAAATGAGCCATTATTCATGATTTAAATGCTGAAAATTTCTGGAATAACGTTTTAATAAATCATGGCTGCATCTGGTAGGGTAGGACGAACTCTGAGTAAAACTACAGCTAAAAAGCAATTCTTGGAGAAAAACTCTAGAGACGTTCATTTACAGGTTTGATTTGTTTTATTTTGAATCGTTTTCTAATTTCATATAGGAAAAATATTTAAATTTACAATTTGAAATTAAATTATTTGTAATAATTATTATAGAAATAAAAATAAATTGTAAACACTTCAATTAATTTTAATTATTAAATAATAAATTATGGTAAAAAGAAATTTTATTGAATATAATTAAGTTAATATTAAAAATATTTTATCAAAATATTTTTAAAACTTTATGAAAAATAATTTTTTAAAAAAGGCTTTAATTCAAGGTCACCCAAACACTTAACATGGACAGTCATAATATTTTGGAAAGCTTTTCTAGTAATTATGTAATCATCAGATTGTTAACAGCAAAAAATTGTCTAAAAATCACTCCACTTAGAATTATACACAGACAGAAGGATATCAACGAAAGTCAATTAATTGTAACATTAAAAATAAACTATTAACTTTTAACTTAATAAACGAATTTTTCTTTCATCACATTTTCTTTGCATTTTTTCAATATTCCGATTACTTTTTTAAATAATTAAAAAATATTTTAGTAAATTAGTTGGGTAGCAAATATTTTATGAAATAAAAATAGCTATAAACAAAACTTTAAAATAATGTTTGAATTAGTAGTGAAAAGAAAATTAAAAATTTTACTGAAAATTAAATTTTTTTTTGAATATTTTATGAAATAATTTTAAAACAAATGTGTTGTTTTTGTATTTAACTGTATTTTTAAACTCTTTTTTTAAATTTTTAAATTCTTTTTAAATTTTAACAATAGATCGGCATTTTTAATTAAGTCAAAAAAATTATTAATACAATAACAATAATTTAATTTTTAAAAATTTTTAAAAAATGTTGTCAAGAAAAGTAATTGCAAATGTTATGGTGATTGTAAAAGGTACATTTGCATTAAATTTTCGATTTTTTAAAGAGTTCAAATGAAAAAGATTATCGCAAATAATTAAACGGTTAAAATATTTTAAAGTAAAAACATTTGTGTTTTTTTTAATTAATTTGTAAAAATTAATAATAATATTTTTATCTGTAACTAAATTATTTTATAAACATTGAAATAAAGTTTATTATTCACGAATGTCTGATTCTAATAAAAGAATATACGATATATTACGTGATATCCAGTGCATTTCCCAATAGTATAAGAGTTTCGAGATGATGGCTCTCATCAGTACTACGCGGGAGGCGCTCAGATTTCTCTTCGCGCCAGGTAAGTGTAAAAACAGTGTCAAGTTGACACTGTTATACACTTATCCTGATGCACTGGACACCAAATAAGTTTGCAAAGTTTAGTTTTAAGGCAAGAAAAAAGACGAATTTTTATCTTGAAATCTCCTTTCACTTGAAACTATGGTTGATGCAATCTTACCTCTGCGAACTACAAGTTCAACAAATAAACTGGTTACAAACCACCAGACTACCAAATAACTTGAAACATTTAAATGTTTCATTTAAATTTAAATATTTCAAGTTGTTTGCTAGTCTGATACCTTGTGACCAGTTTCTATGTTGAACTTGTATTTTACAGAGATAAGATTGTATCTACCTTGGTTTCAAGTGAAAGGAGGTTTCAGGATAAAGGTTGCTCACTTTTCTTGTTTTAAAACCAAACTTTGCAAACTTATTTGGTATCCAGTGCATTTTTTACCCTGATTTCGGATTTTATACTGTTCTTTTCAATTATCAAATATATTCGAGTGCATAAATTGCAGCACTCGAATTATCTCGAGCGTTTTAGTTAAGGAGTTAAATATATAATCAGTTTATTTATTTTATAAAACATACTAAGTAAAAACCTTTCAAATCCATTATATAGATCTAGCGATGTGTAACCTTTTTATCAAGTTGACAACTATTTAAATTAAAAAGCCTTTTAAATAGTTGCACTATTTTTCCAAAAATAGCAAACTAAAAAATTCATTATAAAATCATTAAAATATATTATAAGGACTTTTTTTGTCTTTCACCTCTGATTTCTTAATAAATGACATAATATATGGTTATTCAAGTAAATATTTTATTAAGAAACAATCATGCATTTTGCATAAATAATGTGAAACAAAAGAAACTGAATAATTTATAATTATTTTTAATTTAATTTAAAGTTGGAAAATTTTAAAAATGCGTTTGAAAAATTATACATTGTAATAATGATTTTTAACCAATTTTAGAAAAACCCCCACGAGCATTTGAAAAGTCTATGTGGGCACTATGTTGGGCACTGCTGGTTTAATCCTTAATCTACGCTTATGATCTTGTTTTGGTCTAATCTTGTTGTGTTTCTCATCAATCGGTATTTATTTTGCAGCAGGTGGAGGTTTATTGTATTAAAACGGAGGAACAAGCATATTTTATGCTTGCACATATATTCTTTTAAAAAGTTTGGTCATGTCCAATTTGTTTCCTACCATTTGCTATCACCTTTTGGTAGGCTTACTATCCAAACCATAAATACATTTTCTTAAATTGTCCAAATGTATTCCAATTCATTTCTTTTTAATTTTTAATTTGTTCGAATTTTCAATTTAATTACTTTTTTTTGTCCATTTGCGTTAGTTTGATAGTATTTTACCATTGTTTTTATATTATTTTGACCATTTTTCTGTAGAATCAAGACACAGCTGCAAGACACAGCTTTCTCTTAATCATTAAGACTTAATATGTCCTTTTATATATAACTAGATTAAATGGTTCAAGTTTTATTTTCAGCGGAAGACACATAAATAGCAAAAGGATGAAAATGTCTCTATCCATGTTACTTATACTAATTATTCAAAAACAATCACTTCTTACCAAACCAGCTTGTAAGTTGCATCATCATAGAACCTTTTTGATTTAGTTACAGTTTTTAAAAGCGGTTTCATCTTCTTTTTTGTCATATATCATCATTGTATTTAATGACGTAAGTTACTACGAATCCTGCATCATCTGATGTTCGGAATTTGTTGCAATGAACGCGCCATTGTTCTTGTTATTTAAACTCATTTTAGTGCTATTAAATAATTGGAAACTTGTGCTTTGTTTTTTAGGCTTCATTTCACTTTCTCTAAAACGTTCCCAAATGTTTTAGAATTGATAATAAGATAAAAAAAACTTGTTTAATTTTTCTTTTATATTTCAGTTAATCTTTTATTCTACTGCTAATTATCCTGTTCATGGGAGTCTTCTATTCTAAAGAGGATTATATCTTCGTTCTAACAATTTCAGTAATGCCGGATATAAATAATGTTTTCAATAATCTAAAACGAAAGCCTGAGGGTCGAAAACAGTCAAATACCGTCCAAAATTTGACTATAAGTTATGCATACTAACAGTCGATAAAGATAATTAAATTTGTTTTACTAAAAACCATAGGGAAACTAATATTTGAAACTCAACGGATTTATACATAACCTTCATGAAGAAAAGCATTCATTATTATATATAGGTAAAGTCAAATATACATTTGAACTATTTGCAAAACTAATATTACAATTAAATAAAGTTTTCGAATCAAAAAAGCATAAGTTTGATTTTAAAACTAAACATTTAATAGTATAAGTATAAAACGGTGATTCCTTGGTAGCAACAAAAATTAATATGCCAGATAAGTGAGTAACAAAACAAGCCCTTTTCTGGGAAGATTTAATTATATTTTTGAAAAAAGTTTCGATTATTAAAAAATCCTCTTCAGTTTCTTTTGAAACTACTATATCAATGAGAAAAATGCCGAAATAGGTTTCTGAATTTTTTTATTCTTATTTAATATTTGACAGAAAATAAAATAAATATTAATAAAAAAATTATCATTAACAAACTGATTGGTACGTAAAATGTTTAACGCTTTAACCGACTGCTTTAGCCTGAGTAATTTCAGACATAAACTTCAGACAATCTATGCAAATTTGTATTATTCTTAAAAAACATATGCATCTCTAAAAATTTATGAATCATTAATATTAAATAATAGAATTTATCACTTTTATGTCAAAAGTGACAAAATAAATGTCACTTTTTTTAAAAAAAATACTAAAAAACAATTCAAAAATGTCAAAAGTGACAAAAAATATTTCATTTAAAAATAGATCTTCAATGATTAAAATGCCACATTTTAGACGAAAATTGAAATCAAAAAATTTAACCGAACATAATTAAAGATCAATCGTTAAAAATTATAAAGATCAACTGATATTTCAAAGTATTTGATTGTCTATATATTTTTATAATCCATTATTGTTCTTATCCTATTTTTATTAGGAGCGCCTCTTGTTGATTTAATAGTATGGTTGATAATGTTTTTTGTAATATATCTGAAACAACTTAATTCATGAATTTTTAAGATTTTTAAATTTAAATTCTACTGGAATTCGTGTTCACATTTTTAAATCGTAATTTGATGCTTATTCTTAAAAACGTTTAACTATTTCAAAATCAATTTATTTTTTGAGTTTATTAATTTTTTGATTTCGATCTTCGTCTTAAATGTGACATTTTAATCATTCAAGATCTACTTTTATATAATATATTTTGTAACTTTTGACATTTTCAAACATTTTCAATCGATTTTTTCCATTATTAAACATTTTTTCTCACTTTTGAACTTTTTGAACTGTTCTTTTGTATTTTTAAAAAAAAATGTCATTTATTTTGTCACTTTTGACATAAAAGTGATTTATCCCATAAATAATATATTAATCAAAGTTATCAACAACTTTATGTCTTATTTATTGAAGTTAGACAATTTTAAACGACATTACTTGTGAAATAATCTTATAGATGACATTAGGTAACATTTTAAAATAAATAATTCCTTTAAACAAAATTTATAGATTCTCAATTTAAAATACTCATAAAAACTAGTGAAACATTTTTAAAATAAATAAATTTTTTTCTGATACCAACAAATCAAACATTTATTTAAAATCTAATTGTGAAAATCGAAAATAAATGTTCAAATTTGAATGAATGAATAAATTCAATTAAAATAAATTGAATAGTGTTGAATTTAAATTTTAATAAAAATAATAAAAATACGGTAAAATATGTTTACAGTTAATTTTATTATTTTGTAAATAGAATTTTTGGTTATTGTTTTACTAAAGTGAAAACTGGTCACAAAGAAAATTGAATAAGTATGAATGTAAATGAAAAAAATTCGAACTGTTGGATTTACATTGGTAATTCAGATTTCAATAAAACATAGATAACAGATTATTTTAAAATTTTATTAAAAATAATAATAATAATAATAATAATAATAATAATAATAAAAAAAAAAAAAAAAAAAAAAAAAAAAAAAAAAAAAAAAAAAAAAAAAAAAAAAAAAAAAAAAAAAAAAAAAAAAAAAAAAAATAATAATAATAATAATAATAATAATAATAATAATAATAATAATAATAATAATAATAATAATAATAATAATAATAATAATAATAATAATAATAATAATAATAATAATAATAATAATAATTTTTCCTATTTTGTTGGTTGACTTTTTCTTAAAAAATTATTTTTAAACATCTTTTCAATAAAATTTTTTTTAAAGAGTTTTGGGAAATTTTATTTAAATTAAAATTATTAGTATTTTTTTGTAAAATTATCTTTTCTTTAAATAAACTGTTATTTAAAACTGACGGAACTGTGAATATTTCAGACAAGTTTCAATGTCAATTTGCTATGTTGAACTAATTTTAGTTTTATAGTAAATAAAACAGTGATAGTTTCAGCTGCTTAAATAAATCTTACCAAAAGAATTGCTCATTTCATATACAAACTTGATATCCACAAATATCTCTTAGAGGATATTTGAAAAATATACATAATTAATCAAAAAATTGAATATTAAATAATTTTTAAATAATTAAATAATTATTATTAACATTACAAGACGATATATGTTTATGTTACAACATGCTTGGAGGTTTGGTTTCAAAGTTACAATATTTGAATTCTACGTACAAAATTACAATATTTACTCTACTTGCAAAACAATATGTTTCACCTAGTGCAGGGATTGGCAAACTTTTGGGGCCTGGAGCCATTTGAAACTTCATAAAATTTTTGAGAGCCGGGTTACATATTTTTGAAAATTTCATAGGCTTCAAACATGGTTAAACCAAAAAAACAAATAACATGATCATATACAAATTTAAAAGAAAACAGGATCCAAATTTGTTTTAGCTATCTACTGGGATTTTTGGGGTCGTTAAAAACGCGTGTTCGTAGTTTGCTTAACTATGATCTAGTGCTTTATTCACGGCCTGTAAATTATAACGTTTGTGTGTTTTTTGTTTAAATATACGCAGTCCAAACATTCTTTAAAAATAATTTGACATAACATTTGCAATCGTAGTATTATAATATATTAATATACTAAAAAATATTAAAACTTTTATTTCCGAAGCCCAACATATTGCCTTTGTAGGAATGTATGAGCAACTTACAATCGCCAAAGAATTTTAGGGGCTCCGCTTATATGTCATTTAATCTTACAACTAAGAATAGTTTCGTCAATTTATACGTTTATACTCAATCCTCTAAAAGTAATTCAGTTTTTTATGTAAATTTTGTTGATTCTTTTGTAAATTTGGGATTTGAGTTTCAAAAAACTTGATTCACACATTTTGATATGTTTCATAATATCAAAGTTCCTTATCTATGTTGACCCAAAATCAATTTATAAGATATTTAGTTTTAAAAGCTTTTATCTCTTAATGAATTCCCAAAACCATTCCATTCACGTTTGCTGTTATAGCACTTCCAAGCAATTGTGTCTTCATTTCTTTTAGTTTTGCGAAGTTTCATCTTTCTTTTTCAACCACCGCAGTTAACCTCAACATGTAGTATTTTCTTACCAAACCGGAAAAGAGATAATTCTTCATTTATCGCAATCAATTCTTTTAATTTAATTTAAAGGGTTTTGAAAATAGTAATATTAAATTATTTAATATCAACCGTTTTTTAAAGGAATTACACTTAAGTGAATTAATGTCCAAGAAATTCCTTATAATACTCTAAAAAGAGTCAGATTCAAAGGAAAATATTGCAGAAGTAATAGTTCAACCAGTCAATGAGCGAAATAAAGACATAATCGTCTTTTGTAATAATATTGAAGCAGGGCCGAATTCAGTCTTTACATCTTTTAGTACATTAACCTTTACGTCCTTCTATTTCTAAAAATTTAGATTTTTATAAATGCAAGAGGTACTTACAAATTGTTAAACCAGCATTTCTATATTATTATTATTATTATTATTATTATTATTATTATTATTATTATTATTATTATTATTATTATTTTTTATTATTATTATTATTATTATTATTATTATTATTATTATTATTATTATTATTATTATTATTATTATTATTATTATTATTATTATTATTATTATTATTATTATTATTATTATTATTATTATTATTATTATTATTATTATTATTATTATTATTATTATTATTATTATTATTATTATTATTATTATTATTATTATTATTATTATTATTATTATTATTATTATTATTATTATTATTATTATTATTATTATTATTATTATTATTATTATTATTTATTATTATTATTATTATTATTATTTTATTATTATTATTATTATTATTTTATTATTATTATTATTTTATTATTATTATTTTTTTTTTATTATTATTATTATTATTATTATTATTATTATTATTATTATTATTATTATTATTATTATTATTATTATTATTATTATTATTATTATTATTATTATTATTATTATTATTATTATTGAAATAACATTTTTAAAGAAATTTATTATATGAATATAAATGCAATTTTTTAAAGATAATTTATTTATAAATTAAAATTTTTATTAGTATTCAGTTATTAAATATAACATTTTACTAAATGTGAATGTAATTTAGACAAAAATTAATTTTATCTTGATATTAAAAAAAATTTGATATGTATTATTTATTTATGTTAAACTTAAAGTTTTTTTAAAATTCTTCAGTATTATAAAGAATAGTCTTAATTAATTTTAAATATAAATGCACTTACAAAATATTTTACAGAAATATATGAACTAAAAAAAGAAGAAAACTTATAATTCTTTGAAAGCCTGCAGAATATTTTTGTCAAACGTCTAAAATGATGCTATTTATAGAATTTAGTTTCCAAATGTTGAATATTATTTTTAGATTATTTAATTAATAAAAAAATGAAAAATGAATCCTGTTTATATTTCGTAATTACTGTATTACTTTGAAAAATGTTATAAAAATTCAACAGTTATTGAAGAAGGCGTAAAAAAATTTACTAAAGTGAATGTAAAAAAGTTTGCTTTTTGACTCGGTAACCAGAGAGTAGTCCTTTGCAACTGATCTTTACTCAAAGTTATTGTTATACTCTAAATTTCTTTCCACAAAACACTCATACATGTTTTCAGTATTCTTTTTCGTAAAAAGTAACAAAAATATAAAAAAAAACATTTAACAAAAATCTGTTACAAAGAACAAGCTAACTGCATGTCATGTTATTATTATAATTAGTGGCTCTTTATAATATATGGAAAACGAAATTTTGCCTTTAATTCACCTCATATGTTACATATTATTATTATTACTATTATTATTATTATTATTATTATTATTATTATTATTATTATTATTATTATTATTATTATTATTATTATTATTATTATTATTATTATTATTATTATTATTATTATTATTATTATTATTATATTTTAATTAGTAAAAATTTAAAATTAATTAAATATTTTATTATTTATAGTAAGTCGATCGAAAAAACCTATTGTATGTAAGGTGGCCAAATTTTTCTTAACCCGAAAAAAATACAAAGGATGGAAAGAATGGAAATTATTAAATTAAGAAAAAGTTTTTTTGAATATTTTTATTTTTTTATAATGTTATTTTTCATTTGAATGAAACTGTTCCAATAATATATCATTTTCTTTTAAAACATTACAAAAGTCTTCACATACATATCGGAAAATCACGTTTACTGATGCCATAGCTGATTATATTTATATGTTTTATCTTGATTAGTTACTGATCCATAAATCATTAACCTTTACGGTCCTATGTCGAGTCTAACTCGACATTTCAATAATTGCTCATTTGAAGTTTTAGATTTTGTTGTATGTATTTTTTTGCATTTCGTGTTAAGAATAAATATATGTGTAGAATGTAGATTATTTAGTAAAAAAAAACAATTTCGTTCAAGAAAATCATATATACAAAAAATTATTAAAACAATTATGTACCTAGTGGGTAACTTTTTTTACGGACCGCAAAGGGTTTATAATTGTAAATACTTTTTTAGTTGTCGCGTTAGTACCACGTAAGTACATTACAAATCCAAAAAGTCATTTCAAATCTTTAATAGAAATATGCTCTTTAAAAGCAGTACATAAGTAGGATATATAAATTCGACAGTACAGACGTTCAAATATAAGTACTGCACTTCTGAAAGAAGTATATCTAGTCACATTATATACAAAAAAATAGATTTGAAGGATTTAAAATTATTATGAATGCAATTTGTGCTTTGATCAGAGAACTAATTCTATTCCATACCAAAAAACAATACAAATAGAGTTACAACGTTTTTGGTAATTTCAAAAAGACTAAAATATTTTAAAAATCCAATTTTTCTTTCAATTAAATAATAAGTATTTTACCGATTGAACCTTTGCAGTTGAAACTGATAATTTTTTGTTTTTTTGTATTTTTCGTTTTTTATTAACTTTCAAACATTCACAGCCATACATGCACACAAACCCTCATTACATACAAGCACCCCGATTGTCTGAGAATATTTGCTTTTATTTTTAGACTCTATTGAACCCTTCTTAACACAACAGTTTTTAGAAACATAATAACAATTATTCAACGTAATTACTTTCAATTGTTGACTATCTTCAACTTGACCTTTAATTCAATACTTTAATTTTCTGGCACTCGACTTAATAATTTTTTCCGAAAAACACTATATATATGTTTATTTAACTTTAATATATTTTTACATTCTTTTAGCATTTCACTTATTTTTACTAAGACTATAGATCAAATTCATTTCTTTCTAAATAATATAAACTTCAACACTGCCTATTTAATAAAAGAAAGCCCTAATCCAACATATATATTAAACTGGAATGTATTTTGACAGATTCTGTTATCACCAGGTAGATTCAAACTTGAAACTATATCGAATTAAATTGCTTTGTTCAAACAAATTTTTTCTTAATATTTTTATATTTTAAAAATATCTTATATTAAAAAATTAAAAATTCTGTTGTATAAATCTCAATTCTTAAAAATCTATTTGTAGTGCATGCAACATTTAATCTTTAATTATTTAATATATAAAATACTTTTAAAATATAAAAGATTTATAAAGAAATTTGTTTGAGAAAAGCAATTTAATTCGATGTAGTTTCAAGTTCGAATCTACCTGATGATGGCAGTGAGTCTGTTGTAATATATTGTTGTTTAATATATATGCTGGATTGGCGCTTTCTTTTATTTTTTAGGTTGTTTAATTACTAACCGAAAGAAGTTTTATAACTTTAAAATAATAAAGGAGAAATTTTGTAAAATTGAGCAATGATTAATTAGAATATCAGTTGCTCTGTAAAATCTCATTGAGATATATGATAAACTATTTTCAAGGGAATAAAATTAAACATGTTACAGCAATCGTTTTCCTTATTTTAAAATAAAATTCTCCCAAGTCTAGACAAATTATCTCTTTGCATACTCTTTGAATCGAAAAAACGCATTTTGGAAAATATTTTCAAAAATTATTTCTTCATTTAATTTGAATTCATTCAAACATTCTATAAATAAATGTTACAAATTGTCGCTATTGTCTTTCATAAGGACTATAAATTCTTATTTAATATTAAATATTTTATACTGCTATTATATGTATTGTTTCTACTAAATACTTTTCAACCGTACAGTCAACAGAGTGATGAATAGAAACAACATACCCCATGGTACCGCTTAATAATGTTGTTCATTTAGTCATTTTGTGGTAGGCATCTTCTTATTTTCAAATTAAAAAGCGAAAATATTTTTGATTATAAAATAATCCTTTTATATCTGTAAGAATTTATCTAGAACAGTGATCCCTAGTAATCACAAGTTAATCCTGCTGGATACGCCATGTGAAAGAATAATAAAAATTCCTTTGTGAGATATTATTTCTTCGTTGACAAAACTTTAAACTTCTAAATAAATAAAACTTGCAACCGGAACTTAGAATAGCAGTATCAGAAAGTTTCACGCTAGTTCCCATTAAATTCATATGTATGTGAAATGTTTAAAATAAATAATCTGTAATAAAATAAATATATTTATTTTAGTTAGAAATGCCAATTTATGTACATTTGTACATATATACATATATATGAAAAGTCTTTGGATAAACAAATGTGAATTATAAAATTGTCTTAGAGACACGCGATAAAAAACCTTGGTACCACTGATCAAGAAAGTTCAAATACTACTTAGGTTTTCTTTTAAAATTCATCTTCTGTCTTTCCTCTGATTCAATTTTATAATCGAAAACTTAAATTATTAATTATTAATAATTAAATTATTATTATTCCCATGTTCATTTGATATAAAGGTAACTCAGCTTTATATTTTATTTAATCGAGTAATTTCTAGTTAAAATTTTGTTCCAATTGAAATTTTCTTTTTACAATTTACACTCATTTTACAATGTATTTAAAGTAAATAAATAATAAATTAATAACAAAAATAATATTTCAAATGAATAACATATAATAATTAAGGGTTAGAGTTAAAAAATTACAATAATTAATTAAAACTAATAAATAAAACCAATTAAATATTGTAATTAAATTAAAACAACAATAAAATAATTACAAAATAGTAATAAAAAATTAAATATATAAATAATTGAAAATAATAAATATAAAAATAAAAGTAATAAAATAATAATTAAAATAATAACAAATCATGCAATTAGCATATAGTTGATGACCTTGACTTATTTTACACACTGATCAGGAGTTCATGATATATTAAATAAAGTTTCAAACTATATCATAGACCTTCTCCTAAGACTTCTTTTAAAAAATACATTTATTAAAATCTTATTAACATTACAAAATATATTTAAAATTAATTCAATTTGTTTAATTAAATTCTTAATTTCCAGTTTTTTAGATATCTTAAGTTAGATTAATTGCGTTTCATTTATCACAATTTCTATATAAAAAGTATGGCATTACTGGCGTTACTGGTATGCCGCAGAGAAACTCTGGTAGACACAATATTTAGTTTACCAACGGTTAGGGTTCGGATAATGCTATAAATAAATTATGATCTGATATTAAATCAAAGCCATCGATGGTCCGACATATTTTATAGTGTTAATTTGTCAAACAAACAAATTGAAAAATTTAATTTTTTTGAAAGATTTCAATGTAAATGCTTACAGATTTGTAATCTTAAACCTTTACATTATTAACCTTATAATGGCAAGCGCAACGTTTTCGTAATATTTCAAAAAAACGAATCTTGTACCGAAAATAAAGTTTATAGAGCTGATGACGATGTCGACAATGGTAAAAGTCAGATTAGTCTAATATAGAAGTCAAAAAAGAGTCGAGAGATCGTGAAAAATTATCCGACTGCAAACCCAAAAAATAACCGACATCCAACAAATGCCAAAAAATTAGTTGATGACTTGATATAAGAATCCCAAAAATATCGACGACAATTTAATTCAAATAGTTTTTGGGAAAAAGTTAATAAAATATTTAATTATCTATACATATAGATTACCTACTACAGTAATAATATCTCCCAGTTAACTAACACCCTTTTAAAAAAAATGTATTAATTTTAGTCCCTAATGTTTCGACTATTTTTTTAGGATTTAATATTGTCGGCTATTTTTTTGTACTACAGTTTCGACGATTTTTCGGGTTTCAACATTGGCGACGATTTTAACCAATTAAAGCTTATTTTCTTTAGCGACTATTTTTTTGGCTTCCATATTCGACTATTCTAACCCTCACCGTTGATGATAGCCTCGATAGTTTAATCCCATAACATGAGAAGGATCTTTAGGAAGATAAAAACCTCTGTCGTGCATGCTTTTTACTACAAAATTACTTTTTGTTATGGCATTTATGGAAAGCGCATCAACTGCAGCAACCAAATGTATATCAAGTTGCCGTAGATACCAACTTGAGTGAAATATTTCAAGGAAACTTGTTTTCTGACTTTCTCGAATTTCGCGATTTCTTGAGTTTAAATTTCTCGAGAATTTCATTTTCTATGCATTTTCTATATAAATGTTTTTCATTAAATTTCTAAATTCCTATTATTTTTTTATGAGTTCTTTAAAAGTCATGACATTTTCATGATACAAAAAGGATATATTATTATCAATAAATTATTAATAACTTTTACTATCAACCAAATAAAAAGTAACAGTAATTATTATTTTATAGTAAAACAAAAAAAATATTTATTGCTTTGATATTCTTAGGAAAATGATGTATCTTTAATTTGTATATAAATAAAAAATATATTATTTTAAATCACATTTTATTTTACTGAATTATATTGCAAAAATATAATATAATTATTTTATTTATCATGATTTTGTAATTTATACAATGAGCGATATATTAATAAAATATACTTAAATAAACTAAAAGTTATTACAGGGATTATTTTAATTACATTAATTTTATATAAATATAACTTTAATTTAATAGATTTTAAAAATTGTTAAAAAATTTAATTTACTTTTAAAAATTAAGGTAATTAATAAAAATTATTAGTATTAATTACTTTTATTTAAATTAAATACGACAACTTTATTACACAATAAATCTCAAATAAAATAATAAGCAAATCGGATTTTCATGGTCATTATCATAACAGTCGATTTTTAAATTGGCGCTGATTTTAAAAATTTAATTTTTTGTTAATATGAATAAAATTAAGTTGAATTGTTTTTAAATTTACAAAAAAAATATAAAAATGTTACAAAATAAGTTAAATACTAAATGGAAAATATATATGAAAAATTTAATTTAATAATTTTATTAGTTAATCACTTTGCCAATTAATTAAACCGCTTTAAATAAAAACTCCCTTAATAAGTACTTCAAACATCTCAAGTTTTATCTAAACTGATGTATTAGAAAAAACATTTGTTTTATTTCAAAATAACAAACGCAAGATATATATTTTTATTTTATAAATAATTAACCGTCATAAGATAAATTAATTGTTTATTTGAATAATATTTTAGGCTATTTATGATGTTTGATGCTTGACTTTGAATGTTGCTATGCTTGAGTAACTGAAGGTGTTCTGTATCAATAATTAGTAAATCAATAAACTCCATTTCTAGATGTTATGTAACTAAGAGTCATATAATAGTGTGTTGGAGATTGGTCGTTAGAAAATATTGCACAATGTACAATGTACATCTATGAATTTTTATTTAACATAGCGAAAACTTTAGGACTTCAGAAGTATTTAAAACTACCAAGCCAATGGGATCTTAGCGGAAATTTGGAAAAAAATATTTTTAAGTTAAAACAGCTTTTGAAATAAATAAAACGTTTGCGTAATTTCATGAAACGCCAACCAAAGCTTTTGTTGTTCGTTGAATTGATTTCAAAATATGAAGAAATCCAGGTATGCTATATTAGGTGTGAAGGTCCTATTCCTAAAGCATTTGAACCAAATAGAATTTAGTCAACGATTTGGATCCCAAGTGACAATTATTAGAGCTTAGGGTTTATTTTACTTTCCTAGCGTTACTTTATAAATTATCAGTGACTTCTTAAACGCTTTCAAGATTGTTATTCTTTACCCCACATGGGTAATCATGACAACTATCATGTTGGTAATGTACACAATTGTTGGAAATCCTTGAGCAGACGAGCTTTATGATATTTTCACTTTCGCATTGAAGATCTTTCATCTCATTTTTATGTCATATATATTTCCGTGATTTTTATTTCAATTGGTATACTTAATTGGGTATCCATTGCTGGGTCTATAGATAATGTGAGGAGGTTTATTATTGACTGATAATTTTTATTGAATTTATAGTAAATTTTCAGATTTATTTTAATTATTTGCGTAAATAATCAATGAGAAAATATTATCTCTATTTCGTGATTTTATAATAATTTGGGGAAATTTAATTTCTTTGTTAGAAAACATAATTTATTCACTTAACAATAACTACCTAAAATGATAGATTTGGAGTGAAAGAATATAGAATTTGATTCTTCATCGTAATTAACAAAAACATTTCTCAAAAATTTAGATTAATTTTCCAAAAGTGATAATTAAAGAATATATTTTTAATTAGCTCGATTATTTTCAAATTAGAAGTGTCATGTATGTAATATAAATTTAACAATAAGGTTGACATTCATCTTTGAAATGTAGTAAATATTAATTGAAAATATAATTTAAGAGAAGAATAATTGTTCATGGTTAAATGCAATCACAATTAAAAATAATACAAAAACATTTGATAAGAATAAAAACTTTCAAAAATTTTAATAAAACATAAAACAATAAATCAAATCAAATACAAAAACTTTACTGCAAACATAGGTAATGCAATTTTATTATTAAAAATATAGTACGGATTAGAATTTCTTCGTTGAATTTAATTAATGCTCGCTTATCAACCAATTAACTAGGAAACTAAGTGATTTACCGATTGAGAAACGGCAAGAGAGTGAAGACATTTTAATTTACTGTGTTTTAATTTACTCTAAACACTTAAATTCACTTTAATTTACATGTTTTTTCTTGACCATAAAACACCCTTTAATTATAGTGTGATTAGTTTGGACTTTTTATTATTAGGTGATTCAGTTCATTTTTATCTAGAGATCATATTTGCCAATGAAAAGCCTAGTGGTTTACTGGATAACATGGCGTTTTTATCACGAGCCTGTAATTTTATGCTTTTCTAAATCAGAGCGACAAATACCCTTTGACTATATTATGACCATTTAAGACCTTTTTATCGATAATAAATTTAGTAAATTTTTTCATAGACCATATTTGTCTATTAAAAATAACCAAATATTACACGTCTTTTTTATTGTGAGCCAACATTTTGAGCTCTTATATCGAGAGTCAAATTCTATTTAAAAATATTTTTCAAAAAAAAGCGACAAAAACCTTTGAAAATAAAAATCCTTCTGACTACAGTCAGAAAAATTATGTTACATATATTTTTATTAAAAATTATGTAATTATGTAGTTGAGCTTAAATTGCTTAATTAATTTCCGAATGGGAAGGTAGAAAGAAACCTAAATTCGCTCATCAATTGTTTATTATTACCATTCATTATCCCTTCATATACAAGAACATTGTATTTCGCTTTTTAAGTTGTATACTCTTTTAAGCATTTCAACTCTACTAAGCCAATGTACTTCAGTATTAAAACCCACGTCGTCATATTCAATTTCAAAATCTTTCAGGAAATTCTTTAAATTCATGGTGATTTAACACGCGCGACTCTATAAAATTGATTAGTTTAATTATTGGTACTGTGGCATTTGACAAACTCAATCTTTTCGCACACAAATTTTACTGGTGAATTATGCAATGGTTAAGGACTATTTCCTTTCACATGACCTTCTTAATGTCTTGAAATAACCTCCCTGCTTGACATTTCTCGTGTTCCATCTGTTGATATACCAATAATCTTACCTAATAAAATTGAAAGATTTTCCAATACATACTTTAGTTCATCGTACAGATCTTTGACAGTAGTAGTCCCTTGCATTGGAATCAGTGAACACGATTCTTCGGTAATATTAAATTTGGTGTCAATACCACGTAAAAATATAGCCAGTTGTGCTGTATCGCTAATATCGCAACCCTCATCAAGGGCTAAAGAACAATATTCGAATTTTGCAATTCGTTCACGAAGCGTTGTTGCTATGTTCTCGGACAAGTCTTCAATTCTTCTTGCAATGGTGAATATTGAAAAACTAATGTTTGAAATAATATTTATTTTATCAGGAAATGCTATTTCTGCAACAGCAGTCAGACATTATTTTATCATTTCTCCATCCCCAAAGAGTTTCATTTTTTTGCCAGTATTTGACTGACAACAAAACTAGCCTTTACTGCCGTATTTGAGAAAATAGCTTGATTTTTAAAAATAGCCTATTTTTTCCCATGTTTTTCTCCATTTGATTTAACTTATCTATCCGGAGTTGTCCTGTTAAGTTTTTATATTGTTTTGTATCGTAATGTCTTTTTATGTTATATTCTTTTAATGTCGACACAGTCTCTGAGCATATTAAGCATAACTTTATCTTTGACGAAAGTGAAAAAATAATCAGATTTCCACTTTTCTTGGAAATGCCTGTGCTCATCCGCAACCTTCCATCTTTTTGTTTGCTTTTCAGACATGCTATTACGGATTAAAAATTTGAAGGTTAAAAAAATTTGTAGGAAAACTTAATATTGAATAGAAAAACTCTAATATTACCTTTTTGACAATAATATTGCACTCACGCCTTTCAAGAAACACAAGAATTGCTAAAATTGCTAGTTAACAGTAAACATACTCATATAATTTTGATGGGGGTAAATAAAACCATATGTATTTGTTAGTTCTCAATATGTGCTGCAAATAAGCATATACTGACAATATACACATTTTCTGCTTATATCAAATTGAATTTGGAAACGGCGTTATTACATTTGGTTTTGTAGAATAGAGCTATTTGTAACATGCCAGAAATTGTTTTTTTCAAATTATGAATATACAAATTTGGTTTTTTGAGTTTTTTTCAATGGGAAGGTTTACTAATTTGAGCTTAAATTTTGCTTTTTTATGTTATTCATCTTATATTTATATCGAATATTTATAAAAATTCCTTTACGTTTATAACATTGAGGTTTATTATATTGAGTTTATAAAGTTTATAAATTATTGAACTAGATAAACTTTATGGTGTTCACATAATATTTATAACTAATTAAATAATTATATTATTTCAAAGTATAATAAGTTGAAATATTATTATTTGCAAATTATAAAACTGATACAGCTAAACTAAATTATATTAAAATATTTTTATCATTATTTTTCGATTTTAATTCAATAATTTTCATATTTATAATATTTTTCTAGTCCATAATTTTGGGATTTAATAAATACAATAATAATATTTGATAGCTCTGACCCTATGTGTCATGTAAAAATATAACAAAATACTCCAGAAACATATTTGTATTTATTACTAATTTCGTACCAAAACTATTCGGCCAAAAACAATGTGTTATGACCACTCAATAAGTTCACTGCGATGGTTTGGCTTCGTGCACTTTATCACAATAATCTTCTTCAATACACCGAATTTCTCTTAACTTTTCTTCTTAACCTACTTCAATGAATTGTATCTTTCCACAAATTCTATTCTCAGTTTCTTCGTCACTACCTGAAACAAAATACCGATTGTTTCTAATTTTGAATTGCCTTATATAGCATTCTATAATTCATTTGATTGATGATTCTTAACCGTAATCGTTTCTGTTTGACACTCACCTATCTGTGACTTTATTTAAAAATCTCGTTGTAAAACAATATAATTTATCATCATACCATTCGTTTTCATTAAGATGATTTTTTTCCAATCTTTCAATCAATCATGCCGCACTGATTATGTCATTTTGAATTTACTTTGTTTACATTTCTTGTTGTTTAAACAACTCTGGTTTTCCTTACTTAATTAATTAATTACCGATTTTCTGTTTTTATGGATTTCCGTGCTTTTCTACCCTTTCTAACCGTATTCAGATAATTTCATTCTCTCCATGATATTTATTATAACCAGTCTTTTAAATTCAAATTCGAAAATTTATTGTTTTTTTGTAATTTCTCTTTTTAAACAGTTCAATTCAAACTATAATATTTTTATCGCCTGCTTCCGAGATATTTCATTTTTATATTCTTTTAAAATCATTTTAAATTTACAACTCGAACAATAATATTTCGCAACAGGCTTCATAAAATCATTTTTCAATCATTATATTTGTGCCATTTTTATTTGGCTTGCTGAGGGAATATCATTAGCCATTAAATTTCCCATAATTCCAAAACAGTGAAATATGATAAATTTCCTTTTACTCAGATAGGAACAATTAGAAATCTGTTGCAAAAATCAAACTTCTTCGACTAATTTTTAGAGAGCTGTAATGAAATAAATTCCAACATATACAAAATATTTGTTTAAATGAAGTAAATTAATAAGATTCGAAATTTAAGCAGTATTTTTTCATTTTCAATTTAAACTTAGTTAGATAGAAATTAAGATATTTATAATTATAAATCATCGATCAAATAATATTTCAAATGAAATTAAAATTTCGCAATCTTTGAACCGCGTTGTAACGAAATCGCGTTATAAGAGTAAAAGGTTAATTATATTAATTATTTTTAAAAGAAAGCGCCACTCAAACACTAGTTTTACAATATATTTTAACAGATTAACTGTCATCTTCAGGTATAAAATCTAACCAAAATAGTATGGATTAATTTATATATTTTAAACAATTATTATTTTTAAATTAAATATTTTATTAAATAAATATTTCAATAGATATTTTAGAATTCTATATAAATATAAAATTCTTCTACCATAATAAAAATTCTAATTAATAATAAATATTAAAATTTTGAATCATTTTACTTAACATAATAAAACAATATTAACATTTCCCATTAATTTAAATAATTTTATTTAATATAGTAAAAAAGTATTATTATAAATTAAGAAAGTTTAAACAAAAAAATCAATATATCACAATTTTATATAATCAAATTATTTAAAAATATTCAAAAAGACATTCATAGTTATAGGATTTTGCACATTAATCTTTGGATACAATGGCCTTATCAACAATGCTTTACATATAACACGTTCCAAATAAATATTATAACTCTTCAATAAAATTTTAAAATCAGACATGCTTATTTTACATACTGCCTCTATTGTGCTCTTTAATATTGTTCAATCCCTTCAATCGACAATGTTCTAGAACTCCAGTACAAAAATGGTAGATAGTCTCTCCAATGTATGATACATTACACCTATTACAAGTAAATTTATAAACGAGAGCTGAACACAATCCAACCGGAGTTTTTGATTTATTAAAAATATATTGCGTACCTTACTCGGATTTAAATTGATTTTATAATCTAAATTTCCCATCTGTTTACTTAACTTCCACTTATAATTTGTAAAACCTTCCGAGTACGACAATACTAACACAAATTTAAGGTCATTATTCTTATATATAATTTTTAATATTATTTAATCAATACTCAATTTAGATTCGTTTGTCAAATAAAACTCACATTTTCCAAAACACTGATCCTTAGAATCTTTAATCAATTTGTCAACAGTCTCTTTTATCATCAATAATAAAAATGATTTTGAATACCCATTCTTTATCAACAGCTCAACCAAATTATCAACACTTCACTGAATTAGTAAAAGTAGCAGATAGAAACCATGAACAATAAATCAGTTCCTTCACCATTTTTCTCTTATACATAAATTCACATGCACATTCTGTAGAAGTATAAAGACCAGTATCAGTTGATTTTCGAAAAATTTCTGTCTCGCAATATTTATCTTTGCGTTGGATTAAGAAATCTAAGAAAGCAATCGATGAATTTCTCGCCGCATTTTAAGTGTAAAAGTATTGAAATATTTATTTAATAAATATTTAATTAAAAATAATAATTTGTTTAAAATATATAATTAATCCCTACTATTTTGATTGGTTTTTGTACCTGAAGATGATAGTTAATTTGTCAAAATATATCGTAAAACAAGTGTTTGACGGTGCTTTCCTTTAATAAAATCGTTGCCAAGCTTATTTAATTATTTATTTGTAATTAATTTTTTTATTGAAATATTTTATCTTTCCCAAAATTAATTCTTTTATCTCAAAATCCCTCTCTGTTCATTAGATTTGCACTATATACCGATTTTATGGTTTTTTTCCAACAGGAATGTTTGATACAATTTTTTCAATGTTTTTGAAAAATTCTGTGCCTAAAATTAGTGATTTAATAAGATTAAGTAACAATAATGTATAAAGTCTATCCAAGCAATAAACAATGAAAAAATTATAGAATCCAGACATTAAATATTTATCAGTAAACATATTAAAATTATAAAACGATAATGATAATGGTTGTATTATATAGCATAAGGTTTGCAAAATCAAATATCTCACTGTAATTACATCATAGACATAATACACATAAATAATTTATGGCCTTCAAAGAAATGAAGAAAAAAATAATTAGTTTTAGAAATCTTTAAGCAAATACTAAAATTAAATTGATTAATTTATCAATAAATACAATATGAAGTAATAATAATAATAATAATAAATAATTAATAATAATAATAATAAATAATAATAATAATAATAATAAATAATAAATAATAATAATAATAATAATAATAATAAAATAATAATAATAATAATAATAATAATAATAAAATAATAATAATAATAATAATAATAATAATAATAATAATAATAATAATAATAATAATAATAATAATAATAATAATAATAATAATAATAATGTTGATAATAAAAATTTAAAATGACTTAATAAAATTCATAATAAATAATTCCATAACTATTTTTAGACAATTTATTTATATTTTCTAACCATTGTCATTCATTAAAACAAAATAATAATTATCAACTCAATTTTCTTTATCAACTGAGATAAATGTTCTGTTTTTTCTAAATTTCGGTTTCCGGAGAACAATTTATCTAATAAGACATCTCAATTAGGTTTTATTATAAGCATAAATGAATTAATAAATAAATTTAATAATTATTTTCATCCAATCATAAAAATTTAATTAAACTAAAGTAAAACAAAACCGAATAAATTTTTATTAATTTATGTCGCATTTATTTCAAGAAGTTTAAATTTTAAAATATAAAAAATTAATTACATGTACTTGAAAATTTAAAAACAAAATTCATTATTAAAATTAATGAAAAATATATTGTCTAAAAATATCACAAATATTATTAATCTAAGCCAACTATGACAACTGAGTTCCGTTTGGATTTTGACATATTGTGTAAAATTGCAATACTCAAAATAAAACAGAAATAAATCTTTAGAAAAACAAATAAATATAGAAAATCGTCTGTCTATACATACGAATTAAATATTTCATTTTTTCTTCCAAAGCCAGCCATTGAAATATTATAAATTTTACAATTATTTCATTTATTACTGGTGATTGCAATAAGTGAGGAAAACAACAAATTTTAAAACAAAATTTCATAATTTTTAATGTTTCTATTTTTATAATTACGGAACATTGATAAAAAATCTACAAATAATATTCAAAATGTTAACTTTGTTTTAATATACGTTTTCAAATCCCACAATAATAAACATTTCAAGAAGACATTTTATATAATTGGAAATGTTTTTTTTGTTTATATTGGCTATAATACACAAGAGTTTTCCAATTTCAAAAATGTAGGACTTTACTTTGACGAATAAAATGGTTGGTTAATCATGTTTGCTTTCATTATCATTCTATATGTTGAAATTGTAATCCAAACTGCCCGTGAACTTTTTACAAAACCTAATGATGTTAAAAAAATCATTATGAAATCCTCATAAAATGATTAAATTAATTTCAACAGTTGGTTATCCCATTGATTCATATTAAATATTAAAATGAATCTCAATTATTTATCAATTTTAAATTATTCAAAATTTTATAGCAATAACTCAGACTTTAGGGAAAAATGCCATCCAGACCGTATAAATGAAATTAATATTAATGCTATGAAATCTTTCTCAAAATGTATTTAAAAGGTCTACTGAGATAGTAACCTTGTGAGAAAGTCCGAGAATTTCGGACTGTCATCATCGATAGTAGAAATTTGTTATAAATGACTGAAGAAAACAATATCTTTTTTCCGAATTTAATAAAAATACTATTTTGTAGAATAAATTTAGAGCACTACACAAAGAAAGACATGTTTAAAATTACACTTTATCAAGCAATTTGATTTATTTCAATTTTTTCAAATTATTTCAGTTTAAAAATTTATTTATTAAATTAGTTTGTGAATAAAATATTTAATGTATTTTATTATAATGTCTCTACTAATGTTACTTTATTATTTCTTTTTTTGAAATTTCTTGCGTTTATTTGTATTTAAAATTTTTTAAGCTAAAATTTAAATCAAAATTCACACACACACACACACACATATATATATATATAACAATATTTAATTTATAAAGAAATTTAATTTATTCTATTACAATAATTAACAGCTGAACCGAAAATTCAACCGCAAATTCATGAAATAAAAAATTACAAATACCTTAATCCAAAAATAGTTTGAATTCTCGTTTTTTTTCAAAAGAATATTTTTTTTTATTGGCACGGTCTTTAGAAAATCTGTAAAATCAGCATAAAAATAAGAAATTATTAATAAGTCCAAATAAATATTTACTGAAAAAATAAATACGAATTTCATGTCAATATATCAAAGAATGAAAAATCTCCAGAATCAAATGGGAAACCATATAATTCTAATTTATTCTTTGAAATATGAGAAAATCATATTTTACTACTTAAATTCCAAATAAATATTTCCAGATAATCTTGACTGTCAAACATTTGTTTAGCTTGTTTTTGGTTCTACTTAATTGGTCAGCATTTTCTTATTAAAATAGTCAGTATTTTAAACGAATGGTCAGTATATTCTGATCCGTTGCCATTTGGTCAATATTATATATAAATGGTCAGTATAATAAATGAACGACCAGTTTTTGAGATAATGGAAAGAATTAAATGTGTGTATTACATATATATATATATAATATTTGTGTCTGTGACCTACTTATTTTTTAATTAAACTATATGTGTGATCTTTTTATTCATAATATAAACGATATAATGTATCTGATACTTTCTTTTTATTAGAGATAACTATACTTTTAAGTAGGCGTGACCTACATAAACATTCACGTCATATACATAATATTTCCTTGACCAACATATGTATTTCATGACCTACACAAAGTTTTAGCGATATGACGAACGTTTCCGTAAAAACATTAAAATTCAACAAAAATAAGAATAAACCTTCATCATTTTCGTGACCTGCATAAAAATACTTGGAAATTTTACTTAATGATTTTAAGCTTTAGTTTTTTCCACATTGGTACCAGGTATATTCCAGCAGGTACCTCTCTTAGCGATGTTTCATGCATCTTCTGATGTATATTCATGTGAGGTTTTGATTCATGCTTGAAAGGTTCTTAAATTTATTTGAGCTCAGCTGTACGGAATAAGATTTTCCAGGCTTAAGTAAAGATATGAAATTAATGTAAGGAGGTTGATCTACAATGGACGTTAAAAATCATTAGAATGATATAATTATCCGGATTGATCTTTTTCTGAAAACCAAGCTCAGACCTTTCGAGACTTTCACGGAGCTAAGTGAACTTTATCTCATTCACAAGCTGAATTTTGAAGCCTTGCTAATTTGTAAAAACGTCTTAAAGCCTATTTAGCTTGCTATCGAAGTATTAATCCGTGATAACGCAACTTAATTGACAGTTGATAATACCATCAATTTTATGCTCAACAAATTGATGGAACATTATCTTTGAATTGAACGAAAATCTGAAACACCACACAAATTAGAGAATCAATATTGAAGCTTTGAAATCGATCAAATCTTCAAAAGATCCTGCGAAATCTCTTTCAGAAACTTTGGAGCTGTATGCTGGCAAGTTGAAATCTCGAATTTTTGGTATACCATCAGGTGATCATGGACCAGATGAAGAAAAAGAATAAAATCAAATTGCTTCGAATTCAACTGAAGAACTATTTATGCTTGATAAATTGAATATTATGTTTCAAAAATCTTCAAAACCTAAATCATCCCGTCACCAGCTTTATCAACAAGCGAGTTTAAACAGATTCAGCAAGAGTTTGTTCGATCTAAGAATACAGGCAAACGTACAGAAACTTTGCAGAAATTATACGAAGCGTTATTGTCTATCGGGCCAACATCAGTTGCTGTTGAGAAACGGAAGGAACAATATTTCTCCTTTCATTTACAAAAATCTTTCGAAAGTAAATTTTGGTCGTTATTAAAAAAGCTTCGAACATTTAAGAAAGCTAATGCAAATTTCGGAGGAAAGTCTTTTTAGTAAATTAGTTTGATGAAACTGCATGAGCAAATTTCTCCGCAATAATGAAAAACTCCTTATCAAAACCGGTAGAAATGTACCGAATAAACAAAAATTCAACCAAATATAGATCAAATAGAAAATTCACAAAAATAGGAAATACTTGATGCCAGAGTGACGCAATATTTTTATATTATTAGTTGAGATGACTAAGTAAAGCTAAATTTTAATAAATAAAAGATTTAATTTAAAGAAAATCGTTTGAGAGGACAAACAAACAAATATAAAGGGTCCGTGCAAGGTCACCCGGTTGCACGACATATCAACTTGAACTTTCAGTTGTTAAATTGTAACATTTCAATTACATTTCCAATTCTATAATAGATGTGTAGATGGAACTTTTCCAAGGAACTACCTTCAAAGATTTCACATTTCCGTAAATTTTACAAATAATTTTCATGAAAAAACAGATTTTACGGAAAATTTTAAAGGTAACTGAAGCTATATAAGTGGGAATTGAAATGCTTTTTATCATTATCAAGCTCTCCATTTTATAATGAATTTCAATTCCAAATACGAATTATTGAATACAATTTTAGAATCCAGGAAAGGTTCTGTTTCTGTGGCCAGAAACCTCACTGACTCGAACAAAAGTTATAAAACTGTCATAATTAAGAGTATAAATAAATCGAGTATTTCCTATTTTATTGGACAAGGGAATCAATTTATTCCCAGAGAATTACACTTTCTAAATCTCATCAATGATCCTAGAATGTGTCCAAAAGTCTTAGAACATTTTGAAAGCGATGAATATTTCCATGTGGTCATGGAGCATTTGGAAAATAATTGGTGTGATTTGTATACCTATACATGTAAAAAGAGAAGTGAGAGACGTTTGAAAAGAATATTTCGAAATATAATCAAATGTTTGAACAAGCTCTGCTATCTAGATCTCTACTATTTAGATTTGAAACCGGAAAATATAATGGTAAATAGAAAAACTAGCGAAGTTAAATTGATTGACTTTGAAGACGTTGAATACTTTCCCAATGAAGAATGTCCAATATCTGATTTGAAACTTGGAACTGCAGGATATTGTGCACCGGAAATAATGTTTGAAGAATATTATTTAATAAAAAAATCTCAAATTTATACAGTTGGCACAACTCTTTTCAGTTGCATTGAAAACGAATATTTATATATTGTAGATGAAGACAAACAAGAATTGAAAATGACTCGTTTTCGAAAATGTTCCCCTCTAGCTAGAGATCTAATAGAGAAGTGCACAAATCCTATTCCCAATCTTCGAATCGAATTAGATAACATTTTGAAACATGAATGGTTTAATTGCAATCATTCTTAATTATTTTTAAAATAAAATTTTCTTCAATCTTTTTATATTTTTCAAATTACTTTGAAACACTGCAAAATAAAAAAATTGTTTTCAGAACTTTTATCATACAAATATTATTATATATTTTTACATTTTTTTATATATTAAATTTAATTAAAATTATACATATACATATATATATATATATAGTCAATTCTTTTTTAAGCATTTTTGAAGTTATGCAGTTTTCACAGATTTTTAAAAATATTAAAAGAAAAAAAAGTTATTAAACTTTATATTTACTATTACATAATTTTATGTTTTATCAATTTCTCCGTCAACTCTTAATTTATTTGTATTTTATGGGCTTTTCAAAAATTATGGAAAGTATCTCTATTTTTACAACGTAAGTCGTGAATTTTTTATGCGGTTTTCAAAGGAATGTATCTACCGCATAAAAAAGAATTGACTGCATATATATATATATATAATCTATGAAATTCTATAATTAAAATGGCATAGATCAATGAAATTCGTGATTATTTTTCATGTTTTCAATTAACACTGAAAAGAAATTTAACTATTTTATGAATTATTTAGTTATCACAATTAATATTAATTGTTTTAGCTAGATCAACATGCATTATTTAGATATTGCTTATCTTTATTTAATTTTTGTTTCTTGTCATAAATTCCTCAAACTTACTTATTTGTATTGTTTCAATTTACTTTATTGATCTGTGTTCAATTGTATCTCTGAAATTACGTACAGTATCGCTTTGGTCAGTTGATTTGAAGTGATTCATATGAGGATTATAAAATATAAGAAATTAAATATTAACTTTTAATTTTAATTTTATTTTCTTTGCTGCAACACCCTTGTATGCTGCTGTAAAGTTATAGCATGGGAAATAATTATTAAATTTAGTGATTAAGTTAGATGAATATATTTAAATGAATAATGATTATAAGTAATAAATAATATAATATTTAAATAATTAATTAGTTCGCGTTTCCTAACTACTAATAAATTTTAAAATTTTAAAAATTTTAAAAAATGATTTGTTTAATTTCAAAAATGATTAAAGTTATGGATTCAAGATTTAAATAATGTCATTTAAAAGTTGAGCAAGTGTTAGAAAATGGAAGCAGATTAAAATTTTTTAAATTAAAACATTATATAGTAAGGGATGTATACGAAAGATTTACGATAAATATATGTGTTATGATGATTATTGGTAATGATAATGATAAAGATAATTTGATGATTTTAACCCCAATTCATGACAATCTATGACAATTCATGATCATTTTATTTATTTAGACAAGCAACATCATTTCGAGTATACAAAAGTAAATAACTGAGTTCAGGTAATTGCAAGTAGGAACATAAAACTGAACACAATAAAAACATAAACAAAATTTTTGAATAATATTTATTGAAGGAAAACATTATTTATTTTGTACAATTGTTATTAAATAAAAATATTTAAACAAGTGCCTGTGTTTTTATTTATATAAGAACCATCAAATTGAGATTCTGTGAATCTCAACACAAGAATATTTTTTATACTGAACACGTTATATATTATAATATTTTATATAGTACTCTCTACTTATTTAAAAACATTTAATAAATATTTCATTTTATGCACGTGAATATTGATTAAATAAATTGTATTCCCGTTTGCAATTATGTTTAATTATTAATTAGTTTTATTTATTTTTATTCAATTTGTGTATTAATAATTTTAATAATTATTATTATTTATTGCTATTAAATTTTAATTAAAAATATTTATTTATCTTTTTTTACATTTATATTATTTTTTAATTTTATTAGTTTAATTGTGTATTTACAATTGGCATAATATTTTCTACACAATTTGACTATGAATCAGATTTATTTAAGGTATTCACGAATTTGACTTCAATCCTAAGAAGCATGTCGTTTTGAGTACTAAGTGTGACTTAAAACACTGGTACTAACCTTTCTTTGACATTAAGAAATCCGACCCTGTCAACACCAAATGATCTGCAACACAGGAGCAACGCCAAACTATACTAGACGCAATTTAATTTAAACTTCGTCAGATTTGAATAAACTAACTAAAATAAGAATTTCGTAAAGAAATATTGATCTGATCAAAATAAAGTGCTAGAAATCCTTTGAAGTCAGAAATATGCATGCGTACAGACGCATACTATAAGACAAATAATCGCATAGAACTCAAAATATAAATTATCAGTATAATGAAATAATTACAGTAACAAAATATTAGAAATGGTAACAAAATTTAATTTAATAATTCATAATTTGTGAAACTTAATTTGATACAAATACAAATTGAAAATAATGATACTTTAATTTCATTTAAACAAGAAAAGAAATGTTACTTTTCAAAGGTCATTGGAAAAATTCTCAATTTTAATAATTAAAATCCTAAAAATAAATTTTATAGAATCATAATTTATTTCATGTTTGGATTAAATTAATAGAAATCCGTTACTTAATATATAAGTCAAATTAATAATAACTTTTCTAGCATATATTGAATACAATAAAATATAAGTAATTGGAATATAATTTAAGCTTTTCTGATTATATATATATATATATATATATATAAAAATTCAACTAAAATCAATAATAATTAAATTCACTTTCGTCAAATCTGCTTTAGTTCTTGTACAAAGTTCTTCAATTTTTATTTCAAGTCACTTTTTACTATTCAATTTTTTGAATTTTATTACTGTCTAACTTTGGGATCTTTAATATAAAAAGGATATAGTGCATTTATATAGAATTGTTAAAATAACTAATATTGCATTTCATAACTCAAAAACTAGTAAATATAATTAATTTTCATACCAATATTGCGTTTTGGGATGATTGTGTCCGTGTAAGTGCATGAAAACCAATATTATATCTCTTGTTTCATGTGATTTTCACGTAACAAAGTATCCGCTGAATCAATATCTCTTCGTCGGTCAGATATGTCGTTTCGAATCTCGGGAATCTGCAGTTTTATTTGATCATTCATAAAAGAATTTCTCGAAGTCAATTTCAAATCAATCAGTCAAGCAACCAATTAGTATAAGGACTTATTTTGTTTTTCACCTCTGATTTCTTTATAAGTGACAATATTTTCTACAAAATTTGACTATGAATCAGATTTATTTAAGGTATTCACGAATTTTCGGCGCAGCCTTTTTAAGTGATCACTTGAAAAAGGATGTGCCAAAAATTCGTGAATACTTTAAATAAATCTGATTCATAGTCAAATTGTGTAGAAAATATTATGCCAATTGTAAATACACAATTAAACTAATAAAATTAAAAAATAATATAAATGTAAAAAAAGATAAATAAATATTTTTAATTAAAATTTAATAGCAATAAATAATAATAATTATTAAAATTATTAATACACAAATTGAATAAAAATAAATAAAACTAATTAATAATTAAACATAATTGCAAACGGGAATACAATTTATTTAATCAATATTCACGTGCATAAAATGAAATATTTATTAAATGTTTTTAAATAAGTAGAGAGTACTATATAAAATATTATAATATATAACGTGTTCAGTATAAAAAATATTCTTGTGTTGAGATTCACAGAATCTCAATTTGATGGTTCTTATATAAATAAAAACACAGGCACTTGTTTAAATATTTTTATTTAATAACAATTGTACAAAATAAATAATGTTTTCCTTCAATAAATATTATTCAAAAATTTTGTTTATGTTTTTATTGTGTTCAGTTTTATGTTCCTACTTGCAATTACCTGAACTCAGTTATTTACTTTTGTATACTCGAAATGATGTTGCTTGTCTAAATAAATAAAATGATCATGAATTGTCATAGATTGTCATGAATTGGGGTTAAAATCATCAAATTATCTTTATCATTATCATTACCAATAATCATCATAACACATATATTTATCGTAAATCTTTCGTATACATCCCTTACTATATAATGTTTTAATTTAAAAAATTTTAATCTGCTTCCATTTTCTAACACTTGCTCAACTTTTAAATGACATTATTTAAATCTTGAATCCATAACTTTAATCATTTTTGAAATTAAACAAATCATTTTTTAAAATTTTTAAAATTTTAAAATTTATTAGTAGTTAGGAAACGCGAACTAATTAATTATTTAAATATTATATTATTTATTACTTATAATCATTATTCATTTAAATATATTCATCTAACTTAATCACTAAATTTAATAATTATTTCCCATGCTATAACTTTACAGCAGCATACAAGGGTGTTGCAGCAAAGAAAATAAAATTAAAATTAAAAGTTAATATTTAATTTCTTATATTTTATAATCCTCATATGAATCACTTCAAATCAACTGACCAAAGCGATACTGTACGTAATTTCAGAGATACAATTGAACACAGATCAATAAAGTAAATTGAAACAATACAAATAAGTAAGTTTGAGGAATTTATGACAAGAAACAAAAATTAAATAAAGATAAGCAATATCTAAATAATGCATGTTGATCTAGCTAAAACAATTAATATTAATTGTGATAACTAAATAATTCATAAAATAGTTAAATTTCTTTTCAGTGTTAATTGAAAACATGAAAAATAATCACGAATTTCATTGATCTATGCCATTTTAATTATAGAATTTCATAGATTATATATATATATATATGCAGTCAATTCTTTTTTATGCGGTAGATACATTCCTTTGAAAACCGCATAAAAAATTCACGACTTACGTTGTAAAAATAGAGATACTTTCCATAATTTTTGAAAAGCCCATAAAATACAAATAAATTAAGAGTTGACGGAGAAATTGATAAAACATAAAATTATGTAATAGTAAATATAAAGTTTAATAACTTTTTTTTCTTTTAATATTTTTAAAAATCTGTGAAAACTGCATAACTTCAAAAATGCTTAAAAAAGAATTGACTATATATATATATATATGTATATGTATAATTTTAATTAAATTTAATATATAAAAAAATGTAAAAATATATAATAATATTTGTATGATAAAAGTTCTGAAAACAATTTTTTTATTTTGCAGTGTTTCAAAGTAATTTGAAAAATATAAAAAGATTGAAGAAAATTTTATTTTAAAAATAATTAAGAATGATTGCAATTAAACCATTCATGTTTCAAAATGTTATCTAATTCGATTCGAAGATTGGGAATAGGATTTGTGCACTTCTCTATTAGATCTCTAGCTAGAGGGGAACATTTTCGAAAACGAGTCATTTTCAATTCTTGTTTGTCTTCATCTACAATATATAAATATTCGTTTTCAATGCAACTGAAAAGAGTTGTGCCAACTGTATAAATTTGAGATTTTTTTATTAAATAATATTCTTCAAACATTATTTCCGGTGCACAATATCCTGCAGTTCCAAGTTTCAAATCAGATATTGGACATTCTTCATTGGGAAAGTATTCAACGTCTTCAAAGTCAATCAATTTAACTTCGCTAGTTTTTCTATTTACCATTATATTTTCCGGTTTCAAATCTAAATAGTAGAGATCTAGATAGCAGAGCTTGTTCAAACATTTGATTGTATTTCGAAATATTCTTTTCAAACGTCTCTCACTTCTCTTTTTACATGTATAGGTATACAAATCACACCAATTATTTTCCAAATGCTCCATGACCACATGGAAATATTCATCGCTTTCAAAATGTTCTAAGACTTTTGGACACATTCTAGGATCATTGATGAGATTTAGAAAGTGTAATTCTCTGGGAATAAATTGATTCCCTTGTCCAATAAAATAGGAAATACTCGATTTATTTATACTCTTAATTATGACAGTTTTATAACTTTTGTTGGAGTCAGTGAGGTTTCTGGCCACAGAAACAGAACCTTTCCTGGATTCTAAAATTGTATTCAATAATTCGTATTTGGAATTGAAATTCATTATAAAATGGAGAGCTTGATAATGATAAAAAGCATTTCGATTCCCACTTATATAGCATCAGTTACCTTTAAATTTTTCCGTAAAATCTGTTTTTTCATGACAATTATTTGTAAAATTTACGGAAATGAGAAATCTTTGAAGGTAGTTCCTTGGAAAAGTTCCATCTACACATCTATTATAGAATTGGAAATGTAATTGAAATGTTACAATTTAACAACTGAAAGTTCAAGTTGATATGTCGTGCAACCGGGTGACCTTGCACGGACCCTTTATATTTGTTTGTTTGTCCTCTCAAACGATTTTCTTTAAATTAAATCTTTTATTTATTAAAATTTAGCTTTACTTAGTCATCTCAACTAATAATATAAAAATATTGCGTCACTCTGGCATCAAGTATTTCCTATTTTTGTGAATTTTCTATTTGATCTATATTTGGTTGAATTTTTGTTTATTCGGTACATTTCTACCGGTTTTGATAAGGAGTTTTTCATTATTGCGGAGAAATTTGCTCATGCAGTTTCATCAAACTAATTTACTAAAAAGACTTTCCTCCGAAATTTGCATTAGCTTTCTTAAATGTTCGAAGCTTTTTTAATAACGACCAAAATTTACTTTCGAAAGATTTTTGTAAATGAAAGGAGAAATATTGTTCCTTCCGTTTCTCAACAGCAACTGATGTTGGCCCGATAGACAATAACGCTTCGTATAATTTCTGCAAAGTTTCTGTACGTTTGCCTGTATTCTTAGATCGAACAAACTCTTGCTGAATCTGTTTAAACTCGCTTGTTGATAAAGCTGGTGACGGGATGATTTAGGTTTTGAAGATTTTTGAAACATAATATTCAATTTATCAAGCATAAATAGTTCTTCAGTTGAATTCGAAGCAATTTGATTTTATTCTTTTTCTTCATCTGGTCCATGATCACCTGATGGTATACCAAAAATTCGAGATTTCAACTTGCCAGCATACAGCTCCAAAGTTTCTGAAAGAGATTTCGCAGGATCTTTTGAAGATTTGATCGATTTCAAAGCTTCAATATTGATTCTCTAATTTGTGTGGTGTTTCAGATTTTCGTTCAATTCAAAGATAATGTTCCATCAATTTGTTGAGCATAAAATTGATGGTATTATCAACTGTCAATTAAGTTGCGTTATCACGGATTAATACTTCGATAGCAAGCTAAATAGGCTTTAAGACGTTTTTACAAATTAGCAAGGCTTCAAAATTCAGCTTGTGAATGAGATAAAGTTCACTTAGCTCCGTGAAAGTCTCGAAAGGTCTGAGCTTGGTTTTCAGAAAAAGATCAATCCGGATAATTATATCATTCTAATGATTTTTAACGTCCATTGTAGATCAACCTCCTTACATTAATTTCATATCTTTACTTAAGCCTGGAAAATCTTATTCCGTACAGCTGAGCTCAAATAAATTTAAGAACCTTTCAAGCATGAATCAAAACCTCACATGAATATACATCAGAAGATGCATGAAACATCGCTAAGAGAGGTACCTGCTGGAATATACCTGGTACCAATGTGGAAAAAACTAAAGCTTAAAATCATTAAGTAAAATTTCCAAGTATTTTTATGCAGGTCACGAAAATGATGAAGGTTTATTCTTGTTTTTGTTGAATTTTAATGTTTTTACGGAAACGTTCGTCATATCGCTAAAACTTTGTGTAGGTCATGAAATACATATGTTGGTCAAGGAAATATTATGTATATGACGTGAATGTTTATGTAGGTCACGCCTACTTAAAAGTATAGTTATCTCTAATAAAAAGAAAGTATCAGATACATTATATCGTTTATATTATGAATAAAAAGATCACACATATAGTTTAATTAAAAAATAAGTAGGTCACAGACACAAATATTATATATATATATATATATATATATATATATATATATATATGTAATACACACATTTAATTCTTTCCATTATCTCAAAAACTGGTCGTTCATTTATTATACTACCATTTATATATAATATTGACCAAATGGCAACGGATCAGAATATACTGACCATTCGTTTAAAATACTGACTATTTTAATAAGAAAATGCTGACCAATTAAGTAGAACCAAAAACAAGCTAAACAAATGTTTGACAGTCAAGATTATCTGGAAATATTTATTTGGAATTTAAGTAGTAAAATATGATTTTCTCATATTTCAAAGAATAAATTAGAATTATATGGTTTCCCATTTGATTCTGGAGATTTTTCATTCTTTGATATATTGACATGAAATTCGTATTTATTTTTTCAGTAAATATTTATTTGGACTTATTAATAATTTCTTATTTTTATACTGATTTTACAGATTTTCTAAAGACCGTGCCAATAAAAAAAAATATTCTTTTGAAAAAAAACGAGAATTCAAACTATTTTTGGATTAAGGAATTTGTAATTTTTTATTTCATAAATTTGCAGTTGAATTTTCGGTTCAGCTTTTAATTATTGTAATAGAATAAATTTAATTTCTTTATAAATTAAATATTGTTATATATATATATATATGTGTGTGTGTGTGTGTGAATATTGATTTAAATTTTAGCTTAAAAAACTTTTAATACAAATAAACGCAAGAAATTTCAAAAAAAGAAATAATAAAGTAACATTAGTAGAGACATTATAATAAAATACATTAAATATTTTATTCACAAACTAATTTAATAAATAAATTTTTAAACTGAAATAATTTGAAAAAATTGAAATAAATCAAATTGCTTGATAAAGTGTAATTTTAAACATGTCTTTCTTTGTGTAGTGCTCTAAATTTATTCTAATGACTATTATATATTGACTGTATATATATATATATATATATATATATGTATAATTTTAATTAAATTGAATATATAAAAAAATGTAAAAATATATAATAATATTTGTATGATAAAAGTTCTGAAAACAATTTTTTTATTTTTCAGCGTTTCAAAGTAATTTGAAAAATATAAAAAGATTGAAGAAAATTTTATTTTAAAAATAATTAATAATGATTGCAATTAAACCATTCATGTTTCAAAATGTTATCTAATTCGATTCGAAGATTGGGAATAGGATTTGTGCACTTCTCTATTAGATCTCTAGCTAGAGGGGAACATTTTCGAAAACGAGTCATTTTCAATTCTTGTTTGTCTTCATCTACAATATATAAATATTCGTTTTCAATGCAACTGAAAAGAGTTGTGCCAACTGTATAAATTTGAGATTTTTTTATTAAATAATATTCTTCAAACATTATTTCCGGTGCACAATATCCTGCAGTTCCAAGTTTCAAATCAGATATTGGACATTCTTCATTGGGAAAGTATTCAACGTCTTCAAAGTCAATCAATTTAACTTCGCTAGTTTTTCTATTTACCATTATATTTTCCGGTTTCAAATCTAAATAGTAGAGATCTAGATAGCAGAGCTTGTTCAAACATTTGATTATATTTCGAAATATTCTTTTCAAACGTCTCTCACTTCTCTTTTTACATGTATAGGTATACAAATCACACCAATTATTTTCCAAATGCTCCATGACCACATGGAAATATTCATCGCTTTCAAAATGTTCTAAGACTTTTGGACACATTCTAGGATCATTGATGAGATTTAGAAAGTGTAATTCTCTGGGAATAAATTGATTCCCTTGTCCAATAAAATAGGAAATACTCGATTTATTTATACTCTTAATTATGACAGTTTTATAACTTTTGTTGGAGTCAGTGAGGTTTCTGGCCACAGAAACAGAACCTTTCCTGGATTCTAAAATTGTATTCAATAATTCGTATTTGGAATTGAAATTCATTATAAAATGGAGAGCTTGATAATGATATAAAGCATTTCGATTCCCACTTATATAGCATCAGTTACCTTTAAATTTTTCCGTAAAATCTGTTTTTTCATGAAAATTATTTGTAAAACTTACGGAAAATATGAAATCCTTTGAATGATTTTTGATTGTGATTATATTTTCCGTAAATGCTGTAAGTGCTTTTATGTCACCTGGGTACGAGCCTGCGTACTTGTAGATACAATTCATTATTCATATGCAACTTTCCAATAATTTACTAAAGCGCATGAAAAGTTACTCATTATATTTTAGATCAAAATGAGTTAATAAATAATTCTAAATATTTAATTTAAGTTATATTTATCTGTTCTTTCTCACTATTAATTTAACAAAAAATTAATTTTAAATATATTATTTTAGAATGTCAGTAGATAATGAATTAGATCAAATTTTATTTATTAATTTATTTATCTTATTAATTTAACTATTTATAATAATGATTATTGTGTATTGTGTGTATGATTTTAACCGTAAATATCCGGCCATAAGCTGCAACATTTTTTTCCAAAATATATAATAAACATTATATAACGATTTGTTATTTATTTAATCATTTATTAAATTGATTTATATGCTTATCAAATTCATTATTTTACTGAAATATTAGTGCGTAGCTTATAATGTTATAGTTTGATGCTTGAAGGTTATTTTTATTAAGCAATAATAAAAGACTTTATATATTAATTATTTAACTCTTTCATTCGATTTTAAACGAAAATTGTGTGAAGAATTTTACCGTAGAAAATTTGAGGATTTTTATAAATGTAGATAATTGAGCCTAAAAATTTAAATTTTTTTATTTTAAGTAAAATTTGAAAAACAAATAAAAGTTCAAAACCAAAATTTATATTAGCAATTAAATATATATAAATTATTTATTTTCATAAATGAATATTTTCTGTGAATTTAATTTAATTTTCTAATTTTAAATTTATATATATATATATTTAAAAAATTTTAAAATTATTTTTAAAATTTATTAAATATCTTTTAACAAAGGTTTTTCAAAGTTTATTCTGATTTTTTCAAATGTAATTTAGTTTGGAGATTTTTGATGATTTGAATCAATAAACAAGTTTACACTCTTTAAAACATTCTTTAACCATTTGTACCCAAACTTTGTTTCTCAAGTGTCATCCTATTCTTTACTTCAACTCAAACGGCGCTTGAGATGCGCCATCACTAATTATGGTCCTTTGTAACTTAAACTACGAACCCATTGCTAATTTTCATCTCAATTGTATGAATATTTATGCAAAATTGCATTAACGGTATTTGTTTCCGCAACAAGTAATTTTGTTGTGTAAATTCTGAGTTAGAATTTATTTGCATTTATTTCTAGCAAAATCGTAACAAAAGTTTTTTGATGCCAGCGAAAACATTGATAAATAACATTAATTTTTTTGTGAATCATACTGTGAAAAGGTCTCAACGAGGTGGTGTGGAAATTGCAGTTTACAAACTAAAGGTTTTTCTAAAATATATTACATTTAAAGGAGGGGTTGATCACGCCGATTAATATAAATTTATATACTGTTTTGGCGGAAATCATTGAAGCGGTGAATTAAGTTATTTTTCTGGGGATTGATTCCCCTATTAGCCATCTAAAATACGTAAAGTTATTAGTAAATCAGCTAAAAGAAGATTATCAACAAAACCGTGGAGCTGGACGCGGTTATATATCTCAACTAACGATAACATAGTTCGATTAAATGATAAGCAACATATGATGCTAAAAGAGACAAAAAAAGATTGTTTAATTAGCTCTGATTGGACAAAGATAGGTGGAAAGTGCATAACTGTATGCTTGTTCTGAAAAACCCAGGATATTTTTTGAAGATTGCTTCCTAAAATATAAGATTCGAATATTATATTTGTAGTATGTAAATATACATGAATAATTAAAATAAAAAATTTATATTTAAAATTATTATGTTTGATTGTTTACAATATTTTATTAAAACTACTTTTGGGTAGCTGATTACCCATACTAAAAACCTCTCCGGGTGCAAAGAGCTAAAAGTTAAATATTTTGCAATGAATTTTTATTAGCTCATGAAAGTATATTTTCATTTAATTGTTTTACTAACCGTCTCATGTTTTGTGTTATGAGAATTAATATTTTATGTTTAAAAGCATTTAAAAGATTTTAATATAAATAATAATTATATATTAAACATGAATTTTAGGATTTTTATAATAAATTACATTTAATTTTTTTCAGTCTTTTTTTCTAATACATTTCTAAATATTTTATATTTTTGAATTGTATTTTTCATCCATAATTAGTTCTTGTGTTTCGTATAGTACAAATATTATGTAATTTTGAAAATTTAGAAAAATAATATTTAATTATAGCTATCAAATATAACTATTATTTAAAAAACTCGCACATTATTATAAAGTTTTGCGCTTTTAATATGTCAAATTTACTAAAAGGTTTTGTCAAATTTATGTTAAAAAATATTTTTAACAACCAAATATTCCTAAAAAATAATCACCCTTATATAATTAAATAATTTTAACAACAGAAACGCACGCAAACATATAAAATATAAACGCATAGTGTCATAAAACACCTTAAAACTCATACTGAAAATATACACTCTTTGCTCACTGAACTGTTTTATACGAAAAATTTACGATTTACAACAATTACTTTCAGCTACCATTTAAGTAACTTAATCATTTTAAATCATAATCAGTCAAAGACGTATTTTCTACATCTTCCAATTGATAAAAATTCCTGATTGGGAAAATTGGAACCAAAGACAAAAATTAGAGTGTAATCTATCAGAGAAAGTTTCATGACAAAGCTTTTTTGGACGTTCCCTTCTATACGTGAAATAATAATTCTTTTTCTTTAGGCTTTTGTTGAGAAACTATAGTGATTAAAAACAATACGACATTCTTCCCCAAGCCTTACATATATTCCATGACTTAGATGAATTAAGACTCAGCTCATGAGCATAAAATTAACAAGCGCTCACTTTCTTTGTAAACATTTATAATTGATATTCAAATAAATATAGGTATTTCAATATTTTAAGTAGATAGATATGTCACCGCTAGACCATGTCACCGCTGGACCACATACCCCCTCCCCCCACCCCCCCGGGGAAAAATTTTTTTCGCGCTAAGTCCAAAAGTACAAATTTTTTAAAAGTACAAAATTTTTTTTAAACAAAGACAATGACTCATTCAAGGTCATTGAAACAAAGACCATGACTCATCAAAATTTTTTAAACAAAGACCATGACTCATTCAAGGTCATAGGATGACTCATCATATATTTTCAAGGTCATTGGATGACTCATCAAAACTTTAAAACAAAGACCATGACTCATTCAAGGTCATAGGATGACTCATCATATTTTTTCAAGGTCATTGAAACAAAGACCATGACTCATACATTTTTTTTCCCCAAAATTTTTTCTATGTTGAAAAGTACACGATTTCCTATGTCACCGCTAGACCAAAAAACATAGAATATTTTTCGAAATTTTTTCAAAATTTTTTCTATGTTGAAAAGTACAAATTTTTTCAAGGTCATTTAAAAGTAGGTCAAGGTCATTCAAATTTTTTTTTTTTTTTTTTTCAAAATTTTTTCAATGTTGAAAAGTACATATATTTTCAAGGTCATTCAAAAATTTTTTCAAAAATTTTTCTATGTTTTAAAGTACACGATTTCCTATGTCACCGCTGGACCAAAAAAGATAGAATATTTTTCGAAATTTTTTCAAAATTTTTTCTATGTTTAAAAGTACACGATTTCCTATGTCACCGCTAGACCAAAAAAGATAGAATATTTTTCGAAATTTTTTCAAAAATTTTTCTATGTTGAAAAGTACAAATTTTTTCAAGGTCATTTAAAAGTAGGTCAAAGTCATTCAAATTTTTTTTTTTTTTTTTTTTCAAAATTTTTTCTATGTTGAAAAGTACAAATATTTTTTCAAGGTCACGGATTTTTTAATCATTTTTTAATTATAATATATCTACTTACTTTTATAAGTAGTATATATTTTGTAAATTTAATTTTATTATTATTTTTTAAAATATTATTATTTTTATTATTATGTTTATAAATATTATTATTATATATTGAAAACCGAGACATATACAACAAATTTATTATAAAGAGACAATTCTACTATAGTAGTATTGTCTAAGAGCTTTATTCAAAGCCCATTCCACATACTTCCGATATCGGGCGGCGCAGCAATGACATCCATCACCACAAGGGTATTCGGGTTCCATATCTTTTGACAAATTGTTTTGTTCGATATCCCATAGGAACTCATCTATTACAGTAAATATCCATATTGATGTATGATTGAATATCAAGTCTGGAATTATTGATGCCGGCTTACCCATGATTCCATGTATTTCTGGATAATAGAATTGCAGACGTTCTTTAATAACTTTAAAATAATCATCTAAAAGCAAGTAATAATAATAATATTAATAATAAATTACCGTAATGTTTAATTTCATTCATAGCTTGAACTGCGCTCGGTACAACCATTTTAATGATAAAAAATGAAATAACAATTACTTTTATACTAATTTACACACACACACACACATCTTTAGCTATAAACAATAAATATTAATTTATAATGTTTTGAAAATGATTAAAGAAATTTTAATAATATTATTAGTTTTTAATATGGCCAACTCAATTGTTGTAACCGTTCAAGGTAAAAATTCAACAAGATGTGTATGTCCTGATACCGCTGTATTGATGGATATTTTGTATATGATAGATAGGCCTAGATATTTGAAAACTCCAGTCAAAAGATTATCTGAAAGAATGAGTAATTTAGAATTCCGATTTGAACACACATATGAGACTTTAAAAAGAGCTAAAAACGAATTATATGATGATATTATATATCTAAATAAGACCATTGGTACTATCAAAAATGAATTAAGAAAATCAGTATTAGAATTGAAAGAAAATCGTAAACTTAATGAAAAAATGATGAATCAAGTTCAATATAGTATAAAATTTTATTCTAATAAAACAACTGATCAGTTCAATCGTATAATGAAATTACAACAACACCCAGTTAACAGTGGCGGCAACAGCTTGAAAGAAGTTAACAATGCCAACAAATCATCATTGTCATTTCCATTATATATTTTTACATATTTTCTTAGTATTACATGATTCTGATTGGTCGAATATAGTATAAATAAGCTTACACTTTCAAATATTTTTATAAAATGCCAGAAACTAAATTTTTTATAACTTTGTTGAATGAGCTGGTCTCTAATAATAGAGAAGAAGATGAAATCATTAAAAACATGAAATTTATGGTAAACCGTACCGAGAAAATCATTGAAGACATCCCATTCGATTATGAAAAAATTCTCAATTTGCCACCATTGGAGAGAAAGAAGGCATTCCAATCAATATTTAGTTACATGTTCGATGAAAATAATAAAAGGATGCGAATAATAGTAGGATTAATGTACATGAAACACATGATATTAAAATCTGGATCCGACTATGAAAATTATTTCCAATGGTCTATAGAGGTATATTACTTTATATTGTTAATAATTTATTATTATTTATTTATTCAGAATCATTAATAATTTCAGTATCTCCATCATTAACAATTTCATCACTCTGACATCCAGAATCACTCTGACATTCAGAATCGCAATCCGATTCTTTACTCAATGCTTCAACTAGAGTCAACATATCTCTAATTTTTACACCGGTTATTTCTTCAAGTTTATCAAACAAAAAGTTTATTAAATATTCTAAACGAAATTAATTAATTATTATATATTTTTATATTTTACCTTTTTTAGACATCATTTTAACACTATTTTAAAACTACTTATAATTTGTTTATAGAATAACAAAGAAACATTAATACATTTATTAAACACTATACATTAAAATAACTGTGAAAGTCTAGCAGTAACAATTTTCCAGATTGGAGAAAGCACATCGTTTTGATCTGCTTTATATCCTTGGATTGTTATTGTTATATACCAGTTTTCCTGTTCTTTGAATCCTATTTCTGTAAATGCATCATAATATCTGGTATATTGACTCGTGAAGAAACCATTTTCATTGCATTTTAAATTGGAATTGATCTTTTTGAATGTATTATCAATATCCTTGATATCTAACATTGAGAGAGTACCAGCAAGAGATTGAAATTGCGTTTTATTAAGTTTGACTGGATTTGTCAATTGCATATTGATAGGCTTCTTTAAAAAATACATTTTATAATTGTGGAACATCTGAACTGGTTGGACACTTATTTTCTTGGTCATGTTTGATTTATGATCTTTATAATGTGGTGACGCACTTTTATACCCTTGACAGATACTGATTAACCAATCAGAATCATGCATGATCACAAAGACAATGCATGATAAGTGCATGATAAGTGCAAGACAAGTGCGTGACTGGAAAACTGTATGTGAATTAACTCGTGGATTTTGTATGTGATTTTACGCATTCATCTATATAAAATGTATTATTAATATCACGTGTTTTATTATTATTATTATTTTTATTATTATTATTATAATTATTATTATTATTATTATTATTAATATTATTATTAATATTATTATTAATATTATTTTTATTATTTTTATTATTATTATAAATATTATTATTATGTGTTTAATTAAAGATAAGCTAATGCATCATCACAAAGACAGTGCATGATAAGTGCGTGATCACAAATACAGTGCAAGATAAGTGCGTGACTGGAAAACTGTATGTAAATTAACCCGTTGAGTTTACATATATGATTTTACACATATCATCTATATAAAATGTATTATTAATATCACGTGTTTTATCATCATTATTATTATTATTGTTATTATTTTAATTATCATGATTTTTATTATTATTATTATTATTATTATTACCAAAAATAAAACTAACAAAACAACAAAAATAAAATACAAAAACATTTATTACCAACACTAAAACTGTCAAAACAAACAAAAATAAAATACAATTATTTTCTTAACAGTTTCATTTTTTGAAAATTTCGTATTGAATTTGTAAGATTCCATTCCACATAGCGTTGATATCTGAAATCACAACAGCTACACCCCAGAATGCAGGGGTATTCAGTTTCCAACTCCTTGACCATTCGGTTTATTTCATTATCCCAAAGAGCTTGCTTAATGAGATTGGAAATATCTATTCTTGTTTCATTGTATATTAACTGTTGATGCATTGACGGTTCTTTATTCTTCAAAATCTCCTTTATTTGAGGATAGTAATAAATAATGCGATCTATTATCATTGGGACATATTGGTCTAAATAAAATATAAAAAATGAAATAAAAAAAAAAAAAAAAAGATAAATTTACCGTATTCAGCGATATTTTTCTTTGGCATAGCATACATAATATTTTCCATTTTAAAAATGAGATCAAATGAATAAGCAAGTTGTTTTAAACAATCATTGGCCAATCAGATATCGACCAATCCGGTGATTTCATTTTGTATGTCACAAACAATATTTTTGTATTCTAGATTTCGCACCCCTAATATAACTATTTTGCCACTAGCAAACACGTAACACACATTGGGTTGTATTTTAAAAGCCTCAGTGCAGGAAATAATTCTGGTTCGAACATACAAAGACATTTTGTTGACATGTTGTATAGATTGATAGATTGTCCCATATCCATGGTAACTGTAATTGACTGTATTTTAATATCCTTTATTCTATATTGTAATTTATTGACATCTAAAGGTTTCTTACATCCCATGATTCTGCATTTGCCGGATTTGAAAAATATTATAGGATATTTTCCACTCCTATCTACAATTTGCTGTGGTTTACCATGTGGAAACGTCATTTTTGATACATCGAAAGTTCCTTTATAATTTATATTTGATAGCATAATTAAACAATAAAGAAATATTAAGCTATATATATATAATTTTTAGGAAGAGTTCATTAAATCATATAATATAAACAAAAACCTATAATTATACAAATTAATAATGGAATTAAGAAATGATGCTGTATATCAAATCGTCGGCCCAAGTGGTAGTGGTAAAACTATGTTTGTGTGTAAATTACTGAAATCTAATTTATTTCAAACAAAATTCAACAAGATTTATTGGCATAGAGGTGCAGATGAAGAACATGGATTAACTCAAGATAATTTCTGTAAATTGAAAAACATGAAAATAGTAAAGGGTTTCGATAAAAACTGGTCAAGTCGATTAAGGAAAGGTGATGTCATCATTATTGATGATTTGTATCAGGAAGCTAATAAAGAAAAGGATTTTAATAATTTATTCACAAAAATCAGTAGACATGTTGGTGTTACTGTGATCTTTATTACTCAAAATCTATTTCATCAGGGTGGCGCCCATCGAACAAGGAATTTAAATGTTCAATATTTAGTTATTTTCAAGAATCCTAGAGATGCAACCGTTATTGATTTTCTTGCTCGACAGGCATACCCTAATAATCGTAATTTTCTCATCAGTGCATTTCAAGATGCTAAAAAATCACCACATGGATATATATTTCTTGATTTCACACAACAATGCAATGATGATTTACGGGTAAAAACCGATATTTTCAATAAAGAAGGTGCCATGGTATATAAACAAAGTTAAAAACTTTAACACGTAAAAATGTTTATGAAATCCAGGCTTAAAAATATCCGAAAACTTAGACAAAGTATTAAAAAGACAATAAATAAAGTTCCACCAAAAACCAGTTATACACCATCTAAAAAGCTAATAACCGAGAATTACCCTGCAATGAATCTTATTTCGAAAAACATTATTAAAAAGAGTAAGAAAACAGATAAAATTGTAAAAAATCATAGGAGTTTCCCATATTTTAATGCATTGTTAAAGGCTTCGAGTATGAAAAGAATGTCTATTTTACAATCATTTCCAACTTTTGTTGTCGATGATTTACTCAAAATTCTATTAAAAGTAGTCAGAGGTAAAATTAAAATCAGTAATTCTAAAACACTAGTACTGAATAAACATCGTAAGCCTTTGTTATCACTAGTAAATAATAAAAATCGTAAGCAAATGAGAAAAATCATATATAAACAACAAGGTGGTTTTATTGGAGCAATGTTACCATTAGCATTATCATTATTATCACAATAAACGATGGGGCAATCATTACCTAATGTTAAATTAAAATTTAAATCATCTTGTTGTAATGGAGAAGATTTGGACGAACCCAGAAGACGAAGCAGGTTTCGGTGGAGTGGCAAAGTTAAAGAAAAGAGTCCCAAAGTCGAAAAAGGAAACGCAAAAGTGGTTGTCAGATCAGCTTGCGTACAGTTTAAACAAACCGATGCGGAAAAGATTTCCAACGAGAGCTTATAAGACATTCGGTATTAATGATTTATGGCAAATGGATTTGATGGAGATGATACCGTATTCGAAAATTAACAAGGGTTATAAATATATTTTAACATGTATTGATGTTTTCAGTCGTTTTGCTCGCGGTGTACCAACAAAGACAAAATCTGCAGAGGAAATATCTAAAGCAATTAATAATTTATTTAAAAATGGGCATCCAGACAATTTGCAAACCGATTTAGGTATTATTATTATTATTATTATTATTATTATTATTATTATTATTATTATTATTATTATTATTATTATTATTATTATTATTATTATTATTATTATTATTATTATTATTATTATTATTATTATTATTATTATTATAGGCAAGGAGTTTTACAATAGTAAAGTTAAGCAAATCCTGGATCGTCTCAAAATAAATCATTATTCTGTACATTCTAAATACAAAGCCGCACATGTTGAAAGATTTAACCGGACATTGAGGGATAGATTAAAGAAATATTTCGTGCATCAAGGTAATAAAATATGGATAAATGTATTACCGAAAATACTTGTTAGTTATAATAATTCTTCGCATCGAGGTCTGAATGGTTTGAGACCCGTAGATATCAGCTCGAAAACACGAGTACAGTCTAAAAAAGTTGCTATTACAACACCAAAATATAAAGTTGGTGATCACGTTAGAATTAGTAAAATATCTGCTTCACCTTTCATCAAAAATTTCGATAGTAATTGGAGTGATGAGGTATTTCAAATTACTAAAATTAATACTAAACAGAGTCCTGTAATGTATGTTATTAAAGATAGTGATAACAATTTAATACAAGGGAAATTCTATGAACAGGAATTACAAGTTATTTCCAAACCTACAGTGTTCAGAATTCAGAAAATATTGAAAACTAAAATGGTGGGTAAGGATAAACAATACTATGTCAAATGGCATGGATATCAAAAACCCTCATGGATATCATCAAGAGACCTAGTAAAATGAGTTTCTATACAATTTTACCGAGTAATAGTTGCCCACTAATCCATCCGGAAAATCAAGCAAGTAAATTTATGGTTGATCTTCAAAATCCCATTTATTTACATGGAAATTGGGAAGTTGCTTTGCAAGACTTTACATTTGTGTACAATACATTCCCATTTTATAGTCATTGTAAAATCGGATTCAAGAAACGTGTACCCAAAACCTGTAGTGGTATTTTCACAATCAATAATTTTGAACGATATTGTCATATTCCGAATCAGATTTTAGATGAAAATAGTGGCATGTTTTTCAAAGATGGATTGAATGTTAGTTGTGATTTTAGCCCATTTACAATAAAGTTTGAAAGTATTGAGGATGCCAAGCGAATGGGTTGTGATAAGCTTAGCATTGTTGTTCCTGGAACTGAATACCTAATACAATTCAAAACATTTGATGAGAAAAGTGTAACGATCGAGAACATCAAAATATCTGTATCATATATTAATGAGGTGGAAGATACATTTACATTTACTAATGAATTATATATTGAAACACTTGAAGAATTACATAAATATATTTCATTCAATTGTTTACATATATTTAAAACTATTGAATTTCTTAAAGATGGAATATGTAAATTCAGTCTGAATAATAACATTTGTGAAGTTACATTTGATAAAAATTTGGCTAATACATTGGGATTAGATAAGCAAACATATAGGGCAAGTGCTTTTGGTGTACGCAAACCAAAAATAATAAAACTCCATAGGCAAATGTTCATATATACTAACATCATCGATCCTATAATTGTTGGTGATTCTTTGGTTCCTCTTTTGAAATCTGTTTGGGTTGATAAACATGATCAGGATGAAGTTGTCAATATAAATATCGATAATCCCATGTACTTACCGGTATCAACATCATGTATAAACAATATAGAAATAAATATTCGTGATGATAGCGGTAAATTTATTGAATTTAGTAAAGATACAAAAACTCATTTGACATAACATTTTCGTAAATTAGATGGCCAATAACGATATTATTAGTATGTATAGTGGTAGCCAAAGTGGTGGCGAATTACCATATTTTATTGGTAAACAGTATGGATCAGGTTGGTTGAGAACAATTGGTAGATTTGCACTTCCTATTCTTAAACGCCTTGGTAGTTTTGGTATGAAAACTGCTAAAGATGTGATAATGAATGAGCAGAAAATATTGCCATCTCTGAAATCAAATGCATTATCCGAGTTAGGGAAAGTTCTACCTAGTGTTGCAGGTATGTTTCAAAAACCCGAAGCGCCAGCTCAAAAACGTAAAAGACATCATAAACATATAAACAAACGAATGAAAGGACATGGAACTATATTTCAAAAATGATTTGTGGTAAATCTGAATTGTGTTTATTTGATAGACCATCTCCCCAAGCCGTAATTGAAATGGGGGCCTTTGAAGATGTATTCCCGATGAATTCTATTATGGATAGTAAAACTGATATTGAATTTTATATTAATGGTTCCCAAACTGAATATCTAGATTTGAACGATACATTAATCAAGTTGGTGGTTCATTAGAACCTATAATACAAATTAATTTAAACGGCGCAATTAAAACAATTAAATTTAATACATCAGAGGCGTGACTGATAAAAATAATGTTAACTGAGAGAATCAGTTCTAAATTATTTGATGAGATTGGAAAGATGGGGGGTGATGTTAAAATTCAATTTGCTGTTTTAATACAGTTTGAAAAAGATGGGGAAATCCGCGATAATTATTTTTCCAACAACGCAGAAAAATTTTCAGATAGTTTTTTTTATCTGAAGGAGTTAATAAACTCAATGAAAAAATAGAAAAGTTCACCCATTTAGGTAGTGGATGGAGAGTAATCAATATTTTAGAAATAGATTTTATACTTACCAAATTTTCCCCAATTAGTCGTTTATCAGGTCATCGATATATTCAGACTCCTTCTGCTATTGCATCTAAAAAAGCTATTATAAATGTTAAAAATACTGACGATAAATGCTTCCTTTATAGTATTCTGGCAATTCTTAAAAAAGATTTAATTTTAGAAAATCGGACTAGACCTGCAAAATACACCGAGTTTTTAAACGACTTAGTATATGACGAAATTACGGATTGTCCAATGAAATTAATAAATATACCCAAATTTGAAAAGAAAAATGACAGTTTAAATTTAGCAATAAACGTCCTTTCTTATACTCCAACTGTGATAATTGACGAGGTTCCTGATAGTTATGTCTTCCATCATCCTCATTTAAGTATAATTCATCGTTCAAAGGTCATTGGCGGAACACCTATTTATTTGCTTTTATTAGAGAAAAGTGATAGGAATCACTACACCGCGGTGAGTGATCTGAATAAATTAATGAATTGTCATCAGAATCCTGATTGTCCAATTCAAATTAGATGTAAATGGTGCCCACACTGCCTAAATGGTTTCAGGCTGAATAATGCCTTTAATAAACATGTAGCTCTATGCGCTAAAAATCAGACGGGTACAACCCTTTACACATTACCCGATAACAAAAATTTAAAATTTGAAAATTATTCTAAAACCATCACCCCTCCCTATGTAATTTATGCCGATTTCGAGTCGGTTTTACCACCTGATGTTAGACATCACCAAATTCATATGCCTAGTTCAGCAGGCCTTTTACTAATAAATAACTACACAAAAACACAACAATATTTTGAATTTTATGGGCCTGACTGCATTTCTTTATTTCTTAAAAAAGTAGAGGAAATTGCTGTCACAATTGTCCTACCTTATTATGATGTTGAAGGGAAAAAGATGATAAGTTTTATGTCTTTCGCTGAACAACGAGAATTTAAATCATGTAGAACTTGCTATCTTTGCAAGAAACCGATTGTAAATCCTGCTAAAGACCATTGCCACTTTACAGGTAAATATCTTGGTGCAGCGTGCCGAAAATGTAATTTTGCGCGTAGAATATATAAGTTGCTTCCGATAGTGTTTCATAATTTAAAAGGTTACGATCTGCATCATATTTTAAAACATGGTCTCAACGGTTTTCCTTCTTGGAATTTAGACATTATCCCTACCTCGACTGAAAAATTTATATCTTTAATTGTACATATAAAAAATCTGGCTGTTAGATTAATAGATAGTATGCAATTTGTAAATTGCTCTTTATCTAAGGCTGTAAAAACACTTACTACACTACCTCTTACTACCTCTGCTTTTCCTGGTTCTATGATAGATTCTAAGGGTATATTTCCTTATGATTATGCCGCATCTTTTGATGTTCTTGAAACTACTTATGAATTGCCTCCTAAATGGGAGGGTGTGACAGATGATGAGTATGCGACTGCTGAATTGGTTTGGATGCAACAAAACTGTGGTAATTTGCGTGACTATATGATGCATTATTTAAAAGTTGATGTATTCCTACTCGCTGATTACTTTCAACAGTTTCGTGAAAAGGCCATTGCATACAATGGTCTTGAACCTTTAAATTTCTATGGTATTCCTGGAATGTCATGGGCGTCAGCGCTTATGACATTAGATGAACCCATAGAGCTTTTACAGGACATGGAAATGTTCAATTTTTACGAGGGAGGAATACGAGGAGGGTTAACGTTTGTTAACAAACACTATGTTGCTTCTTCAGAGGACACCGAATTGCTGTATATAGACATAAATAATTTGTACGGTTGGGCTCTTAGCCAATCTTTGCCGTATGCTGATTTTGCTTGGGTGTATGATGGTTTGGATGATGTATTGAATGAGTGTATGAATGTTGCGGATATTGAAATCCTTCCATATGGATATACTATGGAAGTTGATATTGATATCCCTGAAAATTTCCATGATTTTTTAAATGACTTTCCGATTGGACCGGAAAAGATGTGCCCACCAAATTCAAAAGTTGAGAAGCTAATGCTCACGCATTATCCAAAGAAGAATCATGTTCTTCATTGGAGGCTTCTCAGGCTTTATCTTTCGCTTGGGGCTAAGGTTGTGAATGTACATAGATGTATAAAATTTACACAGAAACCTATTTTTAAAAAATTATATAGATAAAAATACTGACTTGCGAGCAAATGCAGTCAGCGAGATATATAAAGATTTATTTAAATTATATAATAACAGCTTGTAAGGTAAATCCGTTGAAAACCTTAAGAAGCGAATGAATTTGCGACTATGTAATTCATTTGAAAAGTTAATTACATATTCGTCAAAACCGGCATTCAGAAAAACCATCGAAGTTGATGAGAATCTGTTTGCCGCGCATCTTAATAAGGATTCAATATGTTTGGATAGGCCTAGTTACATCGGACAATCAGTACTAGATCTATCCAAACTACGGATGTATCAGTTGCAGTATATAGAGCTGCAAAAGTATAGAACTATTTATAATTGTGATATAAATTTAATTGCCGGTGATACGGACAGCTTCTTTTTAGAGATAAAAAATTTAAAATTAGATACTTTATTAAAAGCGATGATTTCGGATGACCTTTTAGATACATCTAATTATGACCCCTCTCATCCTTTATATTCAAGACGACTAGCATCCGTTATAGGAAAGTTTAAGGATGAGAGTAAAGGGGGAGGGTATAGTGAGTGGGTTTTCTTGCGTCCTAAATGTTATAGTTTATTGGGAAATAAGTCGACTATGAGGGCTAAGGGAGTAAAATTAGCAGGTACAAATATAAATCATCAATCATATTTAGATTGTTACAATAATAACGAGATTATATCTGTACCTCAGACTAGAATAGGGTCCCAGAATCATCAGCTTTTTACTTTTAAAAATAGTAAAATAGCGCTAAACAACCACGATGATAAGAGGGCATGGGTTGATAAAAATGTTAGTTTTGCCTATGGACACTATAGAGGGCTTGATGCAATTAATAGTGGTCATAGTATTACAAGAACACAGCAATTTCAAGATATATTCAAAGAAATTCTGGCTCCTGATTGATCATCAATTTATCAGACGAACAATTATGTGAATATTATATATTTTTGTATATTTTGAATTTAGTATATTATAGAAAATAAAAAATAATAAAATAGTACGTTTACTTATTTTTATTATGTTTTTGATTATTATTAGTTGCTTTTTTTTATATAAAGGGTTATAAAACATGTTCACAATAGTTAAATTTCGATTTTATCTGCATTATCAATGTAGGATTGAATAAAATCTCGATATTTATCATACACATCCAGATTACATTTTATTTAGAAATAATATGCAACTAGATAACTTTATTATTGACTTATTGATTTATTTATTTTTTAGTAGTAATAAATAATCATAGGTTTCTGTCAATAGCCTATCGATTATTAAAAATGTCTGATTCCATTTAATTCTGAATTCCGCTATCTTAATTTAGAAGATTAATATAATAATAATATTAATAAATAAAATCTTGTAACAATAATAATAATAATAAAATATTATTAGTTAAAACATTACTTATAAAAATAAGTAATAGAATAAAAAAAAATATTAATAATTAAAACACTACTTATGCGCTGCCCGATATCGGAGGTATGTGGAATGGGCTTTGAATAAAGCTCTTCGATAATATAACTATAGTAGAATTATTTCTTTATAATAAAACTTTTTGTTGTATATGTCTTGGTTTTTTATTATATATTAATAATAATAATAAATATTAAAACATTACTTATAAAAATAAGTAGTAAATTAAAATTTTAAAATGTTTAAAAATAATATGACCTTGAAATTTTTGAATGACCTTGACCTACTTTTAAATGACCTTGACCTACTTCTGAATGACCTTGAGAAGTTTTGAATGACCTTGAAAAATTTTGAATGACCTTGAAAAATTTTGAATGACCTTGAGAAATTTTGAATGACCTTGAATTTTTTTTGATGAGTCATGGTCTTTGTTTGAATGACCTTGAGAAAATTTTTGATGAGTCATGGTCTTTGTTTGAATGACCTTGAAATTTTTTAAATGACCTTGAAAGTGTTTGATGAGTCATCCAATGACCTTGAATGAGCCATGGTCTTTGTTTCAATGACCTTGAAAGTGTTTGATGAGTCATCCAATGACCTTGAATGAGTCATGGTCTTTGTTTCAATGACCTTGAAAGTGTTTGATGAGTCATCCAATGACCTTGAATGAGTCATGGTCTTTGTTTCAATGACCTTGAATGAGTCATTGTCTTTGTCTTAAATATTTTTTGTACTTTTAGACTTAGAAAAAAAAATTTTTTTTTACCCCCCCGGGGGGGGGTTGATCCAGCGGTGACATGATCTAGCGGTGACACATCCCACTACTATTTTACAAATTTAAATCATCATTTTAGTAAATAAAATATTTATCAATAATTAAAACAAAATCACTTACAATATATAAAGAGTTTTTCTCTATATAATAATTTGTAACTATATTATTATTAATTCGACTAAACCAAAACTTTTTTGATACATTCTATAATTTATTAATGATATTTATTAACATTTCGAATTTACCAAAATAATTTAATATTAAAAACTAGTTTTAATTTAATTATAAATAATATATAATTTTCGGAATTTAACTATGTATCATTAAGGAAAAAGTAAATTCTTAAAGTATAAGTTTTAACCCGATATGATATTCACTGGATTGATACAAGATGTGTATTTTGTATTTGTTACTTTTTGTTTTAATACAAACGTAAAAATGCGGAAATTTATTCAATGGGAAGAATTTGTGATTAAAACAATTCAATGAAAATATGAAATTAATAAAAATGATATTTAATTGGAAAATATATTTCTAGTAAATATACTAATCCTAGATAAAAAATATATATCGCAGATGGAGTAATTACAAATACAACTTCGAATTATAAATAAATAAATAAAAATAATTAGTTTTTAGTTTTATCTTCGTTAATGCAAAAAATCAAATAAATAAATTTATTAGTTTATTTATTCTAGTAATAAAATGTAATTAATATGTCTAATTACCAAATTGTGCTCCGGAAACCGAAATTCAAAACATTACATTCTAGTCAGGTTTTTGTAAAATATTGAGGTGATAATTATCATTTTGTTTTAATAAATCGCAAATTTTTAAAAAATAATAGATAATTTATAGAATATACTGCAATGGTTTTGATTAGAAAAAGTTATTGAAACAATTTTATATTTTTATTGTTTTTTTTAGATTTTGTTTAATATATTTTTATAAATTACTAATTCATTGTACTTTTGCTAATATGCAATATTATAAAAATTTCATGTTTATAAGTTTTATTAATAATATTTTTTTTGTGATAAAACGAATTTAAAGCGATGGTTACCGGGTAATTAGTAAACAAACCCTTTGTTGCAAGTTTCAAGTTTGTTCAAAATAAAATAAGAGAATTTTCAAATCAAAACTGTCCTCTTCAATCTACTTAAGAAAATAGAATTAGTAAAATATATGAATCTATTGATCTTTTTTATTAAAATTATTTGCATTTTAATTGGATCTTGTTTTAATATCAAAATTAAAGTTTTTTCTCGATATTTTTTTATTTATAAAAAACCCTCCTATTGTTTTTGACAATTTCTTTCTATATTATTTTATATTTCATCAACATTTATAAAACTCACTTAAAATCCGTAGAATTGTCAATGGGAAATTACTTTTTCAATTTTCAACATTTCTCTAAAAATATAAAATAAATTCGTATAATTCCTTATGAAAATTAAATTAGTAATCTCCAAACAATGGCTATAAGTTTTGTTTTTATACTCTGCTGTTCTTGTAAAACATTTCATTTCACTATTTCTATTTTAAAAATTGAAAATAATAATTGAAAATCAAAATAAATATTTTTCTAATTTCTAATTGAAAATATATATAAGCTGTGAAAATGATTATAAATCTTTCCAAAATTTTGCTTAAAAAATTCTATTTTTAATAAATTGCGAAAAATATTTTCATTGAGAAGATTAACTTTAATTGATTTAAATTTAATTAGGATGTCGAAAGCAGAAAAATTTCTGCTGATGAAATAAAATTTTAAAATGTTATTATATATTTCTTTACTTAGTTTATTAAAATTTGAAAAAATATATTATTATTATTATTAAACAGTTTTTATTTTATATTTATTTGAGACATAAGTAAATTAACTTAAACACCTGTATTGATTGGAAACTTCGTCGAGAAACAAAATTAAATAATAATTATTTATTTAAAATATTAAAATGATCCTGAATTCCATGTAAAAATCTTCTTTATATCAAAGTAAAAGTATTCTAGAGATTCGGATGAAACTCGCTTGGGGGAATTCCTTTGACATATTTCACAATAAAGTATCTCTGGTTGTAAGATCTCCTCGTGAATGGATGAATTAAAATTTAGTTTTTTAAAATGTGATATTTAATTATGAGTAATGATGTAAAATAATTTTTAATAAATAGAGCTGTGAATCATATATTATTTATTATAAATTTAATGATATCTGAATTGTCTAACTCGAACAGTTTCCACTAGACTTTGACCGATTGTATTATTCTCCGATTGTCCCGATTTCCAATTGTGCCGATTGTGAGAAGTACCGATTGTAATTACGATACCGATTGTGTATAAATTTTAATTTTTGTTAACTATTCGACTTTTTAAACGCAACTTGTATTAATTGGATTTTTTTACTTGGTTCTTCTAAATACGCTTAATGTTTGCATTGGGTATTATAATATAATTAAGTGATGCATGTCTTGTTTCGTCGATAATCTATATTTATTTAACAATCAGCTCTGGATGGGCAACCGATTTCCAATTGTACCCATTGTACCGATTGCGACATTTTGCTACTATAATCGGCCGGATTGTGAATGTTATCAATTAATCGGTGGAGGTCTAGTTTCCACAATCACATTTTCTTTTATTTTCTTTGAAATACTTAGAGATGTGATGAAAGTTTCGATTATTAAATAATCCTCTTCAGTTTTTTTTTCCAAAAGAAACTGAAGAGGATTATTTAATAATCGAAACTTTTATCAGCAATATAATTATTACTTCGCAGCAAGGACTTATTTTGTTATTCACTTATCGGATATATTAATTTATGCTGCTACTAAGGAAGCACCGTTTTATAATAATAATAATAATAATAATAATAATAATAATAATAATAATAATAATAATAATAATAATAATAATAATAATAATAATAATAATAATAATAATAATAATAATAATAATAATGATAATTATAATAATAATAATAATAATAATAATAAAAATAATAATAATAATAATAATAGTAATAATAGTAATAATAATAATAATAATTATAATTATAATAATAATAATAATATTAATAACAATAACAATAATAATAATAATAATAATAATAATAATAATAATAATAATAATAATAATAATAATAATAAAATAATAATAAATAATAGCATTTCAGTGTATACTAATTTTCATTTACAAAATATATCAAAATAATATTCTGGTTTTATGGTTATGTTTATTCGAGTAAGAAAATCTTAATCTAAAGGACTACTTAGAATGTTTAAAGCTATTAGTAAAGGATACACGCTTTCAGGCAAACACTGAAATCAAACACAAAGATTAAAAGTCTTTCACCTGAATTCCCATTTCAGTGTTTCGAATCATATTCTTGTATTTCCATAACAGTCATAGTAAATCATCCAATTTGGATTTTACTAACATATTAGTCAATTAAATACCACTCGTAACATTGGATCTTAGTGTCATAAACGGTTTCTCTATTACTAAAATTTATTATTGAATGTGAATGCGAAAGTCGTAGCTGTTAAGACTTAGCACATTCACATTCATTAGTAAATTTTAGTAATAGAGAAAACGTTTATGACACTAAGATCCAATGTTACGAGAGTATGCAATTGGCGAAATAAATGCGTATTGTTTAATAAATATGGTTTTACTATTCTTTCTAAACGTTTAATGACACTTCAAACTCTATACAACCTTTTTTTTATATTCTTAATGCAATGCAATTTAGTCTCGATTAGATCTTTACGATAACGTTTAGTGACTTTATAAATATAATTTTTAAGTAAATACTCCCAATTCGATACTGATAGAAAGTGACTGAACAACTCAAAGGTTTCCTGCAATTCTACACTAAGTCAGTGCAAGCACAAAAATTAAAGTTATTTTAAGTTCTTTTTTCGATAAATTCATAAAAAATTAGTAAGAAGGAATTTTATAGTTATTTTTAATTTTAACCATGCTGCTAACATAGAACTTTTTAAAATATTTTCAAAAATTTCAAATATTTGATCCTGTAAAAAACGGACGTAAATATTTTAAATTTAACATCAATAAAAATCTTTTCTTTCACTAATCTTTTTTTCCAATTTCTTCATCCTCATTTCCTTTTAAACTATCGAGCAATGTTTTCGTTTGATATTTATTGCAGAATTTCAATACTGCCTTTTTTAGAAACAATGGACAAAATATAGTGCTAAAAATTGTTTGTATATAAAGAACGAAATATTAAATGATAATCTAAAAAATAAATGAAGATAAAGGAAAATTTTCATTTAATTTATATAATTGTAAAAATATAGAGTAAAAACTCAAAAACCTGCAATACTATTAACAAATGTAATTTTAATATTATTTCATCAAGTTTGCAAACTATTCTTACATAATTAATATTATAAATAAATACAACAAATCCTATATTAGCCCATTGAAAATTGAATAACTTTTAAAAAATTAATATGGTACACTTGAGTGTCGTTTTACGCGATATATACTTTCCCAAAAACTCGTGTAAAAAAAGATACAGTATCCATATAAAAGTAGGTGATTGGTTCTAAATTTGAAAAATCAACTAAAATAATGAGGACTCCAAAAAAAACCACAACTAAAAACCACATTTATTTTTAAAGGGGTTAAATTTATTATTATTATTATTATTATTATTATTATTATTATTATTATTATTATTATTATTATTATTATTATTATTATTATTATTATTATTATTATTATTATTATTATTATTATTATTATTATTATTATTATTATTATTATTATTATTATTATTATTATTATTATTATTATTATTATTATTATTATTATTATTATTATTATTATTATTATTATTATTATTATTATTATTTTATTATTATTATTATTATTATTATTATTATTATTATTATTATTATTATTATTATTATTATTATTATTATTATTATTATTATTATTACTATTATTATTATTATTATTATTAGTTATTTTAACACATTTTTTAACACTCAGTAACCCCTTTGTTTGTCTTAAAATATGAATGATCATCAATATATACATCGAAGATACTTCTCTTTTTATTCTTTGCTGCCGCTCTTCGGCCAATTTGAAATTTAACGGTAAATTTAATAAAAAAACCACATCTATATTTTGAAAAATCTCAATAAAGGCTGGAATTATTTAAAATTCAAACATAAATATAAAACAATTAATAATTTTACCTTTAAATGTATTATATAATTATAATTTTAATACCTACACACAAGACAAATTTAACTTTTTATAAATAGATGTGGTTTTTTATGGAGCCCTAGTGATTAAATATATAAACTCAAGATTTTTATATGCTTTTTAAATTTTTATTTAAATGTATATTAGATATGTTTAGGAAAACTAAAAGAAAACATTATTAGAAATACTAATTTAACAAGAAAAAATTCATAATTTAACAAAACATAACTAAAAAATTCATTTTAAATTCATTTAAACAAAAAATGGCAAAATATAACATAAAATATAATTTTTGATTGCTATCACTTCTTGATTAAATGCGCATTCGTTTATGCATACATAATGGAACGCTACTTTCGTCACTAAAATATTTCTCACTACATTCTCATTCTCAAGAAGTAGTACTGGTGTTTCATTTTATTGGAATCGCGTTAAAATCAAATCAAATTCGCGTAAAAAGAGAATTAGGTGTATTTGCTTTCTTTATCCATTATCTTACCTCTATGATCATTTTATACTACTTGCTAAATTTATTTGTTTTCAACTTATAGTAATTTTCTTTTATTAAACAATAAACTAGCGAATTCTTTTCAACAACCCTTATTTTTCTTATGAATATTTCTTAATATAAAAATATTATACAATATTTATGTATTATTATAATAAAAATTGGTGTAATGTTATTTTTATTTTTGACAAAGAACGACTTAAATTTATTTTACATTGCTTACGTATGTATTATTTAGTCTCTTTGTAACATTATCATCATTAATTGAGGTACAACATATGTTTAGGGTACCAACAATCTCACTATACCAAACTCGATCACATCTTCAACTCCAACCAATATTCAAGATTCATTTTTTGATCCTCAAAGTGATTATAAAATTGTCCTTTTTGGAGCTTCAAAGGTTGGAAAAACCTCTTTAATCAAGCGCTTCATCAAGGGAACATTTTCCGATATCTATGTGCCAACAATAGAAGATGCTTACCGACAAGTCATTAGTTATAACAAACAGATTTTCACATTACAGATAATCGACACTTCCGGCAGTCACCAGTTTCCAGCGATGCACAAGTTAAGCATCGAAACCGGAAACGCTTTCGTATTAGTTTATTCTATTCAAAGTCACTCGAACCTGAATGAATTGGCCGAAATCTATGAAGATATAAAAGTGTCAAAGAAATCCAATATAAACGAAGTGCCTATTATGCTAGCTGGAAATAAAAGCGATTTGACTGATTGTAGAGAAGTTAGTTTTGAAGAAGGGAAAAAGGTTGCAGATGAATGGAATTGTGGATTCATAGAGACATCAGCCAAGGATAATACAAATATTAAGGATATGTTTCAAGAGCTTCTACAAATGGACTGTAATCATCTTTTTGCCACTTTAAATAGAAGTCAAACTGCGAACAAATCTTTTCGACTTTTGTCTCACACGAGTGGGAAATTAAATAAAAAATGTGACATTGTATGATTTATTTAATTTTTCTTTTTTAACTTAACAATTCGAGTGATTATTATATTGACTGTGCGATTATTGTGATAGATTTGTCAATATGTAATTCATTGTTTTTGATTTATTTTCAAAGAAACTGGATTTTGTCGTTTGATTTATATTCTTAGTTGTCAGTTTTCTTGTTTTAATGCCATTCAAAATCAGGGCATTATTGCCCATTGAGTAGGAGCATCATGAATCATAACAATATTGAATTCAAAAAAGACTTAATAAAACAGAAATTAATTATTTTTTCACTTATATTAAATTAACGAAATATTTCTATGAATTTTTATTAAAATTTTTAATATAATCTAGAATAAATGCTAATTTAATGTTATTGGTTAAAATTTTTATTGGTCGATTAATATGCCGCAGAATGTAAATATCGATTTCTGCCAATTTTAGAAATCGGCAAATAATTATTTTCAGCTTTATTTTATTAGAGGTTTTTGCTAAGTTTTCTTTTTGTTGTAATGTAAAAAAAATTAAATTTTGAAAGAAATTAAAAATAGATGAAGAGTGAATAATAAAATGAAAATTATGTAATAAATTTGGCCTACATTCAGTATAAACAGATAATTCAGTTTTTGTTTATATTTCTACTAGATTGTGTTTTTAGTTATAAATACAAGTTCTGGTTTTTCTTAGTATTTTAGTAAATGAATCTTAATCTTGGGGTAACCTTTTAAATAAATGAAAAAAGAGAGGTTTGAAAGAATTTAAATAAACATTATTATTATTATAATTATTATTATTATTTATTATTATTATTATTATTATTATTATTATTATTATTATTATTATTATTGTTATTATTATTATTATTATTATTATTATTATTATTATTATTATTATTATTATTATTATTATTATTATTATTATTATTATTATTATTATTATTATCATATTTGTGAGGTGTTTTAAATAATTTATACAATTTTTATAATACGTTGAAACTTTAATTAATTCATTAATTATTATTTTTGAAAAACTAATAAAAGAAATTAATAATATCTTTAAATATTGTTGTAATAAAATAAACATTATTTGAATATAACTGATTTTAAGAAACTGTAAAAATACAATAATAATATTTAACTAAACAATTTGCACGGAAATACTTAACTTTTTAATAAAATTTTAAAAATCAGAGATGTCTATTCTACCTTTACAGTCCCTATTGTGATCACTGATTATGGTTGATACCTTCAATCGACAATGCTCTAGAACTCGAGTACAAAGATACTATATAATTTAATAATTTACTTTGATTTATCAGAATTGTATATTTATTTGTATCATGTTCAGATGATCTTATTAAAAATGACAAAAGAGCTTCCAATTTATGCTTCAAGAAGAAATTTATATTTGTTTTTAATCATCAACCAATTTTGCACATCAGATTTACTACATAGAAAGTCGATTAAAGTATTATGTGAATAAATTAACCACCTCTTTCAAATCGTATAACATATTTATTTATACCTATCATTTTTGCTAAACTGTTTTCTATTATTTAATTTCCCCCAACATAAAATCAACTGAGCGGAAAGAATCTCGGTCTTGCAACAAACCAGTTCAATTGTAATTTAGTTTCAGTCATTTGACGTTCGAAAAAATACTTTTTATAAAAACAAATTAATAAACTTCAAACAACAACACGAAAACAGAAAAATGGGTTACAAAATAAACTATTTACAAAATTATTTGAGCATTAAGAATTGCATTCCCTTAAAGTTATTCAGTTGACTATTTATAGAAGTGATTATTAAGGAAACTATTCACTACCATTTTTGTCCCATTATCGAAAATTCCACAGTAAAACAATTATTTTTCTCTTACAGAATAATTAGATTTAGCTTTGTAATATTTATTAGTAAATATTTATCCAGTAGTGAGTGTCACTTTTTCGTAATTTTAGATAAGTTTTTCAAACATTTAAAACAATTTAAAAATTCTCATAGTCTTCTGTTTGGGATAAAATTAAATATAATTATTGTTAATATCATTATATAGAATTTAAATATTGTACAATTTTGATTTAATAGTTTTATATTTCAAATTATTAGTGGTTTATTTTAATTTGATTATATTATTATTATTATTATTATTATTATTATTATTATTATTATTATTATTATTATTATTATTATTATTATTATTATTATTATTATTATTATTATTATTATTATTATTATTATTATTATTATTATTATTATTATTATTATTATTATTATTATTATTATTATTATTAGTAGTAGTAGTAGTAGTAGTAGTAGTAGTAATAATAATAATAATAATAACATTATTATATATTTAACTTTTAGGGTTTTCCATAAAATTCTTTTCTTGGCGCTTTTATAATTGAATATTTGCTAGTGAGTTCTGAGTGTAATGTGTATTAATAAAATAAGTTCCCACATTTACGCAATTTCTATCTACAACAGATGTGAAATTTGGCTCATTGATGAATTGATAAATACGAGTTTAGTAAAAATATGTATTCTTAATTATATTTTGTGCCAATAAAAATCTTAAATTACAATAAATTATGAAGTAAATGAGTTTTAGACAATTTTGACTTATTTGATAAAAGTTAATTATTCTAAAATCCCAAAAGATAATTTATAGAAGTCTTGTTGTAAATGCTGACGTTTTTAAAGGAAAAGTTATAAGATAAAAATAAAAAGAAACCTATTTAGTTAAATGTCCAAAAAGGATTATTAAATGTTTGGGTTGTAATGACATAATATTCATTTTAGTATCCGAAATTCCAGCCGGCCAGGATGAAACATTTATATCAATCTAGTGTATGCTATTTTAATGATATTCAAGTCTGAAATTTCTATCTATATAAGGTTTAAAATCTTATATTAAATTATTATTATTAATATTATTCAAAATTTTAATAAATATAATAAGTCTTTTACATTGATAAGAAAATGTTTTACATGAAGCATGCAATTCATACTGCAATCACAATAAAGATAGACAAAATTAAATGTTATAATGAATGAATTTGCTCAATCTGTCCTCATTGTTATTTGCGATTTCTGAATTTTTCTTACGCTTGTGGTGTGGTAAAAATTCATAGGAATTTTTCTCCGGTTTTGCAATCTTCTTGCACTATTCAGCATCTGTGACTTGCCACTGTAGTACGGGTAACTAATTTGAATATAATCTATTTTGTATTTGATTCTTTTCTAGATTATAAGTGTGACTTTTACAAAGTATAAAGGTCAGATTAGCTATATATAATTTATAAACATAGAAAATGGTAAAGTTCAAAAAACATTAAAATATCTACAAAAACAATATTTCCGATTTCAATGGCAAATCGACTTCTAATGTTTATTTTTTAATATTTACATTGAATTATTTTAATTAATTGCAGAAGTCTGGTAGAATGCCATGCACGTGGTAGTACCATATTTTGGCAGAGTGCATGATATTGCTCATATCTCATTCTTTCAGCAGATCAATAAAGTATCAGATCATATGTTGATGAAGGAACTGAGCCTAAAGCTTCGATTATGCAGATAAGAAGTTCTATTTTATGTTCAGTTTTGCCACTCTGTATTTCTCTCTGAAGTGAGCTATATTTTTCAATATTTGCTTTATCAGTCAACTCAAAGTGTGATCAATCGGACTTTTGATGTCTATCATAAATGTTATCTATTTTTCAGTGTCAGTAAGGATGAGGTCAACACGCTCATTGGAAGTAAGAACAAGAATGATCAATCATGACAATGAAACTTGGGTTCTTTAAATAGCTGGTTATTATTTTAATGCAATCATTTAGGGTGTTTTTTAAAATTAGTGTTTGATGAACTCTAAATGATTGTATGAAATGAGACACAGTTTCTTCTTCTTTACGACATCACCTGCAAAGTCTAGCCTATCCTTTTCTATAAGGAGTTGCATTGCTTCTAAGAGTATTTGTTCGCGCCCGGTGGATAAAATTCCATGCAAATTCCATAAGACTGCTTTTGAAAATTGCTTTATTGATTTTATGCGATAATTTAATAGTTGCTGCAATCATGTCGAAACTTTCCTGAAGTGTAGGATCTCTCACTCTGAGACGAGGACCCGTTACAAATTTTAGTGAATCAATATTAATTTTCCTAGAATATTCGCAATTCGAAGTATAAAGTCGGAAAAAGTGGACGATTATTTGGGTATGGTACTCATCAAGTAAATCAACCCACGAAGCTCCTCCATTTTCAGTTAAATTATACAAATATAATGTCTCAGAATTGTGTGGTAAGTTTAACATTCGTCTTAAGTGACCACGTAATTTACTTAGAGGTTGTTTACTAAGTTATTTACTAGGAGGTTGGTATTTCCTTGAAAGATCGATAAAGCACTCGTTTTAATTTCGCCTGTACGGAAAGGAAATATTAATCGCAAATGAATAAATATTTTGTAAGCCTTGAGTTTTTGCTAACCATATAATTCAGAATTGGCAATCTTGTTTGCATCACTGACAACCTTTTCAAGAATCTCATAAGAACTTTGATCATTATCCTATTTTTTATCGTCTTTTCATTAATCAAAATTTCACCATTTATGTGAACTCTGGGAAGTTGTATGTAGCCACACTTCTCAGGTCGGTGTTCAAATCCTATTTCTGCAGTAGCTTCAACAGAAATTTCTACAATTTGCTGAAATTCATCAAAATTTTTTGCAACAAGTGAAATGTCATCAGCATAAGCTAAGACTTGAATAGGTGAATTACCAATCATGAATGGTTCACTGCGTGATCTACTTATTGCTTCAAGGACAGGATTGATCGCTATCGATAAGAGAATCATTGATAGAAGACATCCCGGATTAACTCCCTTCTTTATTGGAAGATTAGGTGTCAAAATTGGTCCACAGCTGTAGAAAGAGCAAGTGTCAGTATATAGCAATTTAATAATAGTAGTAAAATCTTCACTGACACCAATAGTTCTCAGAACATTCCACATGTAATCATGAGGTACACTCCCGAAAGCATCCTTAATATCCAACCAAACAATACCTAATGGTGAATTCTTGCTATATTTTGAATTCTCAAGTGCAGAAGACAGTATTGAGTTCTGCTCAACACAACCTTCATGAACAGAACCCCCTTTTTGTCCAATATGCAATCCCCCATGATGTTAAATGCGTTGTCAAAATCGACGCAAAGACTTTATAGATAACAGACAGAAGAGAAATTGGTCGCCAGGACGATACTTTATCATAATTATCTGTCTTATCAAGTTTCGGAGTTAATATTGTCTTGAAGATTTTCCAACTAGTTGGTATGACCTTACTAAAAAAAAGCTCAATAAGATACCTTCGGGGTCAAGAACTGCAAGGTCTTTGTATTTAATACCATCAATACCTGGTGAAGTATTGTCAGCTCGCCTTAATTCATAAACAACTTCAAATGGCAAAATTTGCACAAGTTTAAGTACCTTTGGAGTGCTTCGGCACATTTTAAGAATTTTATCCCATGGTTTCAATACTGGATCTTCATGAAAAACCTTTTGAGAATGTCTTGAATTTCAGGTCTGACAGTGATCTACAAGTCATTTATTATTTTATAAATAGTTAATTTCATATTAATCAGAAATTCGGATCTACTATTATATTTACTTATTTTATTTGAGTTTTGTTTGCTACCCAGGTAAGGTTCATGAAATGTATTTTCAGTGAGATTATTTAAATGAGGAAATTGTGGAAGAATACTTTTAATAATAAAACTAACATCACCATTTTTCAAAATAGTTAATAATTCAAAGATTTTATTTTCCCGCTGTTGTAAACTAAATTTAATCGTTTCTTTTGCTTTGATTTTAGTTAAGGTTTTTTCGTTGTCTTTGTTGTTGATCTCAGAAACTATCGGAAGTAAAGAGTTGATAACAATTCCTATTCTTCTCAAATTTATATTTTCAAGAGAGTCATCGTGTGCATAGTTGTTGATGAAAGCACATGTTAGAGTTCTACTAAGCAGTCCTGAACCACGAACCTCATTTACCAGCTCTAAGTGCACGACCATGTGAATTTTTTATTTCATTTATTTTGGTCACTAGAAGTTTACATATAAATATATAATTTAGACTGACATCTAGGGTAGTAGAATCCAAGAAATAATGATCGTCAGTGTTATAATCTATTACAATTAGTGTTTCTCGAGACTTTGTAGGAGCAAAAATGGCAAATAAAACTGCTGTATTTTGAAGGTATTCATAATTTAAATGTTCATATAAATAATGGGTACAATCATCAAGAATACCAGTCCACATTGTCATACCCAAAAAAATAAAGTCTGACGATAAGCCTAAATTATTAAAGTATTTGGTTAAAATATTATCGGTTATTTTTGCATTTATTAAATTTAAATTTAGAGAAATTTCGACACATTCTTTAGTTTTTATTTCATCAAGATGTTTATTTATTTGATCATGCGTAAAATTTCGTTCTAATATCAGTTTCTTTAAAAAAACAATAAAAGCAGAGGCATGGAAAGTTGGGTCATCTGAAATGAAGAGTCAGTTAGAAATACTATAATCACTTTTAAAATTTATTTTCATATTTAGAAAAAAACTGTTTAGGTAATCTGAAATATTTCCTCCTATTTCAATTAGCCGATCGGGATTACAGTTTTTCTAAAGTCAAAAATGTTACATGTCCTAAAACTAATTGAGTAGAAAAATAGACACCAGTAATTTTCATTAGGAATTACACTAATGACATGTTTAATATCTTTGAATTGGCGAAAGTTCACATTTTCAATTATAAAAAAATTATTTTGCGCTATTAAATTGTATGTTAACTCAGGGGGATAACGAGTATATTTGTATTGCTTTTAAACCACTTACTCAAAAGAGATGAGACACATGATTTTTGAAATTGTGGTTTAATATTAATAATGTTACTGGTGTTTCTTTAATAATTTTTAATTGTCATTGCAGTTACCTTTTTAAAGTTTATTTCTGTCAGATTATTTCTAGTGAGACCTCCATCCATAGTTTTTGGTGTTTTAATTGAGTTATCAATTTGGAATTCATGCACCTCTTGTTTTATTTCATCAATAAGGCTATTAGGAAAAGTTTTCAGTCCTTTATTTATAAGAATTGCGTAAGCGAAAATAAAAAGACCACAATCAAAATTGTTCTCCTGATATCGAAGACTTTGGAAAGGACCGCAAGATAGAAATACTTGTAATTCAAAGATTTTGTTTAAAGCAATGTAGCTCTTAAGCGTTGCTTTTTTATTTGTTATTAGGTTTTTTAATTTTCTAAAATTGGATCGATAAAGTATGATTCCAACAATGATTTACAGTAGAAAAATAAGATCCAATGTGTATTATTTAAATTTATTGGGCAAAAGATAACATCAGCTTTGAGCACTGTCTCTGGAATTGAGACGATTTTTTCCTTAAGGTTTGAACTTAGAATACTGACAATAAAGTACTGTAAATTTGTAAAGCTTGGATTACAGATGTTCCAATCAAGATATTGATCAATGTCATTATTATTATTATTATTATTATTATTATTATTATTATTATTATTATTATTATTATTATTATTATTATTATTATTATTATTATTATTATTATTATTATTATTATTATTAATATGATTATTATTAATATGATTATTATTAATATTATTATTATTATTGTTATTATTATTATTGTTATTATTATTATTACTATTATTATTATTATTATTATTATTATTATTATTATTATTATTATTATTATTATTATTATTATTATTATTATTATTATTATTATTATTATCATCATCATCATTATTATCATTATTATTATTATTCATTAATCACTATGTCTGATTATATTCAAAGAATATACGATACATTAAGTGATATCCAGTACATTTCCCAATAGTATACTAGTTTCGAACTAATGGCTCTCATAAGTAATATGCTGGGATGCGCTCAGATTTCTCTGATTAATGAAATTAAGTTTTTCAAGTAGGTTTGGTAGTCTGATAGCTTGTTGTCAGTTTCTGTGTTGAACTTGTAGTCTACAGAGGTATGATTGTATCTAACATGGTTTCAAGTGAAAGGAGGTTTCAAGATAAAGATTCGTCTTCTTTCTTCCCTTAAAATCAAACTTTGCAAACTTATTTGATGTCCAATGCATCAGGATAAGTGTATAACAGTGTTAACTTAACACTATTTTTACACTTATTTGGCACTCAGAGAAATCTGAGCTCCTCCCGGCATAGTACTTATGAAAGCCATTAGCTCGAAACTAATGTACTATTGGGAAATGTACTGGATATCACTTAATATTTCGTAGATTATTATTATTATTATTATTACAGTAGCACTCTAGTGGGATGATATTTCTGGTTCTCGATAAAAAACACAAATATTTAAACTCTAGTTAAAAAGCCATCGGTCAAAATGAACTAAATTGCCTAACAGTATCCAAAAGTTGTTGATGTTTCATTGTCCATAGGACCTTCATATTTCTATAAGGTCCTTATAGAAATATGAAGATCCTATGGACGTCTGTACTCAAACTATAAAAAAAGATAGAATTAATTTCATTAATAGCTACTGAAACTGAGTGTGGTGCCAGAACTTTTGTGATCATGCATGTAGATTTTGTGGCGCCAGAGGCATATTTTTTTGAAATTTTTGAATCCAAAAATATTTTTGGAAACAACATATTTGTGCAACTTGCAGATACGAATGATTGATGATGTTTAATAATGTGATACGAAAAGGATAATTCAGCTGCAATAACTTGGTCTGCTTCGGTTGTATTCGGTTTGACAAAGAAACTGGTAATTTTTCCACATGATTCTGATGAATCTACTGCACAGACGTGTTTTGTAGTCATTAAATGTGCTTTAATATTGGATATACCACCATGAGAAAAACTCAAATAGGACTTACAATGACTACAGTATCCTTCAGTTTCTGTTCTACCTTTTTTCATAAAAGTATACTCTTCAGCATATTTATCTAGAAATTGACCCGATCTCTTTTGTTTTAACATTTTATGGGTATTATTTCACCTAAATAACTATTTTACAATATTAAACATGAATTTAGCCAAAATTATTAAAATACCTGAATAATTTTTATAAATTCAAACACAATTTCAAAATGATAAATATCAACTTTACTTTACCAATAAATAAAAGACTTTTATTTATTTTAATCATTTTTATTTGAATATGCATTGATTTTAACGGTTAAAATCAATGCATACTCGAATAAAAATGATTTGACTTACAAATTTTAAAAGTTAATTAAAAGTTAATTAATTAATTTTAATTTTTCAAAACCGGGACAATCCCGGTTTTCCGGGACGCCTGAGAGCCCTATATAAGGAACAAATATTCAAATTTCATTCTTGTAGCATTTCAAGAAACTAAAAGAAATAGTGGAAAGTATTCTATTACTTTTTCCCTGTATGATTACTTTAATGTTATATCAATAACTTTAAATAAAAGAAGTGATTTTCGTGAAAAATATAATCAAAATTTTAAAAATAATAATTTTAGTACAGGTTATCTGAAATATATTGTAAGAAATAAGGGATTTTATATAATGGGATATATATGTATTGCTTTAAAAATAAGTATCAATACTTTATATTTCTATTGGCACCAGATTTTGATCCTAAGTACTACAAAGCGGAATTTTACAACTATATATTTAATTTATATATAGGTCATCAAATTTGTTTTAGACTGATACGAGAATTTTTCCTCTTAAGCGTATAGTTGGATGTGGTACGGGTGACCCCGTTGTTTCTATCTTCATTGCATGTTCGGGAAGAACATAATTGATTTGATGGACGATATCTTTTTTGATTTGGACTTAGGCATTTTAGCAATCAACTAGCTTCCAGAATTGGCCAAATAGTGTTTGCAACCACGAATTTCCATTGGAACTAATGTCTAAAGCCTTAAATTTGGAATTAGAATTTCCTTGTGCCATATACTTAAATACTATAGTTGTAAGCTGAGACAAATGTGACCAAAGTATCTCTGAAATCAGTATGAAATAAATTTTTGAATAAGACACTGATATTGGCTCCAAAACCAATGAAGAGGAGATGGGAATGGTGAGAATGACGAACTGGAACAGTGAAGATAAAATTGATTTTCATCTACGGTTGAACTGTTCTTCGGATCTCTGTTGTCGACATTTGAAAGACACATTGCATTTCCCGGTTGAACTTTTTTATTTCTTTTCCAAATCGTCTGTGGAAGTAGCATATTGTGTAGTCATGTGTGGATGGTATATATCTTTTCATTTTGTGATTCCTTTTGAAAAGGTTGAGCCGTTATTGGAAATATCCGATAGCTGGATAGTAGGATTTTTTCTGTTTTTCTTTGGTTTTTTATATAAAGGATAGGCTGGTGACTTTCATTAACATGTTAGTTAGCAATATTTATCAGTTCATCTATATCTGAGGTGTTGGAGATCAAACTGTGTTGAATGTGAGTGGATATAAAGTGGATGAATAGAAATCTCAAGGTTTATCTTGATTGTGGAATGCCATTTTGTACCATTAACTTGGAGTATTTTTTAGTTCTTACAGAAGTTGAATTGGCTTTTGATGTTTCAGTTCTTGTTTGGACAAATGTTTGATTGAATCGACTGATTCCTTGATAATTGTTAGTCTAGTCATTGTATAAGGGTCATTTGCATGTCGCTCCAATAATTAAGAATATTCTTCCAGAATGTATGGAAAAAAGCTGATTATTAGAAGAAAATATGTTTTCTTCTCATTTATAATGGATTCTACCTAGAATGCAGCCAGTAGCATCATGACATAGAAGTTTTACCTTACCCACCATATTCTTCCTACATTGCGCTAATGAATTGTCTTTTACAAATGTCTTTACAAATTTTGTCTTATGTAATACAAACTTTTAAAATGTAAATGATGTTTGAGTCAACCTCAAATCATTTTCTTTCTAATCACAGCCAGCAGATTTTTATAATGAAAAAATTTAAAATTTACTAAAAAGATGGAAATATTACGTGGATGACGATGGCATATATATATATAACTGATTAAAAAACTATTAATAAATAAAAAGTTATTTTGTACGTTAAAACTTTAAATAATTCACTACTTAAGAACAACGCCATGCTGTAATTTTTAGAGGTTATTTGCAGAAAAGTAGAAAAAAATTGTGATATGTATTAGTGGTATTCTTTGCTATTAGAGAAGATTTTGTAGTGTATTTAATATTTGGGGTCCTTCAAACATAAGGGGCTCAATACGATTCCCCTTGTTGCATATGTAATGGTATGGCGCTGCTTATTAGTGCACTTTATACATAAATTTTTAAATATATGAAATGAAGAATCAATTAATCAAATTAATCAAACAAAATCTGTTCTCTGAGATATTATCTTTCAGAATCTTTCTGATTAGATTCAATTAAAAATCTATATTTATTTTGTTTTTAATATTTTAATATAAACCGGTTAATTGTCGAGGCTATTAAATTCAGATTATAACAATATTAATAAAATAAATAAAAAAATTGAGATCATAAAAGAATTGGTTAGTACATAATTATAATAATCAAAAATATAAATAATTAATGTTAGGAGTTCAGTTTAAATGTTATAAGTGTGATCCCTTATTTGAAATAACCATTTGTGTTAAATTTGTATATTAAAATTTATATTAAATTATATCATATTAAATCAAAGTATATAAAAGTATTTTAAATTAAAATTATTATATTTGTGACTAATAGCTATGTCAATATTAATAACTGCCACGCCTCAGTTGTTTAAATTTTCAGATTTTGAGAGAAACTTTGAATTTCTTGTTTGTGATAAATAAATGAATATTAGAAGATTTGAATTTTATTGCGTCTAACAATTAATATATAAATACAAATGCATAAGATAAACTAAATAATTATTCATTTAAAAAATTCAATTATAAGTAAAAATGAAAAAAAATCATGAATTTATTTGTAAGAAACTTTTGGATGTTAAATATATTTATTATTGTTGGGGTTTAACAAAAATTCACAAAAAGAAAAAGTAAAACGAATCCAGAAGTTAAAATTGTGCAAATGGTTAGAACAAAGCTAAGAGAGTTTTATCAGAAGGGAGATCTTCCATTGGGAAGACATATCCCAGCGCTGGAAAAAAATCAATTGGATCAAATTATTATTGAAAATTGTGTAGATTTACATTTAAGTTGTGATTGTGTAGATATTGTGTGGAGAATTTATTATCTTGGCATCATTTTTGTAACCATTCCCTTAATGATTTAGCTGTTTTTTAAACTGTTGATATTCTTATTTTTGATGTGGTTACCAGTTACTCCTAGTTCATTTTTTATGATAATTAATGTCTATTCTAAGATATTTAATTCAATTTCATAACAAGTGAAAATAACCAATTATTTAAACACAAGACAATTTAATTATAAAAACTATTATTATTATTATTACAAAAATGTTTGTTTATTCAAACAAACAAAACAAATAAGTTGTTAAATTTTTTTGGACTGATTAGAAACTATTTTAGGTGGAAATATTACATATTTTATTTTTTGAATAAACACTGCTGATTTTGGCTTAAATATTTATTTATTTATTTATTTATCTATTATTCTTCTTCTTATTATTATTATAATTATTATTTAAATTTTGAAATCTTTTTTTGTCGAGAGTGAAAATATTTATATAATTAAAATAAATAACTATGTAAGCCATCTGGTCACCTCTGGGTTTCCCAGATTTTACTTTTAAAAAATACTTACTATTATGTTACTTGATTAACTCTAGCTTACCATTTTTTATTTATTTTTTTAAGTTACTATTATTATGCCGATGAAAACACAATAACAAATTTAAAAAATAATTACATCTGTTTTTTATCAGGAATCCAAAATCTCCTTTTTTTCGAAAATGAAAATATTAGTGATTTTTATTGAGAGTCAATAATTCACGTGTACTTAACACCTCATCACTATAGTTCGAAATAAACACCGAGTGGCTCACAAGTCCATAGTTTATTTTGACATGTGGATAATTTAATATGAAATTCATCTAGCCAACAACCACAAGTCATTTTGATCTGAACCAAAAAAGACCCCTCACTATCGTGCAACCTTAAAACACTGTAACCATAACTAGAATTCATTTTGACATGAATAATTATGTCAAAACCCTCTCTGACTATAATATAGCCCATAAACCACGTTTTTTCTGCCTATTAGAGAAAAGATGGAGCTGTGGGTTTGGTCTAAAATGTTCTTGTTGGCTACTATTAACATATTAGCAGCGTAAATATATGTACATTCTTTCATTGGTTTAAAAATATTGAAGCCGAGAAACCAACTTGTTGATTTTGACGACTAATTTACCTTCAAATTAACATAGAAAATACAGACTCTTTGTTCTACCTTAGTTTGTCAACTGAAAAAGTAGGTGTTGCATGAATCGAATCAAAAATATCACCGTTATAATACGCAACATTAACTACTCATTTCTCGATCGTATTGGCACATGCGATGAAAGATGGATAAAATAAAAGGAAACACTTTTCAAAACCGAAGTTTCATCAAAATAATGTCATGGTGCTTGCATGAAAGTCATCTCTTAGGGAATTATCAATCCTAAAGAAAACCTCACAGCAGCTTAGCATTGTCACGAAGTCGAGAATTTGACTTCCTTGCCCAGCAATGATTAAAACAAAGTTCCCGATTGATATTATTATATAAAAATTTTCATAAAAAATTAGAAAAATCTAAACAATCGTGAAGTTGATATTTTATAATAGTTTATTTAAATTGAATTATTTAAATTAAAAATTATAATTATTATTATTATTTATTTATCTATTTGTTTAAAATATAATAAAATTGCATATTATTTGCCGCTAATAATTAACCATTGAAAACAATTAATTTTAATTACATACTACACAATGAAATGTCTATTTCCTGTATACGAAAGAGAATTTTCAGTGAAAATCGTGAAAAACAAATTGTGACAACATATATATTAAAATACTTGACAATCGACAACAACTAAAACAATGAGAATAATAGACAAGCAATTTAAATAGAAATATCAAATTCTAAATAAAAATGTTTGTTTATCAAAGACATGTTTGAAACAAAATGGAACTCTGGAGTTATTTGTAAAATATCTAAGAGTGAAAAATTTTTAAAATGATTTTTAATGACAACGATTATTTATTCAGAAATTTTTAACGGATGACTTCAAATTTTAATGAATAATTAATCAGTGTAGTCAAACATTCACATATTTCTCTCACTACACTAATTTTTCTTTCGAGAGGACAACAACTTTATTTCTTTTTTTTTCAAATAAATTTGAATTCTATTTAAATAATTAGAACATTAAAGCATTAATTCAAACAAAAATTATACTTAATTTGGAGCTGTAATATTGATATCGAATTTTGTTTTAAATCATTTTGTTGACGTAAAAATTATAAATATTTTTCTCAGCTTGTTTTTTGTTGTTTTGGTGAAATTAGATTTTCTCGTAGATATATTAACATTTTTATAAAGTTTTGTCAGAAATTTTATAATAAATATTTTATAATTTTAAATTACACAACTATTTGAAGAAAAGAAATTTTAAAAAAGTTATCGAAAAAATAAAGAATAAAACCGTAAAATCATTATTAACCGGTTACCAGTTTATTTCACATATGCATTACTCTTTATAATGATGAATTTATGCTTAATTGTTGAAATTTGGTTTGCCAATGTCGTAATAATGCCTCATCGCAGACAATTAATTATGCGCACCGAAACAAGCTTTCAAATACCGAGTGTTTCAAAAGGTAATAGACGATTCTATTTATTTATAAATATTTTTAAAACAATATATATGTTAATTTTTTATTATTATTTAAGATAACAGATATATATATTTTATTGAAAACAGAAATTACAATAAATGCTCAAAGTGTTCACCATCTACATCAGTGGGAAGTTTACACCTTTTTAATACAGCGTTACATGCGTTCTGAATATATTGTAATGGAATTTGAGCAAATGAATGAGTTCGTTTCTTTAGATCGTCCAAATTGTCATAATGCTCACCTAATCTGTTCAAACTTTCTTATAAGGTTGCTTACTGTTCCCTTTTTTGAGGTTAGCCGTTTTTGATATTCATCCATTCTCTCTGTACTGCTGGTGTAGTGGGTGTAATTAATTTGTTTAAATCTGTCCAAAGCTTATTCAAACTTATTTCCTTCTATCAAAATGCCTTCTTTTCCTAGGGTCTATGCTGTCTCACCCAGACGCCCCTCAATTTTAATCCTACCACTATATACCCATGAGCAAGCTCATGTTGGTACTGTATATAGCAGCTGAAAATTCATGAGCAGGTGAGCTCTATTTCTAGAACTACTCCCCATGATATTTTCACTTTCGGGTTCCTGACTGCCGAAGGAAGGTCTTACGTCTCTTTCTATCTATACGCTTGTCCATACTCATCTATTTCTACAATTCCTATATCAATTTGTCATCATTACTGTTTATTTATTAAAATATTTTTCAAAAACGTTAACCTATGGTAAATTGAAATGAATGCATTATCATGAGATCATCATTTTAGTCCAACAACTCATATTTGCTTTACTATGGTCGCCACAGTTACCACCATTCGTAAATCTCTATATTATCTTCTCACAGATCTATGCCAAAATGTATCATTTTATTTTAATTTTCCACCACGATGATTATCGAACAATGTACGTGATCTAAACCTACTTTATACTTTCGTTGACTTAAATTTCTATCACTAATCGTACCCTTGACAATATAATAATCGGCAGGAATTAAATTGAAAATTCAATTTTCCTACTTAAACATTTACATAAATGTTATCCCCTTAATTATGACGATCTTCCCGCAGTTTATCCTCTTACCGCTCCGACCAACATTGAAAATGGCCGCCACGGTGAATTACGACGGTGTCCTACCCCGTGATCAATGCAACAAGGCCTGACCAGACTAAGCAGACACCGAAGGGTGGATTGTGACAAAGCAACACGTCAACGTCCTGCCAATTTAACGGCCGGAATTGAATGTTGCCCTGCCATTCTCCACAATTAACATGTATATAAAATGAATATAAATAAGTTAGGGGGAACCTGCCGAGCAATGCCAAAAGACATTGCGGCCATCCAGAATAAGTTAAATTAAACAAAACATTAACTTAGAAAAATATATTTCTACAAAAAACAATACTTACGATCGACAAGTTTGTCAGTCAAGCATACAAATTTGAAAAATTGTCATACATCGGCATAAACAGTGAAGTCTAAAAATTTTGTGTCTACAAAATTTTCTCTCTAAATTATGAAAATGACTGCTGTATATATAGTCATTTCATGCCTGGGTGCGACCAATCAGAGTATTTTGAGCCTTTTTCGGCTATTTTTCGGGGGGTTTTATTGCTTTATTTTTATTTTAAATATTTTATTTTTCTCCTTATTTTCTCTATTTTTTGATATTATTTTCTCAATATTTCGTAAATTTTTATTTTTTATTATTTAACCATTCTTTATGATTGTTTCTCTTTTTACCCTTTGATATTTAAATTTTTGGTCGCCGCTTCCGCCTATGTATTTTCTAAACCTTCTTTTGCAAGGTTTTAGCGGTTTTATATTTTGGTTTTGTGTTTCTTTCTGCATCTGTAGGCTTTTCAATTATTTTAATTAATATTTGTTTTATTTAATTTTGTTATGTTTTTATTTGTTTTATTTAATGTTTTATTTTATTTTTTTGATTTCTGCTTGCGGTACGTGCTTATGTTACAGCAGCCATATTGATAATTTTCAAACCTCATTAATTATTTTGTTTTAATTTACACAATTTTTTCATTTTGTTTAAATTATGGCTTATAGCCCAACAGTACTAAAATTGGATATTTTAGCCTATAATAGTTTTTAGTAAAAACACTATCGTCAATTGAAAATTGAGTCATTTCTTATAAAATAAAATTAATGATACTGATGCAATAAAACAAATTAAAATATTTATATTATTTGAAACGATTTGCAAAATATTTAAATTCTTTATCGTCTATGAAACACTCGGTGTAACTAATTAATACATTGGACACGGTATGAAAAGTATATAGCCTGAATTCCTGAATATTTGTTTTATAAATATTTGATAAAAAGGGATAACAATAGATATTCATAAAAGAGCTTAACATTTGTTGTAATAAATTGTAATTAATTAATTAATAATTAATTACTAATATTAATTGAAATTATTAATTAACATTAATTGTAATTTATTATAAGATATTGCATGAAATTCCAAATTACATGAATTTTCGTCAGCCGTCGCCAACAAATAAAAATGATAGACGGAAATTCACGTCTCCCGTGTGAATAAAATTTTGTTTGGCATGTCTAAATCATTGTAAAATAAACTTATGTCAGTTCATCTATTAATTCTTCAAGAACTATGATCTATGAATTAAAGGTTTACAGTAATAAAAGCAATTGAATATGAAAATAAATATGAAATTCTATATTATTTCTATAAAATTCGTGGAAACTTTATTTCAAAATACCTTTTAATTAAAATATTTTAAAAGTGTAACTCTGTCGACATGACTTTTCTTTGGCATTATTTGGAGGTTTTATTGAGTGTTTGATGTTATGTGTTATTATTTTATTAAAATTATTTTGTCATATTTTTTAAAAACATTTGTAAGAGAGAAAACAATAATTGATTGAAGTAAAAAATTTTATTTATAATATTAAAAATCGGCTAAAACGCTTTTTCTCACTGTTTTCAATCTCAAAATTTGATTAATATAGATTAGCGTAATGAAAATTCTAATAAGATAAAGTAACAATATGAAAAAATCTATTAATAAAAAGAAAATTATATATATATATATAATGTGGTAAATGTCAGAATAGAAATATTTTTTCATTATTTTTATAAAATCAAAAAATATAAAAAGGTAGGTTTGTTTAAATTAAGAAACATTTTCTATTATAAATAATAAAATAATTTAATTGATCTAAATAAATAAATAGTGTACATTGATTGTATATTTGCTTGCCTTTTAAATTATACTTTTCTAACATGTGAAAAAAGTTTGTTATATTTATTGCATTGGATTGAACGCAAATCATTCCAAATATTGTCTTCATAAATGTGTGTTTTCTCTAATAAAACTTTATTGATTTTTCTTATATTATAGATGAATGAAATTTACTTCAAATAAGTATTTTTGAAAAAAGGATTTATTTTTAATATAATTTAAATTAAATTAATTTTTCTTTGTTAATTTTAATATAAATTTAATAAAATGATTGCAAAAAGACAATTAATTTTGTAATCGCAATGTAGAATATTTATGAAAATGAATGCATTTATTTATTTCTCAAAAAAAAAATTGAAAAAAATAATTCGGATAAAAAAATTGTTTTATTGTTCTAAGTTTAATTTTAGCTTCCATTTGAATTCTCCTCTAAAAGGATAAATTTTTGATAAATTATCAAATTTCTAATAGATAATTCTTCATAGTGAGTTGAAATACTTTTAGAATGAAATATAATAACATACATTAAATTTTCATAATAATGAATTAATAAAAATGAATGAAAAATTTATTATCTAACATCAAATTTAATCATTTTTTAATGTATTGTTATTGTATTTTACTATTTAACACAGAATTTCGGCACTGTCGTTTTCAAGTGATATAAAAAGTGGTGAAATGCATGTACTGCAGAGACCTGTACATGCCTGTAAAATTTTTACCCGACTCTTCAAAATATATTATAATCTGAACGTTACCCTGTCAAAAAAAGAAATTAGATTTTCAAGTTTTATGATGTGTCGAAATTTCATCATTTTGGCTAATTAAAATTAAATTTATGTTTGCAGGGAAATTTACCCACGTAAATTTTATTTTAATTCATTCATCATTGGGGCAAATAAAATTATATTAAAAATAAATAAAAAAAAAACTTTGAATCATTTTTAAAACTAAGCCCAAGCCAGGCCCCAACCCAAATGAAATAACAAAATATTGGTCCGGCCCAGTCTTACGGTCTGGCCGGACTACGGTCCTCAATTTTCCCTTCGAACTGTTCCGAAATTTTAATATATCATTATATTTACAGTTATTCAGAAATTACTGTAGTATAACATTTTTTATTTGAAAGTTTATATTCTAAAACCTTTTTCCCAAGATATTAAAATATCCAAAAAGAAGAATAAATGTGCAAAAATATGCAAAAACATGCAAATGAAGAAATAATTTCTAATTATACAATAAGTTGAAAACAATGAATTACTTGATTATGTTGAGGATACCTAAATAATGAAATAAAATAATTAATAAACATGTAAAATGATTGGGGGAAACAATGAGAAGTGAGTAAGATGTGGTTCTGGAGCCTCATAAAAAGAGAATGAAAAATAAATGTTGAACAACGAGAAAGGAATAAGAAAAAATCAATAAAAACAGACAATTAAATCAAAGAAGGTCATTTATAATTAACAAGTGCAAATTTTGGAAAACAAAAACAAAAGCAAAATTCGCAAATTATCTCCAAAGCCCTTTCAAGATAAGGGAAGAAATATTGTTTGAAAATCCGGGAAAGGGCATCTCCAAAAATTAGTTATCTGGACAGATGTCAGTGATAATGGAGGCCCAAAATGAATTAGCGTTAAAAGATATCAGAAATTCTATTCGACATCAGTAAGTGTTATTGAATGATGGAGTATAAAAAGGAAGCGCAATTGAAATCGTGACACACAAAAAATTAATAAAAAAAAACTTGCGAAAGGCCAAAACTACGAAAGACAAAATTTGCGAGAGACAAGAAATTTGCATGAGACAAAGAATTACAGAAGACAAAGAAAGATAAAAAGGAATTAAAGAGAAATTTGAAACAGAAATTAAGCAAGGTCAAAGCAAAGCAAGCAACTAAATCAGAGTTACCGATCTCAGAAACCCACCACAGTAGTCAGGTGATTGTAAAGCCAATTGATCCGAAAAGTGCTATTCTTCCCGAAGGGTCGCAATAAGCACTAAGTGTGATCGGTTGATAATTCGTTGTGTCATTTTAAAGTGGAGATAAAGTGTATTAATCAATAAAGTTTATATCGTTTGGAGTTCGTTACTGTTGTTTAAAGCACGCTTGGAGTCAGATCGACAATAATTTCTATTCAAATTCACCGACAACTCCAACAATTACATCTTCATTCTTCTTTGAATGACTTGGTGGGTATTTATTTATAATCATTAATAATTTGAAATTTAAAAAAATATCAATGTTGAAAAAAAACAAAAACAAAAAGTATAAGATCAGAATTTATATTTGAAGATCCGAGATGCCCACTTGTTGATGCTTTTACCGTCATTTTTTCTTGGACTATGGACAAGACAATTAAATCATTGGTAACTGAATTTAACTTCAAAAAAAGAACTGTAATAAAGATTTTTCTGTGTCTACGTAAAAATAGTTAAACGTCATCTTGACGCAGATCCGATTCGTCTTGGAAGAATAAACAATATGTGGCAAATTGATGAATCTATGTTCTGTTATAAAGTAAAGGTACACATATAAACAGGTTTGGGTGTTCGGTATACTTGACACATTATTTGTTCCTGCTAAGGGTTATATGTAAATAGTGTCAGATAGGTCAACAAGAATACTACTACTCATTATAAGACCATGAACAATTAATTATACACGCTGATGAGTACGCTTCTTATAATCAAATTCAATCAACTTAGAAGTTTGAACATCAATTGATAAATCATTCGCTGTATTTTGTAGATCCAATTACTAAGATTCATACACAAAATATTGAATCGTATTGGAATAAACAAAAACTCAAGTTAAAGTCTTTGCGAGGAGTAAGAAGAGTTGATTTGTCTTTATTTTACAGAATTTATGTGGAAGGAAATTAATAAAAATGATATCTTTAATACCCTATTTTGTGTAATAAGATATTATTATTAAATATATCAGTTTTTGTTTGAATTTCTTATATTTTATAAAAATTTAGGGCAGATAATGTACTTGATCTAAATTATTAATAAAAAAAATAATTAAAAAACCCATAAAACGTCAAAAAAACTTAAAATATTTCTATTGGTCGCACCCAGGCATGAAATCAATATATAAGTGATTGTCATATTCAAAATTTTCAATTTATGCCAATTTCAGAATTTGAAAAATTATTGTAACTGACAACTTGTTTTATTTTGTATTATTATATTGTACTATGTTGTTTTGCATTTTTCCTTTTCACTCGAATTTTAGATGACTGTGGATATTTTTATATCTACTGGCAGGTCCCCTTTAAATTCTATTTATATTCATGCTATTATGTGAAAGCGGTCTACCGGTACTCAGCTACTCAGTTAATTTTGAGGCTGGTAGGTGCGGAATGACGATACTTTTACCAATCAGTAGTCTGCTGAATGGTCAGGCCTAGTCGTACTGATCAAGAAAGTAGGACGCTGTCGAATAAACTGGGACACCGGTGGTAACGTCGGTCGAAACAGTTCGAAGGAAAACATGCGGGAATAGCGTAATAAGTAGGAGACAACACTATTTCGTGTTTAAGTAGGAGAAATATTTTTGAATAAATCCTGTCCAGTTTTATGATTACTAGAGGCACGACTATCGATAATTAGTAGATGTGGAACGTAAATGGTAATGGAAATTTCAGCTTGAACCAAAGAAAAGTAGAACTCAAACCTATCAAATGAATCCCGTTCGCAGATGGTTTTAACTCAGGCATTAACGGATCATCTCGCTATTGTAAAAGATTTTCAAGTTCTCCGAGATAAATACGAGGGTCTTAAGAGGAGGTGGTTCGCCCCCGAGAATGTAAATGAACTGCATAAGTAAATTAGCCGATCATCAAGGCCCAAGAACGACCTCATCTTCGATAGTTGAGCCCAAATGCTGGTCATCGCAGAGCAAAACGCTTTTTTATTACAAACTTTCTCCGAGAAAAAGCTCCTGCGTCAAATGCCTGGCCGCATCAATGCTCAACGGGTGAAAATTATCCAAGTACAGCATATCCCCAATGATTCTCCTCTGCCGCTTCCCAAGATAGTCAGAAGCTCACACCGGCACGACCCAAGTAAGAATCACTGCCGCATAGAGCGGAACATTGCGCCTTGATGATGAATGACATCACTCTCCGGTGCTGAAGCTTCAAATCTAAATCTAATATATACAAACTCGTCAACCAGAATCTTTCCGCTCATCTAATTACATCCAAAAGATGGCATCATGAATCTACAAATTAATATGGGAGCCATCGTAGCTACTCTCTCACCGAAACAACAGATAGCTATCGAAGCCCAAGAATCAACAAGTCCCTTGTACATATAGACCAATAGACGAATTTGGACATGAACTTCATTCAAACATGACCCAAGTGTGGGACCACCAAGATCCGGGTAACCAGGCGAAAATACTTCTCACTCGATATTGAAGAGGAGATTGGATGATACTTTCGTACAATTCACATTAAAAATCGCAAATAATTCAAATCCACCCGTGAAATGCTGAGTTTTTGTGATTCTTATCGAAATGCATGTTTTTTCCTTTTATCTCAATTATTGTTTAGTGTCGTATTAATCGTTATCGTTCTAAATAAAAGTTGTCTGTATTTTTGACTCTATCTGGTTCATCTGTCATTTTGTTAATTAAATTGAGTGTGACGTCGGACGTGGTTTGGTGATTATGAATGAACTGTTGAATGTTGAGAAATTACATTTGCACGTGAATGAGATGCTAAAGGAAGTTTTATAAAGGCAAATTGAAACGTGATTGTGAGGTGACTGTAGATTTACAATGTTCAATGGTTAATTAAAATGGCTAATTTAAGATGGGTGATAGTTACTTATTTTTTTACCTAAATATTTCTATTTTCAATAAATTATTCATCATTTGTATGAAATTAGTACATTATTATTTACATCTCGCTTATTATATCTATTTATTGTATCATTTATTATTTCATGTTTTTATAATGTTGGGCTTAGAGCCACAATTTAAACAAAAATTAAAATAAAAATTAAAGACTAAAGTAAAAATAATGGAACGAGTCACTGAAAATAAGCACGCACCGCAAGAAGATACCAAAAATTAATGAAAAACATATTAAATAAAATAAATTAAAAATACAACAAAAATAAAATAAAAACAAATAATTAACTAAAATCCCTAAAAAGCCTACAGCTGCAGAGAAAGACGTATGAAAAATAAAATAAACTGCCAAAACCTTGCAAAATAAAGTTTAGAAAAAACAGGTAGAAGCGGTGACTAGAAAAACAAAATATTGGGGTAAAAATAATATTCTAAGAAAATAATAATAAAAATAAAACCCAACAATAAATTATTAATATATCAAAAAATAAAGAAAAATATATAAAAATTACAAAAATATTTTAAAATAAATAAAATATTTAAAAAGCCCCAAAAATGGCGAAAAATCGCCCATTGGTCGCACACACGCATAAAAATAGTATATATACAGTGACGAAATTCATTATTTTTAACTTATGCAAAATTCTTGAAAATCAAACTATCACTGCGATATCAAACTTAAGGATTTGTATTAGTTTTAGTTTATAATTTTTTTCTTGTCGTTAATGTAAAATTTTTACTTAATTAAACAATTCTATGCTCGTAATGTTCTACGTTTTTATTAATTAATTATCTTTATATGCTTCATATATTTATTTATATTCGAGTCCCTTAAATATTATATAGTATGTATATAAATAGAAGTCCATGGGACGGATCTCGTGCCGGCTGGTGGGTGAAAACATCTAGTTGAGCTCGTGGGTCATGCCTCGTGGACGTCTCGGCAGTCCGCAGTAGGGTCTGGCAATACGCACAGGACATCCACGCAGGGCGCCGTTGTATAACTCGAAGCGACTGCTGAAAAGTGGCCGGAGCGAGTAGAAATAAAATCAAGTGAAGAGCGTCATTTCAGTTAAGGGGATATTAAGTACGATCATAAGTTGATCCAAGAATTAATTTTTAGAAATCTCGAGTTAATTAATAAACAAAGAACGGGTAGCAGGGATAGGCATAGATACTGACAACTGACTAATGGAATTATCGCTCGAAAATAAAGTTAATAAAAATTAAAAACGAAAATCACATAACTTTTATTCGTTCTTAAAATATTACTACACCAAACAGAATAAGCGCCACAATACGAATCGACGCGAAAAAATCATTTCCCACTCCAGTAGAAAATTCCATCGCAAAGGAGTTGCATGAAAATCATGAATAGATTAGTGTGGCCAATAGGGAGTATAGATCCATGTTTTCTGACGCCCGACTCCATAAGCATAGTCCGAAGAGACGACGAGTCTCCACTGCATATTTTTCCTCGAGGTGCTTGAAGATCACGAGAAATTGCTAGGTATTGTAAGGAGAGATAGGCAGCACGCATTACATTTGTCCAGTACAATTGTCGATGATATGAAAATCGGTAATTTTCACATAGGTCATTGTAGCCCGAGGACAGGCGGAATCTTTCTTCAGATATAATATCCATAGTGGTAAGCATCCATTTGCCTATTCGATCCGTAAGATGAAGATTTCCGCGAGCGACACGGTCGACTGAACAATATGACACAAAAGTTAGCAAAATCAATAATTACACACTCACCTACGCGTGCAACATCATTAGATATTCTTCAGCACACTACGCCCAACGCCAATAGTAAAAATAAATCGATAACCGTCACTGATATTAACTTGTACACTAGCCAATATCGTGGATTTACCAGTTTGCAACTCTAAACGCTACGGATATTAGGATTTTAGATACGCCGGAATTTGACATCAGTAAGTATAATTATTAGTATTAATATAAACCTTTTACTAACTTCTTTAACCCGTATAAATGTTATATTGAACAATTTTCTTTTATTAATCACCCAAGATTCCACCTTTCAACCTGATCGGTAGTAATACCAGAACTAATGATGTTAGACTATTTATACTGATAATCCAGATTTACGGACGATAGGGTCTAATAGTATAGATATTATTTTAACAAATTTAGTTAATTAAAATTAATAATAATCGCCAATACGGTAGACCTTAATGCAATTAATAGGAATAAATAATGTAATGACACGGAACGAGTATACGGCACGTTCTACTGGTTGCAATTCTGTAAAATTTATTAATTAATAAAAATGTCAACATCACTTATTATAATATAAATCATAACGATAGTAATATTGTTACGGCGATCTAGATTAATTTCTAAGGTAGTAGGAAGTTGTTAATAATAGCAGCGGGAGTGAAACTTATTACAGGATAAAAACGTAGCAATAGCAGGAGGGGTATATACCAAAGTTGGTTAATTTAAATCCCGTTAAAAATCATCAATGATGACAATATCAAATCATGATAACGTTGTAGTATAATAATGAGATCCGATCTTATAGCAAAACCTACGAACTTGGATCCCGTTAGTAACATCCCTGATAGTGAAGGTGGTACAACTTACAATATCTCCGACTTGCCAGAGCACAGGACCACAGTATAATATTACTCCACGATTTCCGTGGAAGCCCCGCTCTAACGATAATTTATCGCAACCCTGTTTGACTAATGATCTAATAAATAGTAAAACCCTCCGCGTGTGTAAGCCATAACGGGAAATAATAAATTAAGGAGTCAATTCATCAAATAAGCATACGAACCCCCCTCCTGCTACGGTTCCGTCCATCTACCCCCCATCTCTCAGTAACCTTCATTTCTCAAAAATTTCCCTTTCTTTTAGAATGAATACTAACTCCAACTCAGCGGTAAATAATCTCTCAAGGATTCCCCGACTTTCCCCGTCGGTCATTGCACTTCGTCAAAGGCTCGAAGAGATGGAGACGAAGTATAACTCCTTGAGAACCAAATATGAAAGGATCAAAGGTACCTGGTCCTCCCCGGAAGCCACCCAAAGCCTACACCGGAAAATAGAGAGGCTAACCCGCACTAGGGAAGATCTGATCGCGGAGTCGCGCAGCCAAGGGCTGCTGATCAAAGAACAAGCCACGGCCCTTTGTCAGGCCTTCACGGACGTGGAACTCCAAACTCACGTCCCTGGAAGCGTCCGGGCTCGCCAACTAAACATAATCCCGGAGCACCATCTACCGCTAGCCGGATTTCCCTCAATTCCAACCACCTCGGCTCCTCCACCAATCGAGTCGCCCCAAATTCCTGTGGCAGAACCGACTGCAAATCTCGCCCATCGAAATCGTCGAGACCGTCGTCGTAGAGAAGTGGAACTGCTACGAGAAACGGAGCCACTCAAAGGCCCGTGCCGGATCGACGATCTACCGCCCCCATACCAGGAATTCGAGATTCCGGAGCTAGATCCAGACATACTCTACGCTCCCAATATCATCTTCGCGTCGCCCGCTCGTTCCATCTACATAAATCTCGTGGATGAGAATCCCGATCCTCCCCGGGTCGCCCAAGTTCTCGACCATTTGGGGCTGGACCTCGACGAAATTGCCGTCCTCACAGGCGATGTTCCTAGTAGCACTCCTCAGCCTGAAATCGCAGGACCCTCCACTTGTATTGAGGGCAACTACCTAGCAAATCCCCCGCCTTATCGACCGGCCAAGCGAAGGTGCCTGCCCATCGACATCGACAACGAGGAGGACTGAGTTGGAAACGGGTTACGTTCACTCAGCCCGGAAGTTCACCTGTATAGACTATCAGCCTTTGTAAATATGGCTATCAATGTGTATCATGCTTAATGAAACTTACTTGTATTTTTTTTTGCTTTCCTTTATTATTTAATTAATTATTTTTGAATTAGTAGAGGCGAAGTGTCGACACCAGATAACGGATACCATAGATAAAGTTCGTAAACTGATGACGGGGGCACAAATGTTTTCCACGATTTTCTCGACGTAGTTAACATGAAAATAGGGGCTAAAAGTAAGTTAAAAAGTAAAAAGCGTAAGTCCTTCCATCGGCAGCAAATAATCCGGGAAAGCGAAGGTCCTTCGAGGAGTAGTGTTAGCAATGACGCTCACCTGCTCGAATGGCATTCGGCTATTGCGTACAGTACCAACATGATTTCGGTCATGGGTACGCAATGGTTATTAAAATCGTGTGGCGTATCAGGAAGATATCCCTAGTAGTTAAACGAGAAGGTCACACCAATAGGATGAGTGATACAGTAAGCTGAAAATTCCTCTACGTCCAACAATAACTACAATGCTGTGCCACTCTCCGTTTAATGCTAAAATTTACTATTTGACTCTAATGTAATTTGCTCCTTAGGACCCAAATGGTTCTTGATTGAGAAGCTTTGACTTCAAAAATATTAATGTAACGTTAAGTTAGTACAAAAATTATTCCTAAAGTCAAAAGATTCTACTTACGAGAAAATGTCATTAGTTAAAAATTTTTATTTTTTTAGTTTGTTTAAATAATAATAATAAAAATTTGGAATAGATTGTTTTTTTAAATAATTGTGTGTGATTATTTCTTTTTCTAATAATTATGCAATAAAGGTATTTGATAGTCTTTGACCAAAGAATTTCATGTTCTAGTGAAATAAGAAATTATTAAATTTTTACTGAATATAATTTGTTTTAAATTCAAGATTACATATATTTAATTCCATTAAATTTAACAATTCTTGTTAACTTTTATTTTAATAACGCTTCTTTCTTTTATATTTTTATGAGTAAAACCCTTTTAGTTACTGGTATCAAAAATCATTGAATAACAAGATTACATAATAACAACTTTTTTAATATGAACTAGACCCGACATATCATATGAAAATGAGTTGGAAAAATACATATCTAGGGTAACTTTTCTAGATTACCCTCAAAAATAATATACATTATAAATAAAAATGATATAATGGCTATAGAAACGGAAATTTTAGTTCTTACTTTATATTTATATTGCAACCGTAATTCTCTCAAAAAGGCAAAACATATTTTTGAACTTATTCCTAAAATCAACTCAACTCAAGCAACCGAGCTTAGGAGTTTAAATAACTACTCCGGAGCCTTTCCAACCTCTGCTTATTGATGAAAAGATTAAAAAGAAGTTTGATTATAGTTACGGAATATATAACAGAACAGGTCACAAGATATGCGGTTTATATAAATGGTTTGCGTAATATAATCCGCATATTAAAATTGAAGAATAAGAACTATTGGCGTACAGGAGCAAGTTTTTAAAATTTGTAAGTAAACTATTTTAATTTTCTAACAAAACATTTCAACTTATATTGCCTCATTTTCTCTTAGCAAAGATATTATTACACTTTTCTTTTAGTAATTCTATACCTTTCTCATACAATATCCCTGTCAACTCTGGGTCGGCATGTCAGTTTTTGAGTTATTCCTTTCAGAATTGAACAGCAATCAACTCGTTTTATCTACCATTATACAAATGACTTTATCTTACGTTATAAATCACAAACAATTATATAATTAAATTGTAAAAGGGCATTTTAAAAAATATCTGAGAAAATAAATTATTCAAAAATTTTGAAAACTAAATTGGAGTTATTATAGTAATTTATTTAACAGTTGAAAGCTGAAATTTCACTCACAACATTTAAACTATTCTTTGAATAATTATGAAAATTCGTTACTATGGAAATAACTCATATTTTACATGAAATATAGTTCATATTGTTTTAATCACTCGATCACAAATACAATTTCTACCGATAGATTTTCTCGTTTCAAACAAAAGATTTAAAATTCAATTATTTTTTCTTTGAAAATCTGCACTGAATTGTTGTAAAGCACCATTTAATAAATTTCACAAAATTAATTAAAAATAACCAAATGTTTCTTTAAAACAGAAGACATTGATACAAAAAATTATTCGATCTGCATAATAATAATTTTAATAATAATAATAATAATAATAATAATAATAATAATAATAATAATAATAATAATAATAATAATAATACATTCATCAGCAATCAAAGAAAAAGTTAACTTACTTGATATCAACTTCTGAATACTGATAACCCATAAACACTGAACACTTCATTGATTAATAACTGAACAACAATCACTAGGTATTGTCTACAAATGACTGTGTACTGTACAACTCACTATATACATACTAGGCATTGAGTATCTTATTCATTAAAATTCCCTATTTAAATAATATTCACCCTTTGAACACCGATATTCAACAAACTCAACCCCTTAAAAAAATTTCATTAAACTCGTTCTTAACTGAATAAATCTCTTTAAAATACTTGGTTATTGACTATACATACACAAAGAACAAATAAATATTAATACTTGTTTACTGATCAAGAAGAATAATTGAAATAAAATCACATAAAAAGTTGAACAAAGAAATACAAGTTCAATTACAAATTTTATTAATAAAAATCTTCTTCACTCTTTTTATTTATTATTGCTGTCTCCAAATTGGTAAACTATTTTGTTGCTTAGTTACATGGTTGCTATCAAGTGACTATTAATCAAATTCATTGAAGCCCAATCCATTGTTATATTTTCTCTAAATGAAAATTTATTGCTTTGTTTACAGTCTTGTATGCTATTTATTGAAATTTTGAAATTGTTTTGTAAAACTTAATAGTTTTGTTAAAAAACTTTGAAATTTTTCTACTAATTTTGTAATATTTTTAATTTCATCCAACAATGAACAATTATTAAAAGTTATTTTCAATGGAAATCTTTTCAAAGATGAATGCTAACCTTTTTATAAAATTTACACCTGCCACTAAGTCTAAAATAATTCTATTAACTGCTAACACATCAAAAATTAAACAAATTTTCTCTATACTTTTCACTCCAACTCTTATAGTTTCATGAATGAAAAAATTAATTAGTATGTATAATTGGTTTTTAGACACTTTTCATTTACAATTTAATTTATCTTAATACCTATCTGGTTTGTAAAAAATAAATTTATTTTTTTAGTCTACAAGAAATGAAAATATACCCCATTTTTACTAATTTGGTTAATCAGACATGTTTGAAAAATCGGCTTAGTTTAAAGAAAAAGATTCAATAAGCAGTATATAATAAACCGAATGAAATTATTTAAATTCATTAATTTAAATTCATTTAATTTAAATACATAAATATATAAAAAATGAGAATTCAATGTAACTTTATAGTTCATAATTTTTATATACTTTTATATTTTATGTCTTTTTAACTGATAATTTAAAACAAGAAATTGATGTGGCATGTCAGTCAACCGTGTATATGGCAACCCCCAATAATGCCAGAAGCAGACAAAAAGTTGTTTTTCTCTTCATTGCAATAAAATAATTATAATTCCTATTTTATTAACTTTATTTTTTATATTTATCTAATCATAAAAGCAATAAGAAATTTGGCGGCAATATAAATATTTAACGAAAATGAAAAAAATTTATATTGAAATTGAAATAAATGAACTTTAGGCTTAGAAAAATTTAACAGATTTTAATAACAGGAAACAGTAATTTCTGTTGAAAATTCGAAAAATATGTAAAATTATTACTAAAAATTTCACAATTAAAAAATTGGTTTATTTTTAAAATAAATAACATTTGATAAATAATTTTATTATTTTCAAAAACAACTGAGATTTTCGGTAGACTTAAAAATTTTTAAAAATGTAAACAATTTCCCATCAATGGTGAAAATTAAAATATTCTTTCAAAATTAATATAACTTTTAAAAGCATAACAATCCTTTACAGGACTAGTCATAAATACGCTCATTGTCCGTCGGCTCTGAAAGAGCCTACTTGAAATGTATTCGTTGAAACAGTTGAATAATAAAAAATTTCCTAAGTAATATTATCAGGGACCGACGAGCCTTAAATTCATTTACATGGTTTTGTACGGGTCTACTGGAATTCTTAAAATGTCAGTAGGGTTTCATACACTTTTTACATTTGGTGTATCTTAGATGTACTATTACTAAAACGTTTAAATAAACTATTAAATGAAAATGATAATTAATTCATATAAATACAAAAACATCATTTTAAAAAATATATTTTTGCAACATATTTTGATAGTTCAGCTGTCATTATCAGGTAATGAACAACTTCAATAATAAGGTATACTTTAAGATTTATTATTAATTACATAATTATATGAGCCGAATTCAATACAATTTATTAACACTAATAAAATGCATTTTGTATTTTGATTTTTTGATTAAATGATTTTATTATCAAAGTAATACCTCTTTTTTAGAATTTCAAACACTTAGATAACACTTAAAATTTGGAAACTCCGTTTTTTAAAACCAATAACATTACAGATTCTACATGATCGACTATGATATTTAACTCGTGAATACTAGTAGAGATGAAAAAAAGTTTCTCCTATGTATGTGATATTACATTGATTACAAGTAAAAAGATAAACAAGATAGTAAAATAGACTAAAAGATATCACAGATTTATTACTGAAAATATCACGAACTTTGCAAAACTTTGAAATAATTTTAATATTAGCAATCCTAATATTGTTTAAAATAGTTTTTCTAAGGTTTTTAAACTCTTAGAAAACGGCAAACATTAAAAACAAGACACGAATTACTTTCATATTTTTATCAAACTAAGCATTATTGCTATTAGTCGTATTCATTATCTGTTTTTGAAACGAACAGAAATAATATAAAATTTAAAATCAAATATTCAAAATTTTTAAATATATTTTTAACAATCATTTTAAATTCTACAATTTCATATATTTTATTTTTTGATAATTTTTCTTTTGATTTCAAAAACGCAAAAAAAATATTAATGAAAACAGAAACAGCCATTGAAAGTTTTAGCTTCCGTATTTTCCGGTGTATAAGTCGCTACTTATTTTTTATTAAAAGAAAATTGTGACTAATACAAAGCAGCAAATTATATAAAATCCAGTTTTTTATATACAGTTTATTTATATTTCTGCATGAATGATACGGTAAGACAACAACACACGTTTTAAATTGCATTTATTACAGTTGACATACATTAATCTGATATCCAATAATGCCGGAGGACGAAGTTTGATTCACCTTCAAACCTTTGTATGTGACTTATACAAAGCTTATTTGATAGCAAAGGCTTATTTAATTCGTTAATAATTATTTAAAAATCATTTTTATTAGGAAATATTGTAATTTTTAAAGCGTCATAAAACTAGTTTGCAATATTTATTATTATTTTTTTTTCTGAATTTAATATCAATTTAATACAAATAAATATCAAATAAACACACAAAAAACACTTCTTTGATACAATGATTAATTATCCGCAAAACTATGATAATAAATTGGTAAATCACTTTTATATTATGAGCCCATGACAGTTTTCCATCAATTATAGAAACAAAGATTAAATTACAATACTAATTAATCAAATTTTACACAAAAATTATGAATATTAACGATTTCAAATCATTTCTTTAGGAACTTGAAAAATAAATAATAAATCTCAAGCCGAAAAGTAATATAAAATTTAATTTATATTTAATTAAAATCGGATCAAATTGGATTAATTTAAAATTTTCAGCAAATTCACTCGAATTTAAACAAAATTTAGAGAAAATAAATTTGAAATATTGAAAATTTGCTTTTATTTTTTCTAAAGACAGTTTCAGACAATTTTTATTTAACAGAAAACAGTCTAAAAACCCTCAATGTAAAAAAATGTGTTGATTGCAATATAGAGACACAACAATAACATTCAAAATATATTAGAAATAAAACCAAGCATATTTTTAATGATTCGATTAATGATTGACTTGACATAGTGTAAACTCTACACTGTAGAGAATTCCTCATTCAATCAAAACTTTTGAGAATAAGTAGTAAGGTTGATGTGGCTATTGTGGATTGAGCGATAATGTTGATTGCAACGATGAATGTATTAACTGGTTTATTAATTGTATAATGACATTCAGACATCTAAACTACTGATTTTTCATTTATTGGCACTTGAATTGTGTCGGTTTTCGAGATTGTTTATATGTCTGGTATTATCTTTCATGGTATATTTTTGTAAGTAATTATTCATAAGAATTCAAGCATATTAATGTCATACCTGATTGTTTGCCAATGTTATAATGTTTAACTCCATAATGAGTCACGATGTTCCTCTCAGGTACATTGCACCCGATGATGTTATTTATTAGATGTTACGAGAACATCTTCTTAAGAACATTTTATAAATCTTTTTCAGAAAAATAAATTATAATCCAAAAGTTTATTAATTAAACTGGATTATCTGCTTTTTAAACAAACCTGTTCAAAATAATTTATCAAAATGAATTTGAAATTTTAATATATTAAATTTTAACATTAAAATTTTATTTTTTAAAATGTCACTATTTAATATTTTAAATTTATTACTAAAATTTATATCTTCTGAATTTATATTCTTCAATTATAATTATTTATTAGTTAAATTCATTTTAAATCATTCTAACAAATCACTCGAACTACCCAATTTAACAATGTTATTGCAATAAATTTATTTATTGTTTGGATAAAGATTTTAAACCTTTTAAAATATTATATCATTCAGGTTTAAAAGACCTTTTGAATAATAATGTACTTTAACTCTGAAATCTGAAAACTCATTTGGCTTTGCTGTGATGTTGTTTATAGTTTCCTTTTTTTCTTCTAAATTGGACTATTTTTTCTTGATCACTAATTGAAGCTTACGAAAATTTTATTTAATCTGCGTAATAATAATAATAACAATATTATAAGGACTTTTTTTTATCTTGGTTTTTTTTTGTTTTTATTTACAAAAGACATTGTATTTTCTACAAAATTTGACTATGAATCAGAGTTATTTATTTTATTCACGAATTTTCGGCACAGCCTTTTTCAACTCTTTTCGATCATTGCTTTTTTATTTTACAAAATAGGAAAAAATTAATTAATTTTATATTTTATATTGATTTTTTTGATTAAATTAAATTTTAATTATTTTAAATTATTCCCTAAAAAAATTTTTCCCTAAAAAATTTTCAGGTTGCATTACTTGAATATTGATGGTTGGTTTGTGTTTCTTGATAAAAAAGTTTCTGCGGCTAGTCTTTGTAATTTTTGTAATGTGTTTTTGAACGCGTTTTGAAGTATTTAGCATTTTGTTTCGTGTATTATTGGTGCTGATAAGTGTACTGTTTCCAGTGTTCGTGATAATTACTGGTTTTGTTTTTATTATTATTATTATTATTATTATTATTATTATTATTATTATTATTATTATTATTATTATTATTATTATTATTATTATTATTATTATTATTATTATTATTATTTTTATTATTATTATTATTGTTATTATTATTACTATTATTATTATTGTTTGAAAATTCTGAGCATGTAAAGCCTTTCCTGGATTTTTAAATTTACTTGTGAAGAGGAAAAAATGTCGTCTATTGTTTTTTTTTGAATTTGCTTATTCAACGGAGAGAAAATCCTATCATACGGAAATATACAAAAAAGTGACTGATACTGGTCTGGATGCTACCCCTGAGAGCTTTTTTGAATTTAATTATAAATGAAATATGGTGAGAGAATTTGTATTTCGCACATGGTCTCTGTCTTCCACGTATGTTAACTCAAAAAAATGTGTGGACTCTTTGGTTGCATTGCTACTTAAATATGGATATTCTAAATCTTTTCTTTAGCGTATGACAAAAGAGACTGTGGATAAGTGAGTGTTTAATTCTCATGATTGTTGTACTGATTTGTCTGGAGGTAATCTTTTTATTGACTCTGAAATTAGTAAGTTTTCAAGTTTGGAAGGTGAACAAAATCGATCAAAACACATTGAACCAAAATTGATGTTGGTAACTCAACATTCATTGGAAACAGTACACCTGAGTATTGTCGACTGAATGGCTTCACTTACATTAGCGATCAATTTTAGTAAAAGTACGATTAAGAAAATAACAATGTCAAGTTTCAAGATAATTGCAAAGATGTAAGTAATTACTGGTAACGAATAACTTGTGAGGAGTTGTTGATCTTTCAATCCTATAATTAATGTTCAAAATGTTCAGTTTACAGGTATTTGAATGTATTTAAGTAATTGAATAAAGAATTGTGTCCTGATCACTCATAACCAACATTTAACTAGACCAGGGGTCGGCAAATGGTCGATCGCGGAGTACTTGAAGAATTTTCTTTACAAACTATTCTCCCAATATGAAGAAACTATTGGATGAAAAATAATTCCATTCATCACATTAATTTTTTTAATAAATATTATATTTCTGTATTTTTTAACGTATTTTTTTTAAAAGAGGTCAATCTTGAAGACGCGTGATTTTAAAAAGTAGCTATTACCATGAAAATGTTTGCCGACCCCTGAACTGGACATTCGCTTTCTACTCTTCTTCTCAGATTGATATTTTCTTTCACTCAACTATATTCAACAAATATATTTATTTAAACAAATTTCCAAAATATTCTTCAAATTAGATTTACCAACATTATAAATTTAATAGATTAGAATCAAAATTTTTAAACTCTTTAAATTTTGGTTATGAGTGATCAGGACCGACTTTCGGTCAAAATATTTCATATTTCATTTTTTGAACAAACATTGCGGAAATTGGCTAACATTATTATTTATTTAAATTTTATTTATATAAATGATTCCGCCATTGACAAAAAAATGATTTTAAAGTTTATCAAAATAATAATAATAATAATAATAATAATAATAATAATAATAATAATAATAATAATAATAATAATAATAATAATAATAATAATAATAATAATAATAATAATAATAATAATAATAATATAATAATAATAATAATAATAATAATAATAATAATAATAATAATAATAATAATAATAATAATAATAATAATAATAATAATAATAATAATAATAATAATAATAATAATAATAATAATAATAATAATAATAATAATAATAATAATAATAATAATAATAATAATAATAATAATAATAAATTTTTGACTAAGATTGAAATTTGGTGTTCAATTTCAATTTTTTACTTGAAACCAAAAACAAGAACTATATCTTTGAAATATAAAAAAATATTATTCAAGTAATTAATTAATTTATGTTAGTTATAGTTTTAAAATTTATTAATTAAAATAATTAGAAAACGAATATTAAAATAATTTCAATGTTCTATTAAAATATGGTTTTTAAATTACGATATGACATTATTGCTCTGTTTTTGATAAAAGAAAAATGTCAATTTCTATAATTTTGATTAATTAGTTGTTTTATTATTTGTCACATCGTAATAGCAATACAATGAAATTTATATTTATAGAATAATAGGTTTAATATTCAATTAAATATTTTAAATAATTAAATTTTTTATGATAAATAACTAAAAGTGTCCGAATTTTTCAGGGTTGGAAAAAGTAACCTATTGGCTCTTATGTTAGAAATACTTGTAAAAACTTTATTTGTAACTATTATTTTATGCTTTAGCTTTCATCATATTCTTATTGTTTATAAGAAAAATTATTATTATTATTAGATTCCTTTGAATAACTTTTTAACAGATCTTCCTTTTAAGTGACAAAACATTATTCTTGGCAGGTGAACAAATAGAATTTTAAGCTATGCATTTAAACAAAAATTCTTTTGAGGAATAGGTTTAGAGGGAAACTTTGATATTTGACTTATAAACTTCCCACTATTATCAATCATAAATCGCTTTAATAATATTAAACATGTCATAAATTTATTAGCAAGCAATAATGGCAATGGACATATATAAAAAAGTAAATACTCAAAAATTGACAACTGGTTTGGCATTTTAAAGTATTTTGTAACAATAATAATTGCATATAAACAACTAAATATGATATTAATAAATATGATATTGAAAATAGCGGAATACAGCTGTTACTCAGATAAATTATTGATACATTTACGGAAAAAAATCAAAAAAAAATGTCCGTAATAAAAAGATGTATTGTATATATATATAAATTTAATCTTTTTAATAAAATTTTAAAATCAGGCATATACCTCTTTATATTGCTCACTAATGCCTGTTGGGGTTGTTATAAAATCATGGGGGAAAAAGGAGTAAACAAAAAACATCAAAAATAATTAAAGTAAAAAAATTAATTAAAAATTTATAAAATTTGAAAATTAATATTGATTGGGGAAAACGATTATGGCTGAACGCCAAATCAAAAAAAAAACTCAAATATAATAATAAAAATTTAGTTATGGGTTCTCAGGGAAAGTTATAAGCCAAAAACAAACTAATTAAAATTTATTAATCCTTGTGGTGAACTAATTAACAACCAAAACCCATTCGATTGAAATATCTATCGCAAATTTATATAAAAAGCATCAAAATAGTGTAGACAGTTTTAAAAGTACAGAACACTATACAGCTGATTGTGAAACAGGATTTTATGAGCGACGGCCAGAAGGAAGAAATAGGATTTCCACCCCAATAAAAAAATCATCAAATTATCAAAATTCTTATGAGGTTCTTAAAAGTGATTTTTCTCGGCTATTAAATGATGAACAATCTAATACTGGTCATAGAAATCGTGTTGTTTTTTTTGTAAAAAAATAATAAATGTTTTGTTAAAAATGTAAAAATATAATAAATGTTTTGTTAAAAATGTATATGTTTGTTTTAATATTTATATGTAAATTTAGTTTAATAAAATTTTGAATTGTGTTGAATAAACTTTTTGTTTTATATTAACCACTAAAATCCTCTAATTGAAAACCTGAGCTAATGGAAGGCCCGAGACAATGGAAGCCCAAGTGATTAGGAAAACCCGAGACATGTAAAGACTCAAGCCGTACAGAGAGTCGTGGGAGTAAATAATATAATTAAAATTATTGAGGAAAATTACAAACCGAGCCAACCGAGCAAATCGTATGTTCAAAAACAAATAACAAGACAATTAACTTCAATTTCAGGAAAGACTTAGCAACAACAATCACAATGTTTTCAAAGAAACTCTATCAAAAGAGAGTATGAGATTAGATGAATGATTAGTTTGTCGAAGAAAATTGAAAAGGGAATTTGTGATATTGGAAACCAGACAAGGTCAGAAACCGAAAATGAATAACTTGAAGTCAATTTGAATTAAATTAACGTGCCAAGCGAGGCTATCTTCTACTGGGACATCTGCTTTCGTGAGACAAATTGTAAATTTTGTGATTGAAATTAATAGACGTCTTCTGTGTTAGGTTTTAGATATTTGATATAATAAAAGGAACACGAGGAGTCAGAGATTTGACCGACTTAAAAATAATATCCCACAATATTTGTCAATCTCTTCGAGACAAGTGGTTTTTCATAGAAATAAAACGATTTATAAATGAAAATTGTGAACTATGATATAATAGTTGAACATGCATCTCACTATAAGGGTGATATGGCGGGAACGAGAAAATATATTAGTAAAGAATAAAATGTAACTATTGACAATAAATTGTATAATTTCGTTCCTTATGATCAAAGAGGAGTATGTGAGAGTAAATGGGATGAGGGACAATAATTAAACAATTGCCACCAGCCTCAGGTAAAAATTATAGAAATGAAAGAGTAAGTTTAAGAAAATTCAAGAGGACATAAAAAGTAAATAAATTCATCAGTAGTAAATTATTATTTTTGAATAGAAATTATGATAGTTTGCAAATAAAGTGTTAAATCTAAATATCGAAAAATTAAGGCCTATTATCAATAAAAACTCAAAAACGCCAAATAAAAAAATATATTTCAAGGAAATTATCCTCATCTTCAGTCTGCCATGATAATCTTTATCAAATATATACGGAAACAATAATCTAATAGTTACGATTTAATGATTTAATGAAATAATCTTAATAAATTTGATGCTGATTGTACGTTTATTTTAAGGGATTGCGATTTAATCATCATATTTCTAAAATTGATCAAAAGCTAAGGGTCTCACATGTTATCCTAATAAATAAAATGACAGCCAAAAATATCAATGGAATCAAAGTAAGAATTTCCCATACACAGCTTCAAAAGTGCTGTCCAACTTTGATATCCTATGGGTATGAGAAAAAATTATATTTTTGATTTTTGTATTATATATATAATTATTATTTATAAATATTATTAATATTATCGTCATTGTATAATATATGTTTTATAATCATATGCAAAATATTTTTTACTCATTTATAACTCATGTGAATCATAATCTAATTTCAATCATAATTTAAATATATTTAATGCTGTAATCATTTAATCTGATGTTTTTCTTTTTCATTTAATTTTCCATTAAAATATCAAATTTTAAACAAATCTATTATCTTTTAAAAGATCTTTTAAATTTTATAAAATATTTTATAAAAATAAAATATTTTAATAAAATATTTATAAAATATTTTCTAAAAAATTGAAAATAAAAACAAAAGAATTTAAATATTATGATTTGTTTTTATATAGATATTCAAACCGAAATTGAAATAAAAACCAAGATTTTAAAAAACATACTTTTAGACAATTATGAATTTTTAAAACCGTAATTCAAAAGAGTTACCGGAAACAAAATTTAGGATCAATTTTATAAATTCACCACAAAATTGATCAATTTCAAAAATTGACCACAAAAATGATCAATATTATAATTTGATCACAAAATTGATCAATTTCATAAAATTATTCAACCAAATTATAATAAAACAATCACAACATCATAGATTTTCGGCATTTATTTTCTTCCACAAAAAAGCTATTTTTTACGCCTTCCTGTTTTATCTCCTTTTCCTGATCTTTTTCTTCTCCAAGCTATTTATTATATTTATATGTATTATATTTCTGGTCCAGGTTTTAGGTAATTATCTGTTTCAAGAAATGAAACAAACTCTATTAAATATGAGGTTTAACGTCAAAATCATTTCTATTTCTGGCCGTTTTTCTGTCGGGTGATAATTTAATAAACCTTTTAGCTTGAAGGAAAAAATTTACAAAAACGTTATTCAATGACATAAAGTTCAAAAATGAGAATTATTAGGCAGTATATTTGTAGACCGAATTTAAACCGGTTTCAGAAAATAAAACCGTATTGTAAATCTAATCGTGATCAAGGCTAAAAAAATTGTAAACAATGAATCTCCTTTTTCCTTTTCAACTTTCTGGTTGATAATAATAAAAATATTTTTTTAAATATTTTATTTTACATAAATATTTAATGAATTTATTTTTATGAATTTATTTTTCTTATAAAAATCAAAAAAAAATCAAAAAATCGATCACAAGTGACTAAAATATATTAATAATTACTTTCATGTAAATAATTAAGTAAAGTAAAATATTTATGAAAAAAATAGATATACATTAAAACAAAAATAAATTTTCTTGATTTAAGGAAAATATCAGGTCTTAAAAGTCAGTCTATTTAAGAGTACTTCCAGGCAAAATAAAGTACATAAGGTATAAAATTTCCTATGTTTAAAGAAAGTGAGTCAGCTAATAGATAATTTAGGATCACACTAGGTATATATATATATATATATATATATATATATATATATATATATGAAGAAAGTCGTTATAGTTCATATACAGTTTAAGTAGTTAAACCATGGTCAATGTTCACTTAAGATAAAAGCCAAATTCAATAAAAATTTGCTATTTATTTTATATCGGAGCAACATAAAGTTTAATATTTTATTAAAACTTTCAAAATGAAATTAGTCCTCATCATTTACTATTTTATTTCTTTATTTGCTCGTCAACTAATAGAAAATTAAATTCATCGGGGTTTTCAAACATTAAATTCTAAATTTTTAACTTTAATTTTTGTTAAATAAATTTTTAAAATGAATTTATTCCATGCAACTAATTAAACATACAAAATTTTACTTGCATTTTTATTGGGTTTTGCTTGTGCGTTCAATTTAATTTCTCACTACACCTGATTCAGTTCATTAAAAACTCCTATAGTAAAATGAAAAAATCAATAAAGTTATAATATAGGAACATACATACTTACCCGTGTCTGCATGTAATTTGTTCAACTGAATAAAAACTTATATTATAGGAAGGAAGGAATTACAAGAAAAATGTTTTTAACGTAAAAACATAATAAATAGTAAATAATGCATACAAACTTTCAAAATGTAGAAATGTTCAGTTCAATAAAAACTCTATATAAAACTATTTGTAGTAACTTTTTAGACAAGTTTTTTTTTAAATTAAAGCCGAAAATGTTTGAAAAAAATACCAATAACTCTACTTTGAGTTGTAGAGAAAATTAAGAAATAATTTCGTAAGATTTTCCATGAAATTCAATTAATTTAATATTTTTACAACTTTTCAGATATTTCAAAAATATCCATCAAAACTCTAGGTTTTTGATTTTTACCTCATTTGCAATTTACCAGGACAGTGGAACCAGAACCTTCAAATGAAGAGTTTTAAAAATACGGAAAACATAATTTTTCCGATAACTTAAGTTTAAAAAAAATTTTTATAAAGTATAAAAAATTCAAATCATTAAATTTAAATCATTTAAATCATTAAAATGAGGATGATTTTTATAAATTTGGGTAATTAACGGAAATTTCCAAAGCCTCATAAAATCAAAAATTTGGATTTGTCAAAAGGTAAAAAAGATGGCAGATAAAACAAATTTCCAAGGAACAGAGGAATAGTTTATTCGAATATAGAAACTTTTAATAATAAATTTTAGTTTTCAATCAATCGGACTTACATTTATTCGAAAAAATTCAATGATTTTACATAAATTAGCAAAAATTCCTAAACAAAAAAACCTAAAAAATTAAATTAAAACTAAATTTATAATAAATGATGATTAAAGGTATTATTTAAGAGCTTGAATAATGATATCATAAATATACGAGATCACAATCCAAGCCCTAAATAATACTTTATTAAAAAATTTACCTGCCAGCCATTTTAAAAATGGCTATTTCATAAACTTAACCATAATTGTAATTGGTTGTTCATTAAAACTTCTATTATAGAAGTTTTTAATGAACCGAATCAGGTGTATTTTGACGATCTATTCCATGCAACAAAAGAAGTCAACAAATAGGTAAGTTTGTGTGTTTCTATAATATAACTTATTGAACTTTTATGTTATAGATGACTTTATCAGTGAAGAAGTAACTTGAGGTTTAATGAGCTACAAACCTTTGTTTTTAAATTGGAATTATTAATATTTTGGTTCCATTCTATAACCTTTTTATAGTGTGTGTTGGATTATGATATAATAAACAGATTTACTACCCGTCATAAATTATATACAAAAAGGACACGAATTATGAGCATTTATAAGTAATAACTTATTACATTTAAAGTTCTATTTCTTTAAATTTACATTTTTTAAAATTGTTTTTAAAATATTTTTATCTTTTTATCTTAATGAAATTAAACTATCCTGTTTAATATGAATTTCGGATAATTTATGATATATTACTTATGGATATTTATGATAATTTATTAAATTTTTTTAAATACATGTTTTTAAATCTCTTAGTTTATTACCAATTAAAAAGTTTGATGAAAGTCGCAGTAATTTTCTTCCTTTTCCGTGACTTAATTTCTTTTAATCCAATTTTAAATATCTTAAATTTCAAAGGTTTAAAATTTACTTAAGATTTAGTTTCTCAATTAATTTTTCAATCTTTAAATTATTATTTACATTGCTCCACTTTGCTTTGAAATATTCCGAATTGCATATTTTTATAATTAAAAATTTCCGTAATAAATTATTTTGACCATAGTTTTTACTATAGTGTATTTGTATTTATTTATACATTTTTGTATATATTTATACATTAATATAATTGCAGAACTAATCTACATTAATTGACCATTTTATCTGGTCAATTTAATTTCAATAAAATTTGAATTATTTTGACATGTTTATTAATTAATTAAGTTTATTATTAATGAATAATAATATTATTAGTAAAGGTATTTTAAATTGTATTTATAATGACAAATAGCATTAGTATTTTAATTAATATTTTAATAATTTTTGTCAAAAAATATTTGAAGATTATCGAACTCAACGATTAATCTGATAATTATTTTGGTAGCATTTTAATTTCTTTAATTTTTGTTGGGTTATTATTTATGAAGTCGGTTAATTTTTGCCTCCTTGTGCTCTTTCGTTATAAATCAAATCATGAAAAACCAAACATAGAATACGTTTATTGATTATCAGCACGAATTTACAAATTGTTACTTTATTTGCATTACTTTATAGTTTATAAATTAACTGGACTTAAGTCAAGCAACAAAGGTGAAATCATATTTTAAGGACACCAAAAAATTAACTTAGCCAAACGAATAACCTTAAATTAGTTTATTTCTCGATTGATAATTTTAGTCTTTTCCTTATCTTTGACCATAATGCCAATTATCTTCTCTGTAGCTCACTTTTTATATCATCTATGTGAAATTACTGTCAATGACTATTCCAGAAAATTGCTCGACTCTGTCTTTGTAGTTTTATCTTAAAATTAAATAAATCGCTTTAATATTTTCTTGGGCTTCCTCGTTGTTCGAGTTTTCCATAAAAAGTTTAATTCATTTTAATTATTGTGGTTTTCTATTATAAATTTCTCTAGAGATCCCTTAGTAAAATGTGATTATTTTATTTTGGTTCGTCTATATATTTGGTGTTCATCAATACCTGTTTCACTCGATCAATGTTCTGTAGTAAACAATTTTTCCAGTCTTTTTATTTATTTGACAAGAAGAATTGAAATTGAAAATAAATAGACATACGAATGCGCCAACCGTAAAAATTCCTGTAAAATGTATTAATAATTGTTTTAATGAATAAAACAAAAATTAAAATAATTCCAAATTTGGCCAATGAAAAAAAAAATTTCATAAATTATCGAATGTCATTAATAATAATAAAATTCCCATTACAATTGACGACCCACCAAATTTATTAATACACTTCAGCAATGAAAACATTGTAAAAAATATCAAAGTTTCCACAAAATTTTCACCTAGATAATAATATTTTTTTAATTTGAAATTCGCTTTTTATTTTGATAAATGAAATAAACAAAATTTCCAAAACAACAATAAATCAAACATTTTAGATTCTATTTCATTTTATTTATAGCTTTATGGATATTGTTTGATTTTTTTATTTATTTACTACTAAATAAAATAGTACCAAAATAAATAGTACTTATTTAGATACTTAATTTTATAATAATTAATTATATTTATCTATGTTTTCTCACGAAATAATTATAATTTTGCGCATTTCAAGCGTGTAAGGGACAAGTGCCTTCCTTATTTTGACAATAAATATAACTTCAATAATTTGATGAAATAGAAAATGATTGTTTTTGGTTGCGACATAAATTAAATTTTAATTATAAGATAAGCCTTTGATGCAATATTTTCATTAAATAAATATTTTACAGCAATGGGTTTTCTTGTTTAAAATTTGACAAATTTATAATACTAAAACTTATATAAGTATAATATTGAATAAACACAGCGTATGAAATACATGACTTGGAGATAACGCCTCCTTATCCATCGGGCCTAAAGGGCTAAGCTCTTGGGTGCCACCGATTTGAGGGCGCAATAATTTAAATTTTGATAACTTACCTAAGACATTTAAAACATTTAGTAAGTAAGTATATTATATAATATTTCATTAATAAAAATAACTAAATTTGAATTACCATGTTCAAAAATAAAAATAAAATATTTTAAGTAAAAAAATTTAAGTTATGAAACTCTTAGAAAATGAAATTTTCTTAACCTTTCATATAGCACAAATAACAATCTAAGAGCTAAGATAAAATATACAGTATTAAAGTTTGGAATATCAAAAATGAAATTTATAATACGTTTAGTCACTGAAAAACGAATTTAGCTATTATAAAAGATAATTAATTAATTTTATAATTGTGTATGAAATTGTAAATACAGTTTTAAGGCGCCAATTACTTTGAGCCCAAGGCGCCCAAACTTGTTAAGACGGGCGTAAGATTTTTTAATTTTTTAACATTTTGTAGTTTTATAAAATCTTATTTTAATAGAATGATAATTTTTTGTTTTTTTAAAAATTAATTTAAAAGTTTATTTTCTAAAAATTAAAATAACTTTATACTTTTTTGATACAATTTGATTTCGATTACTATTGATTAATTTATTATTATATTCTTATCTTTATTTGGTTATTCTTATTGGGATTTCTAGCCAAAAGAAGGCCGATGAACGTTCGAAATAAAAAATAGTGAGATTTTATACAAAATGTTATAGTTTGTCAATTAATAATAATAATTATAATAATAATAATAATAATAATAATAATAATAATAATAATAATAATAATAATGGCATAAAGAATTTTTTTATTGATTAACTATGAAAAAGACCACCGAAAATTTGTGAATATCAATATAATATTTGATTCATAGTCAATCCATAAAACATTTCTTTATTTCATTGCAAAATGAAAACCAATCAGAAATGAAAACTAAAAAAAGTTCTTTCAATAATAATAATAATAATATCTCAAATATATTAGCACGTGAACGCAAATCAAATGCAATATAAATGCAAACTTTCACAAAGGCATCTAATAAACAAAGTTATATTTTAACAATGATAATAATGTCGACAGAAAAGGTAAAATATAATTGTTTGTTTGATAAATTAGAGAAAGTAATAGGTCTAAAAATTAGAGATATATTCACAGTTTTAGAAGTATTAAATAAAGAATGTGTTTCTTCGGATTCTTAAGACGATTCAGGAATAAATGAAGAGTCTCAAGTTTCTGAAGAAATGTTTACTGATGACAGTGTAACTAACCCCAAGCATGCAGAGTTCGAACAATATGATTTTACGGATTGCACTGATTAGGTTGTGGAAAATATAATGAAGGAAAAGTTTGGAGATTATGACTGTATTTGTATTAATCAATAAGTCTTGATTATATGTGTTTTAAGTTTCATATTATTATCGAATGAATAACAATGTAATACACGCTTACGATAAACAAGAACATGTGAAATACAATTGAATAATTGATAAAGAGAGTACAATACAACTACACAATTAACAAAGACATAACTAGTAAATAAATTAAAATCTAAATATCTTATTATTAAATCCTTTTCGAAATATAGTTGCTTAATGATAAATACTCGTCTTATGATGCTCTAAAACAGGGGTCGGTAAATGGTCGATCGCGGAGTACTTGTAAAAAAAATTTTACAAACTACTGGATGAAAAACAATTCCATTCATCATATTAATTGTTTTAATAAATATTATATTTCTGTATTTTTTTAATGTATTTTTTCATAAAATGTTTTAAATTACCAAATATATTTTCAAATGTTAAGAATTTCTTGTCTTTTTGAATGAAATATATAACTTTACATTGTGCGATATACTTAACATGTTTTTAAAATTTAAAATTTTTCATAATTTTTAAAATTTTACATTTTGAATATCTTTTTTAATTTCAATGTCAATACATCGAATGAGATATCACCCAAAAGTTTCTGATACTCAAAAAGCTGCGCCAAATCAGCGTGAACATTTCTCACTGAGCCATCTGGCCATTCCACTTGTATCATTGCTTTCTCATAGACACTGGATGTGACCATTCTGCCGATTGATGGAATGAATTCTGATTTACTTTCGTATGCGTTTTTACTGAGAATCTTAATTCAAAATCAAAAATTCAAAGAAAATGCTTTTTATTTGACATTGAAATAGAAATTATTTGTAGGATTTTTAATTAAAAATAAGTTCTTACGTGATTTGTCGTATATTTTCAGATTTCATTAAAAATTATAATTATTTATTGAATTATTAACATTAAAAATTATAATTATTTATTGAATTATTAACATTAAAAATTATAATTATTTATTGAATTATTAAGATTAAAAATTATAATTATTTATTGAATTATTAACATTACAAATTTAACTAAATATTCAGAAAATCCTAAAGTTTATGATTTCAGGAAAACGACCATTATTTCAAAACCGAGTCTTCAGTTTCGGTTTTCGAAAATGTTACTAAAACGTACTGTAACCATGAGGATACATTCTCTAGAACAAGGAATACCTCTCTACATATAGTTGTGAGATTAATTCAAGTCAATTACTGCCCCTTTTTTAAACAGTTTTCATTCCAAAAATTAAATTTTTTGTTTGTTCATCTTTTTATAGTTTTAGATAAAAACACTTTTTCAGAGGTTACAGGTAATAATACACTTAACAGCACTTTTTATGCGTTTTACACAAAATTCAAGAAGTGATGCTGTTTATCCAATTGAAGATAAAGTTAGTTAGCGTAAATTATTTTCTATCTGTGGAAAACTTATCTGAGTGGTTCAGAGTGGCTTTCAGTTACGTCAAAAGAGTTGCAAATGGAAAAAAACTTGGTTCTTATTGTGGAAGGAACGTGAATCAAGATTGACTGAACTGATGAGTCACGTTGAATTGGATGATCTAGTCAAGTGGAGTTGCTTTGTAAACGTCAAAGATCAATTTCTTCTGTGGTGCATTGCTAGCAGTTTAGGTCACAGCTTGGCTCAGGAAACGTGATGACCATTCACATATAGACATCATTGATATTGAAGAGGTAAATTTAGAAATAAAACGTGGCGTTAAAAAAATACAACTGGTAGTTTATTTGTTTAGAGTGGTAAGTTGGTTGAGAATAGTTATCACCAATTAAAGTAGGATTCGAGTTCGTGAGGTTACACAGACTTCAATTAGACATAGTTTGGAATTATTTTTGTTTCAATTGGTCAAGTTGGTGGAAAGTTGACCAGCTGTTTTGAGGTGCATTTCAAACTAGAATTTCTTTTGGCAGCGTTGGTTGATCGTTGGAACAAATGCAGACCCGTACCTGCAAGTAACCCTTTGAACTGGACAAATCAATCTACTTGGTTAGGTCGGGAAGCACAGAGATCTCTTGAAATGTTATAAATAATGTTATAGGTAGTTGTATTGAACGCAAATCTATCGATTCATCACCAGGTAAATGAGAAATTCGGTCACTAGAGATTGATAAAATTTGGAAAGTTTAGCGCTAGATGTCCTTCACTACGAGAAATCTATCTTCTTTGCAATCTGTGATTGTTGGCCGGGTATATTTGCCATTTGGAGGAAAATAGGATATAAATCCTCACAAAGCATTGTCAAAAATTTGAAAGATGAATTTCAAGAGAGAGATCCTTCTTTTAAGTTACTTATGTACAAAGAACGCAGCTTTCGTTTTAAATATCTTAACGATTTACGTTGTAAATGAAATGCAAAGGTTATCTCTAGGTCTCCTTACCAGAGACCTGCACGGGCCCGTTAAACTTTAACCCGACCCGTCCAGTAACTGAAATGGCCCGACTAGACCTGAACCAGACTTTTTATAATATATTATAGTCGAACCCGACTCGACCCGAAAAAATGAAATTTGATTTTCAAGTCTATGGTATCGAAATGCCACAATTTTGGCTAATTAAAATTAAATTTATGTAAGCAAGGAAATTTAATCCCGTAAATTTTATTTTAATTCATTCATCATTTGGGCAAATAAAATTATATTAAAAATTATAAAGAAAAAATTTTGATTAATTTTTAAAATTAAACCCGAGCCCGACCCGAACCCGAATGAAAAATATCGGTCAAGCCTGGTCCGAGGGCCGGGTTGGGCTACGGCTCAAGGGCTATCCCGAGGCTGTGCAGGTCTCTGGTGTTTACTCATGATCTGGAATAAAATCCCATGTGGCTTGGAGCAGTTTAGACCCACAGAGCATCGTTTTCTGGTAGATAATCCTTCCCTTAAGACGACATGAATCAGAACACAATGTAATATGATTAAAATAACAATTTGTCAAAACACTATTTTCATGAAAAGCAGTCAACAAGTGTGTCTACGGCACATGCGTCATTGGGATAAATAATAAGCAACGACATAATCCGATGAACCAGGTAATCAAATTAATCGATCAAACATGAGGGATGTCATACACATTGACTATAAGGGTTAACATATGGCAAATATGAAAATCAAATACGCCAATACAATAAACCCCACATATAACTTCTTTAAATGAATTTTTACATATCATTGGCGACTTCAGAATGGTGTCGAGAACGATCTTTCAGTACCAATTGATTTCAAAGTTTACCAGATGGTTTTTGCCATTCACTTTCACTGTTCAATAGCCTATTGGAATTGTTACAAGCAAACATTCGTCATTCAACATCGAAATCGACGGCGTACCACGTCACATAGCAAACATCCAAGTATTGTCAGAACAATCCATTGAAACCAACGATCTTGAACTTGATTTTGATGATAATCATTTTGAGAAGGGAAATCCAGACAAGAGTGAGGAAGATAAACATACAATGCGCAACTGAAGGAAGCTGTCGTATCTTGATCAGTACGAGATGGATTGTCTACCTGATCACGGGAGAATATAATTAAATTAAGAAATTTAATTTTTTTGTATATACTCATTTTTGTCAAAACGCAGATTTCAAAATCAGTTCGTGTTGGATAATCTTGATTGGAACAATAATATTATTTCTTATTTATTTCTTCAGATATTTCAATATTGAATGAAATACTGACTATAAAAGATTTGCATTAGTAATTTTAAATAATGTTTTATATAAATCCTTATAAATTTTTAGGTTCAATTTTTATTCTTTTTTTCAACTTTGCAAACTTTGAAAGACGCTCTAGACCAATAATCTGCTGCCTATGACCCTTGGGTCACTTAGGTCTCTACTGGGAAATATTTAGTGACTAAATAGACAATTTTGAATTACATTTTAACGACAATCGGTAGGGAATTGTTGCCAACAAATTAAAGTGTGCTTGTATTGATAAGTGTTGCAAAATGTAATGAAATTACTTTCTGTACTCTGAGATAATATGTAATCTAAAATAGAAGTTATGTGACCCACCAATAAAATATTTTTGTAAAAGAAATTTGAAAAATTACCCACCAGTGCTCTAGAATCTATTAAACAGGCAGTTGAAGTATTAAGACGTGATGATGCAACTTAATTGACAGCTAATAATACCATCAATTTTTGAAGAACCAAACTCAGGCATTAGCTTGGAATAATACGGTAATTTAAAGCACCGCATAGATATGAGAATCAATACCAATGTCTTGAACTTGCTCAAATCTTTAAAGAATTTCAAGAAATCTCCTTCCAAAGCTTAAATACTGAATGGCATCGTGACTTTGTAGTATATCATCATTTGATCATGGACAGGTCAAAGACGAAGAATCCTCGTCATACCCAAATCCATCACTCTCACCAGTATCATCAACAAGCGAGTTTAAAGGGGTTCAAGTAAAGTTTGTTCTATTTAAGAGTATAGACAAATTTATAGAAGCGTTATTTTCTATCAAGCCAACATCAATTGATGCTGAATGCGTTTATAGTGTGTAAAGTGACTTTTGTAAACAGATTCGGTACAGACTGTCGGATAAATCTCTAAATGCCTTGTATTTAATCCAATATTATAAGTTGATGAAAGAGTAGAGAAAAATATTTATTATCAAATTTGGACAATTTGAAGGAAAAAGCGATTTCTCGGTTTTCTTAAAAGCCGGTTTTTGACAAACCGGATAATTAATTAAAACAAAATTTTGAATAAAAATTAGCTTTCTTTATATTTTTAATTTTCATTCAAATTAAAATAAATCGCTGAAAAATGAAAGAAAATCACGTTTAAAAAATCCAATTTCTCTGTTTACAATTAAAGAAAATAATATATATTTGGCAATATATATTTTGAAAAATATTTGAAATTTTCTGGTTGGAAGCCAATTTCGAATTGATAAAAGAATTATAAAATAAATATAAAATTTATAGACTGAAAAATAATGGATTGATAATACACCAGGGCCCTGCTATACGTCTTTTCGTTATGCGTCTTTTCGCTCTTGCGTCGGTTCATTAACCCTTTCGCAGCTGCTGGGACACATATGTGTCCCAGCAGAAGTTTAAAAACGGCTGAATTTAAAAGTTTCCATATAATATGGAATATATGTATCCAAAACCGTCTTCTAACGGTATTTAACTTCATGTGCGTCTCTTTAAAGTTATTCATGTTTAGTCTTGCATTTGAAATTGTGAACTGCAGTTGTAATTATTGATAAATGCTTGTTTTAGCAAAATAAATATTAAATTTTTAAAAATAAAGGTGTTTTATAATACAATTAGTGAAAAACGTAATTATTGGGAGTATTTTATATAAGGTAAGTACTATATTTATTTATATTTTACAGAATTTTTAAAAGTTTTAGGTCGCAGGTCATATTTGCCCCACAAGTGTTTTAATATTTTTTATTTGGTTTTTTTATATATAGTTGAAGAAAATTTGTTATTAAATTTCAGACTGTAATAAACATAATATATTTTAAAAAAATCTTTTAAAACCTAAAAAGGAAAGCCGCTGCGAAAGGGTTAAAAACAAAATGTCAGCTTTGCGTCGATTTCTCGTTGTGCGTCGTTATTTGTTGTTTTTATTTTTTCTTCAAAATCATATTAAAAAACGGTATATTCTAGATGTTTTCTTTCATTTTCTGTGAATAATCTCATGAGAATAAACTTAAATTAAAAGATATTGATCGATTTTAAATTTATTTATTTATTTTCAATTAAGAAATTAAAATGTTTGTAGTAATTGTACCGTTAATATGAACAGTAAACGTAAATATTCAAGAAAGGCTTTAACACTAGAAATAAAACTTGACATACTTAAGCGCTTTAATGAGTGTGAATTGAGTTTTGATCTAAATAATAGTGAAAATTGTTTTTTAAAAAAAGTTTTTTTAATATTATTAAAATAACTGAATTTGTAAATTACATTATTTTTAAAAAATTAAAATATAGATTAAAATTATAATATTTATATAAATAACATTTTAAATTAGTTAAAAGTATTTGAATATTTTTTAAATGTTTATTTATTACAAAATTAAATTAATATAAAAAAATAATTTTTTAAATTAAAAGTTAATTCATATATTTTTAGTTGGTTTTGAGTAGCTGAAGATGACAGTTATGCTGTCTAAATATATCGTACGAAGAGTTTTTTATTGGCGTTATCTTTTAATTATTATTACTATTATTATTATTATTATTATTATTATTATTATTATTATTATTATTATTATTATTATTATTATTATTATTATTATTATTATTATTATTATTATTATTATTATTATTATTATTATTATTATTATTATTTTTCATTTGTTAATTAAAATTGATACATTTATTTAATTATTTTGAAAGGATAAAATAATAATTTTTTAACAGATGATTACAAAATTATTCATTTTTGAACAAAAATTTTTCATTACCTTCATTTTTGATGTGGAATTCAAAGACATTTAACAATTCTATATCTCAAGATGAAAATATAGCTTATACTTTGAGATAAGGTATTGTAAAAATGTCCAAAAAGATTAGTGAAAAAATTAGTAAGATCACAAAATGACATGATTTATTTACAAAACGGATTCTAATGAATGAAACGAAAGTCGATTGTAAAAGTGGAATTAGAATAAATTGAAAAATATATTTATTAAATTTTAATTACAATTGTAATATTCTTCACGAATAATTATAATTTTTTAATATAAATAAATTTTAAAATATAGTGATTATGTGGAACTGAGGCTCTTAATATTCCTTAGTACATAGCACCCAATGGTAGATCGCTTAATCTAATGCTCCGATGTACAGAAATTATGCATTTCCTTGAATATAAATACTTTATGGCAGTAAGTTTATCTGCTGCTGGTTGATAGGTTTATTTTTCTGGTTATAAATTTCTTTTTAAAAAATATATTTTGATATCGCAATCTTCCATTAATTGATCCTTGTGATGATTTGCACATCTGAGAGATCATTGTTTAAGTATCATATCACATTATTATAATCATTATTCAGATCTATTTTCAAAAATAGTTATTAACATTTCTAATGGTTAAATCTTAAACCATGTCAGTGAGACAAAGTTGATCTTATCAAAACTTTAGTTGACAAGCCTTCCACAACATGATACTCTCTTGGGAGGCAGCACCGATATAATATGACATTAGGAAATCTATTTAAAATTCCACAGGAGACAGATTTTTATTGAAGCTCTTCAAAGTTTGAATTAACACAATAATAAATCGAAAACAATATTATAAAATTTATTCAAATTTCAAAATTGGAACGATATTAAATTGCATATTAAATCGACGTTCTATATTTTCATTGGCACGGCTGAATTAATATAAATACATAACGAACAACTTATAGTGTGCTTTCTGACGCACCTTTTGAACCCCTAATAGTACAGTACCTAATAAATATTTGTCCTTTCTCGTAGATGACTTATCTGTGAAAAAAGAATGATTTTGATCTGTACTTATTTTTAAAAATTATTTTTATTAATTTAAATATCTTTATTATTATTTTTGGTAATTATTGTTTTATTGTTTAATTTAAAATAATTTATCTCAATTTATTGTAAGTAATTTTTATTATATTATTAATAATTTATATTAATTTAATTACTTTACTTATTGATTTTATTTATATATTTATCATTATTTTCTTTTCTTTCTTTTCTAACTTAATTTTTACATTACTGTTAGTATAATTATATTATTTAATTAATAATTTTATTAAAACTATTATTATGTTATAACATATTTAATACATTTCTAATAATCCTTAGACATTTCAAATGAAATAATGTGGAATTGGAAACACTATTGTCTGCTATTTTCCAAGACAACCTTTTGGATACATTAAACTAACACCATAATCATTTGCTGGATTCAAGAAATTTAAACTCTGTCATTGGAAAGTTCAAAGACGAAATTCAGAGTATTAAATATGATGAGAAGGATTATTTTCTACCAAATACTACAGTCATTTGAGTGACACAAAGAAAATATTGACGGGGAAATAAATAAGATCAAGGGATACAACAATAAGTTACCGGTCATATTCCTGCTAATTATTGTTTTATTTTTTAATTTAAAATAATTAATCTCAATTTAATTTTGGACAATATATTTTCACGAATATTACGAAATACATGCTATTGAAAATTTTATGGACTTAAATTATATGTTTTAACACTTTCAGTGTTAGACTATTTTCTTTGTCAAATCGAATTATTTTACTAATCAGATATCATATTAGAAACAATCTACCGCCTTTAATATTGTATCTAAAATCAATCAAATCATTTAAAGATTTCACGCGATTCCTTTGATGCTAGAGATTTTCAGTAGCTCGAATCAGCTTATTTGAATTAGTTTATATTTTGCCTCAAAGTTTCCTTAGGAACCATTCAATAAATTTTTATAATTATATTTGGATTCATCTCATGATTTGGCATTCAATCATACCCGTTTCTCCCAATCAATATTAATTTTTAAATTTTATAACTTTTTAAATTAATTTTTGTACTTTGATTATTTTAGATGTTTTTGTCGTTCATTTTCGTTTTTCCGTGCCCTTATTTTATTTCCTTCATTTTAATAAACCCCAACCAAAAAACACAGGAATTTTTTATTTGAAATGTTCAGCTTTCATTTTATTTATTTATTTATTTATCTATGACAATTTATATTTGGCACCTTCATATTTATAAAAGATCCAAATGGAAAACTCAATCTAGAATGAAAAAAATAATATTTATTCGTTCATTATTTACTAATCGTTTTGTTGATTTAATATCTTTTTGGCCAAGACTTTTCCAACGGTTTTTCAATATTTACTAAACAGAAATTAATTGAAATTCTAAAATAAACAAAATGATCTTTAATTTTATTAAGTAAATTTCCTTTCAGCGCGGAGGTAACTCATTTGAGAGCGAAATGAGAATTCAATTTTTCTTTTGGAAAATAAATTAAATGAATTTTATTTCAGCATTTTTCAATATGTTTTCACTGATGTTTATGAAAAATGCCCAAAATCATTTCGATATTTCATCAGGTTTTACACATAAAAAGTATTAATATATGTTTATTAACTAGCATAATTATTAGAGATTTTGGAAACAGGTAGTTAAAATCTTCCTCTTCCTCCCTCTCTTCCTCTTGCTTTTCTTCTAATTGATAGATAAATATTTTATGAGTATCGAAATAATTTCCAACCTCACCTCTTATAAAACGCAAAACCGGAACACTCATGGTTCCATAAGCTCTGAAATTTTACTTTATCACTAAAATAGTAATTGGTTTCTTAATATTTATGGACCTTTAATCTAATATGTGTATTTCTGTATAATTCATGTTGATTTAAATTCTTAAATTTTATACGGAATTTTCATTTCAAAAAAAATTTCTTCAGTAAAGTTTTTGCGAAATTTTTAAGGGAACCAATTATAAAAGTAAAAGTTTAAACCAAGTTTCTGTCCTTAAATATTCAAGTCCGTATATACCATATGTTTCAATATATTAAAAATGTTATTATATTGTTTTACTAATCCATTTGCATCATTTGACGGAATTTTCCTCAAACAAAAACTGTTGATAATCACAAAAAGCAAAATAATTTTTTGTTTTATTTTATAGACGTGATGTCAGATTATTGAAGTGCATAGCACATTCAAATGGATGATGCAAATGGGTTAATAATTAGTAATAAATTTCCATTTTATAATCTGATTAAAACAAAAATTTAAATATAAATATAAACAGAAAGTTATAATACGAAGTTCTTTTAAATTATCAATCGTTAATATTTGTGAAATTCTCGAATTTACAGGTTTCGAAATCGTAGACGAAAATCTTCGTCCTTGAATGGATTTCCGTGAAATATTGGCGTCACGAGTAAAATTCTACTCACGTAATGGAAAAACATCTGACTGTGGAAAATAATAATAATTTATGTTGAAATAAATTCTAACTGATTTGCTATCGCAATTTACTGACAATTAATCAGTAACAAATAAAATGAAACTAGAACAAAATTTAAAATTAAAAACCGTTAATTAAACCATTTCAATGACAGGATACGATGTTGGGTTTCGCTCAAAATTATTAGCCATTGTAGCACTTAAAATGTTTTTCTTACAGGTGATGATGAATAAATTATTATTTAGTTAATAATTAAAACAAACTCACTGAATACAAGCCCAATTTCTTTGCTTTGAGTCCGCTTTTGCCTAACCATTCCGATGAAGTGCGAGGTTCAAATTTTGGCACTTCAAATTTCAGTGGATCATTGAACGATATTGGTTTTGGCAAATTTTCTGATTGGGGAATATTTTTCAAATCTTCCGCTATGTATTTTTCTTATTTTCCAAGTTTAATGAAAGTTTGAATTTAATTTTTTTGAATTAATAGATATTTCAAAGATAGAAAATGTTTAAAAAAAATTAATAATTAATCAAAATACCACATTTAGCAAAAGAACCATCCTAATAATAATTAACATCACATCAAATTATCAATAAATAAATAAATTTATAAATTTTTTTATTTTTGTGAAAAATATAATTGATATGTCTAATTACAAAATTGTGCGCCGGAAACCAAAATTCAAAACAGTACATTCTCTTCGGGTTTTTTTAATATTGAGTTGATAATTATCACTTTGTTTTAATGAATCGCAATGGTAAGAAAATTTTAAACCAATTATTGAAAAATTATTTTTAAAAATTATATTTTTTCATCTATAGACAATTTGAATATTTTAGTTTATTTATGTAATTTTAGATTTTTTCAAAATGATTTTCAATATATTACTATTTTTCTAATAATCACTAATTTTTTGCACAACTTTTATTATCATTCTCTTTAATTAATAATTAAAATTATTAATAATAAAATTATATTTATTAAAACTGGTTAATTTGGAATAGAAAATGAAACATGTTAAAATATATATTGTTATAAAGTTTATCATTTTTTATGTTGTTTAAAATGCTCAACAAATGAATGGGGCAGAATTAGTTTTTAATTAAAGAAAATATATGTTTTCGATGATTCGAATTTTATTATTATAAATTTATTATTATTAAAGATTTTAAAGATTTGTTTTACATGAAATAAAATATTAATTGAAAGTTTTAATTAGAAGACAGTAAAATGAAGCGTATATACAGCCGATGGTGAAGCGAGATTCAATAGAGCAGTAAAGGATATAGATCTTGTAGAAGTTTGAAAAATCATCCTGGAACGTAACGATCTATCATTTCTACATTGGGCTGTTCTTAAAGACTCAATGGTTATGGTGAATTTTCTAGCTGATAAATGAAAAAGATGCTTGCTTCGAATCCGTTTTTATGAAAAAAAACAAGAACCTATCAATCGATCTGAGAGCAGGGGATTTATATTATTATATTTGGTGGCTACTCAAGGAAGATATAATTGCGTGCACTATTTAGCAAATTTTACAAGGTCTCTGACAAATTTAGATGTCCATTTTGAAACAAACCAAAAACAACTTATAAAATTATAAAAAATTAATAATTAAATGAATTTGACAATGATTTAATTTAGTGAAAAAGTCAAAAAAACACTCTTCGTACGATATATTTTGACAGTTTAACTGTTATCTTCAGGCACCAAAACCAACTCAATATTATGGATTATTTATATTTATTTAAACAAATTATTTTTTATTAATTAAATACTCTAATTTTATTAAATATTTTAATTAAACATTTCAATAAATAAATATTTAAAAATTTTAAAAATCTTTTTATAAATATTAAATTTTTTAACTATATTTAAATAAAACATTAAAATAATTAAAACAATTTAAAATTAAAAAAAATTTATTAATCAATTTGATAGGATTTAAAATTATTTTATAAAAATATTCAAAATAAATAATAATTGAAAGTAAAATAAATATTTCTAGAATTCATAATTTGAAATATATATTATGTGAAAATGATTATAAATCTTTCCAATATTCTGCCTGAAATAATTCCATATTTAATTAATTGAGAAAAATATTTCCATTGAGAAGATTAACTTTAATTGATTTAAACTTAATTAGTGCGTCGAAAGTAGAAAAGTTTCAACTGATGAAATAAAAATTGGTATATAGGAAAATTATTTTATTATTATTATTATTATTATTATTATTATTATTATTATTATTATTATTATTATTATTATTATTATTATTATTATTATTATTATTATTATTATTATTATTATTATTATTATTATTATTAGGGACTTTTTTGTTTTTCACCTCTGATTTCTTTTTATTTTATTTCTTTTGTATTTTTATTTCGTTTGTAATAATTTGAATAAATAATGTGGTGATCAGTAAAAGTTATTATTATTAGTATTATTATTATTTTAAATATAATTTCATTTTTTGTGTAAAAAACCATTGGATTACATCATCCTCATGATATTTTGTTCTAGATTATTCTAAAGATAGCGCTGTAGGGACACAACATAACGATCAAATATATTCAAAATAATCCATACTGATTTGATCGTTTGTACTTTGTATTCGATTCTTGGCAAGTGATCTCAGAGCATTGATTCAAGATTTTTGAGTTTCTTTAAGTCTTATAGTGTTGTTAATAGAATCGAGTTGAGAAATTCAATGTGATCGCACAATTTTTTTTTGATAATTTCTTTTGAATTTTTGGCGCATCTTTTTAAATAAAATTTTTGGCGCATTTTTTTTAATTCAAATTTTGGCGAATTTTTGAATTAAAATTGTTTGAATATTGTTTTTTGAATAAATTTTTTCATCCACAAAATATTTTCAATCACACTATAGTCAGGTGGTATTTTTGACTCGCAATAAAAAAGCCTAAGATAAAAATTGGCTTGAATCGCCTACGATGGTCACAGAGAGTATTTTTCATCCACAAAATATTTTCAATCACACTAAAGTCAGGGGGTATTTTTGACTCTCGATAAAAAAGCATAAAATTAAAATTGGCTAAAATCGTCTAAGATGGTCACACTATAGACATGGATATTTTTAACTCGTAATAAAAAGCAATGCAATATTTGGTCTCAATATTTTAATGGCTTGAATCGTCTACCTATAAAAAATTGTGAGGGGTATTTTATAGGCTTGTTAAAAAAAACAATTGAAATATTTGTTCATTTATTTTTCATAGGCAAATTTAGGCTCTAGAAAAAAATTTTTTAAAATTAAATAGAGAGTCAACAGTTAAGTTACATAAGGGTAATTTTTAAAGCTGAAAATTTTAAAAGCAGTTATAGTTGGCAAATTACAAAAGGTAGTAATTTTTAAAAGTAAATAGAGTGTCTAAAGGTAAGTTACATAAGGTAAGAATTTTTAAAGTTAAAGAGTCGACAAAATTACATGATAGAATTTTTAAAATAAAATTTTTAGTATAATTTTATCGATTATTTTTATTCATGTTTTTAAATGATAAAATTTTTAGCATAATTTTACAATGAATTTTTTATACGTGATTTTTAAATAAAATTTTTAGTGTAATTTTATCGATGAATTTTTTATATATAATTTTTAAAGATGAAATTTTTAGTATAATTTTACAATTAAATTTATATACATGTTGATAGCAATCAAATTTTCAAAGAAATTTTTCAAAAACTTTTTTCAAAGAATTTTATTGAATGAAATTTTTGAGTTTCAGTGTTACATAGTAATGCCTTAGGTAGGTAGTAGTCATTCGCAAGAGCAACCCATCTCCTCCACTCTGCAGCAACATATCCTTAATAATAATAATAATAAAATAATAATAATAATAATAATAATAATAATAATAATAAATTCAGAAAAAATAAAAGTTAACTTACTAGGTATCAACTTCTGAATACGATAACCCATACACTTTGAACAATCCATTAATAACTGAACAACAATCACTAGGTACTGCATACAAATGACTGAGTACTGTACAACTCACTATATATATACTAGGCATTGAATAATTTACTTATTTATTAAAATTCCCTATTTAAATAATATTTACTCTTTGAACACCGATATTCAACCAAATTACCTCACTTAAAAAATAAAATTTTCTCTCAATCATCTCCCCTTAAAATACTTGGTTATTCGCACACTTACAATATGTTATCAATAACTAGTTACTGAATAAATCAATATCAAAAATTGTTTACTGACCAAGAGATCTTTAAATAAAAGCACATAAAAATTTGAACAATCAAAAGAAATACAATTTCAATTACAAATTTCTTTAACTTCTTCACTCTTTTATCGATCCTTGATGTCTCCAAATTGTTTGGTTGCTTAGTTACCTGGTTGCTATCAAGAAACTATTAATCATTGAAGCCCAATCAACTGTTATATTTTCTCTGAATAAAAATTTATTGCTTTACAGTCTTGGATTTGATTTATTAAAATTATTTTGTAAAACTTAATAGTTTTGTTTAAAAAGTTTGAAATTTTTCTACTATTTTTGTAATATTTTTAATTGAATCCAACAGTGAACAATTATTAAAAGTTATTTTTAAAGATGAATGTCAACCTTTTAATTTAATTTTCATATGCCCCTAAATAATTTAATTCCTAGCAGCTCAAAAAATTACTTTAATTTATTTTTACACATTTTCTATTCACTCCAAATCTTGTTGTTTACTGAATGATAAATTTTATTAGTAATTAAAAGTGATTGAAATTGATAGTAAAAAGAAACTTGATTAAAAAAATTTTCTTAAATTAATTGCAAAAAATATATATTACTTTCACAGTACTTGAAATAAATTTTCATATATTTATTGAAAATTATTAGATTTTTAAGTTTCTAAATATCATTGAATAAAGTTAATAGATAAAATAATTATCATCTGCCACATTACTAGAAATTATATGATTATCGACAAACCACTAAATAAGTTGAATTTCTAACAAAGCTTAAAAAACTACACGAAACCGGTACTGATAGATACCGATAAAATCTACTAAAAATTCAAATATATACGTTTAATTGTTGTACAATATTTGGTTTTGTAAAAAAAAGACGTATCCTTAAATTATGATTATCATGTGATTAGAATTTGATTTAAGTTGTGAGAAAGTTGTTAAATTTGAAATAAAACTGATTAATATGTAAATAATCTTATTACTTTGAAGAAATTTTAAAATAATACCAGCAGTAGGATGTGAGCTCGTCAGATACAACCCCCCTCCATAGACTTACGTAACATTACATGATATCTGACCTCAGTCCACGCTGTTACTACCTGGAGATTGACCTCTGTCCACTCAGTTGCTACCTAGTAATTGACCTTGTTCTACTGTTGCCAGGGAACTTCACGATTATGTCATGTGCCCACTGGTCAGTCACTACTCAAAGACACACTTATTACACACCTATTACCTAACTGTTATTGTGTCACGCAGTTGTGGACCAACAGACTCACCTACCGATCACCACTGATCACGACCGATCCATACCCATAAATACCTATCCATACCTGTCAGCACCCATCAGAACCCATCATCGCCCATCATCGCCTAACACGCTTTCAACTACGCCTTACAACTACGTCTATAACTACGTCGACAACTACGTATACGACTAAGTCGTAGACTTAACAAAATCACTCACTAGTACTATTTAAAATTTTATTAAATATAACAAGTTTGTTTCACAGTGAAAAGAATATGCTCAACATGAAGCATGCATTTTATACTGCAATCGTAGTAGAGAAGGATGAATTCAAATGTAAGTTTTCAAGTATTTGATCAATCAATCTCTTCTGCAATTAGCGTCTTCTGAATTTTCATTTGCTTGATCTGATATGATGATTCATTGGCGTCGTCATCAGGCATTGCAAAAATAAATTTTGCAGTACTACGCTCTGATTTGATTTTCTAAGTTTTATAAATTCAATTACGACTTTTTCAAAGGCAAAAGTCAGGTTAATAATATTGAATTTAAAGATAAATTACGAATGAAGTCTGAATCATTTCAAATCTAGGTTGATGACAATAATTGAGAAGAATTGTACAGATTTTAAATAATTTTAAGGGTACATATATGCAAATGATACTTATTTAGAAATTTGTGTAATTATTTAGAGGGAAAATTTGATTAAGAAAATTAAATGAACCAAAATTTTGGACATTAAAACTATTAAGAAATCATATTTCAGAATTAATTAATTTTAGTATTCAATTTGAAAATATTACGTCTTTGGTTATTTAAGAGTTAGTTATCAACTTTTGATATTCGATTAAATATTTTTTATCGCATACATCGTTAAATGGCTCTATATATTTGTCTTTTATCAATATGGAAATTGTGTTTAATTAGACTAAAACTTGTAATAAGGTATTGAATAATAGCTAGTATATTAATTTATCATGTATTTCCACTTAGTATAATATAGAGCCTGTTAAATATTTTAGTTTAAATTTAGTATTTTCGATATAGTTTTCATGAGTTTTATATCTAATCGAATGTCAATTGATATTACTAAAAAATTTATTGAGAATTTGATGTAAACTTTTAAGAGAACTGTATCAATTTTAGAGAAAGTATTCCAACGTATGAATATTTCAGAGTGTTAGATATAATGGAAAGGTTAGATTTATAACTATGGATTGGGATTTTGATCAATTTTAGTATGCTTTGCAAGTTTGAATATCGAGTTTAGATGTAGTAAATTAATATGAGAAATATTGAGTGAGAAATTTAATCATTAATTGTGACGTAATAATAATTTGGATATCAGTATGAGTAACTTCATATTATACAGTGTTAAAAGAAATTAATCAAAGGTATATATTGAGTAGAAATAATCATTTAATGTTAGATTTTACATGAAAATGATCACTAATATATCAATTTTAAAGTGAGATATTTTCACTAAATATTGAGTTTGTGCCGATAAATATAGGGTTTTTAATAAAAATGATCAGTAATATATCAATTTTAAAGGATAAATTATGGCTAAATATTGAGTGTGTACAGATAAATGTAGAGTTTTACACGAAATGATTAGTAATATATCAATTTTAAGGAGGATATTATGGTTAAATATCAAGTATGTACAGATAAATGTAGAGTTTTACACGAAATTATTAGTAATATATCAATTTTAAGAAGGATATTATAATTAAATATCAAGTATGAACAGATAAATGTAGAGTTTTACGTGAAATGATCAGTAATTTACCAAATAAAGGTGAAAAGTTTAATAATTGGTTACGATTGAGAAGTCTTAATCAAATATTTGTTGGGATATCAGCGCTCATCAATTTTAGTATTACTATTGCGTGTAAGAGAAATTCTTTAAAGATTCTTACTGCATTTTAATTAATCTAGCTATTGCAGGATTTATGTAAACAAATTTCAATGTGGTAATTCATTAAATTACAGTCACTATAAAATTAAGGGTAATATCCAATGTAAAGTATGTGTAGAGAAATCAATAATTTAGCTTTATATGAGAAATTATTGTCAGTAATTTGTAACTTATTAATGCAATCTTTACTGGTAACATGATAGTAATTATATTTTTTAGGTGAATCGAAGATGAATTCAAGCATTGAGTAGATTTATCCTTTTTGTCGATGATTTGTGGTATTTTGATGTTTATTGCTACTATCATAGAAATTCATTAAAATTTTATCGAAGATTTTCAAGTGGTTGGATATCCATTTGGACACTAAAGTATATTAATTTTTATCAATATGCTAACAAATATTGTTTTTCTTATTCTGTTAAATTCATTTTGTATTAAAGAAAGGTATGTGTAGTTCAATAAATTGTTAAACTTTTAATAGGGATAATTAGTATATTTTTATAAAGGCAAATTCTTATTGTACGGTAACCATAAATTACGGCGTTTGATAGTCAATTTAACCAATATTTGTTGTACATGAAAATTCTCTAGCCGATCTATTTGATTTTGCTTGAATCGTTATAATTACAACTTTTATATATAAAGATTTAGAAACATTGTTGAAGTATTCTTTATAAGGAAACTTAAGAGTAATGAATTATGGTAATTGTAGGGTTTTACAATGCATATAATTTGATTTGGAAAAGTTTTAAATAAAATAAGGTAATTATCGGTGATTAGCAACAAGTTCAACATTATAATAATTTTAAAAGACTTCTGTTTTGTTGATTTATTAAAAAATATTAATGAAATTATGTTCGATTGAATAGTATGATTTCCTATCAACTAATCAATGCGGTACCAATAATATTTAGAAAATAATTTGAAGTGATAAAGTACTGTTTTAGAACATTAAAATTTGAATTTGAATTAATTTGAGTCGTTGTCATTGGTAATGAATAGAATTAACCAATTAAAATCAAGTATTCTATAATTTCATTTTCAAATTATTATTTTCATGAAAATTGTAATTATTTTAATTGATAAATTTATTAGTATTTTCAACAACCGGTTTTAGTTAAATAATAAGTTTATTGAAAAATAGCTTGTATGTTTTCAAATTATTTTCAAGAAAAATTACAATAAATATATCGATAAATCTATTCAACTTTTCATCTATTTTTAGTTTATTAATAGTTTTTTTGAAAAATAGTTTGTATGTTTTCAAATTACTTTCAAGAAAACTGTAATAATTTTAATATTGATAAATTTATTAGTATTTTGAACATGAGTTTAGCAATTAAATTTATCCAAAAATAGTGTCGTTGTCAATAGCAATAGTAACAGCCAATCAAAATCAAGTATTTGGTTTTTACTTTTTCAAAATTAATTTAAAGAAAAGTTATTGAAATACGATTTTTATGTTGTTTCAAGAATAACTTTCTATTGAAAAATAAGTTCCGTCAATAATGTTCCAATTTCTCATTAACAATTGCATTTAATCAATCAATAATTTTACGAGTTTATTTACATCGATGATTAACAAATTTATATAATTTTTAATCTAATTTCAATAGAGATTTTCAATTTAATATTCTTAAATTAAAATATTTATTCATATTTTCAATCCATTTTTAACAGGTACTTAAAAATTGTCAATGATTTTTAAATATATGTATGTTTTTTACCAATTAAGCAACTACTCTTTATTAAGAAATGTGTTATAATATACTTGGTATTTAGTAATTAATGGTATACATAAGGTTATAACTTTTAATCACATAAGGTTAAAATTATTACCTCTTTCATCATTTAGGGTTAAAATTGTGTCTTCTTTCATTATTTAGGGTTATAACTATTACCTCTTTTATCCTTGAGAGTTAATATTATTAAATATTTCATTACTTAGTGTTAAAGTTATTACCTATTTTTTCACATAGGGTTAAAATTTTTAACCTTTTAAATAACTTTAAAACAAATCATGTAATAGTTTATTCATAAATTTATCGAAAAATATTATAATATACCTAGTTTGAATCATAAATTATTGAAATATTTAATAGGTATCACATAAGACCTGGTGAATTTTTAATGGTTATTTAATCAATTTTTGGTTACATAAAGCTTTAATGTCCGAAATTATCGGTTAATTAGCATGTTGTTAATGAATGTAAATCTAATTTTACACGTTTTGGTAAACACTAAAAATGATGAGTTTTAATTAGTATTTAGATATTTTCAAAGCTCTTATTAAAAACAAAAGTTTATTTAGATATCATTAATATCCACTTGACTGATATTGACAATGTTTACCAAAAATTGTTTTCTTTTTTATTGTTGCGAAAGTTAAATTATTATTATCAATACCATTATTATTAATTGTGTGAATTTATTAGCATTAATTAATTCAGAATGCGTGATTTTCTAAAAAATATTGATATAAAACTCATGGATCGATTATTCTTTATCAATTTATATTGTGAGTCCAGTGACTTTCAATTGTAAACCTAGTGACTTATTTTCATAAAAACACTAAATCTGTAATAGTTATTGAATTTAGTTGATGGCATCGCTAATAATTTATAGAGTCGGATGAACTTGAATGAATTTGTAAATTAAGTACTCTTTTACCGGCAATGGTTTCGGATAATCTTTTGGACACTTGAAACTATGATCCTAGTCATCCTTTGAATTTACCTATTACTTAATTAAGTTTTCTTGAATACAAAGATGAGAGTAAAGGACTTGAATATAAGGAATGGGTTTTCTTACGACCAAAATGCTATAGTCTTTTAGGTGAAACTGAAAGTAATAAAGCAAAGGGAATTACTTCTAAAGGAACTGAAATAAAGCATCTTTCTTATCTTGATTGTAATAGAAACGATACAATTTTTTCTGTTCCTCAAACGAGAATAGGGTCGAAAAATCATCAGTTGTTTACTTTTAAAAATTGTAAAATTGCTTTAAGTAACAATGATGATAAACGTCAATGGGTAGGTAAAAACAAAAGTTTTGCATTCGGACATTATATAGGTATCAATGCCACTGATGTCGAAGATATTGAAGCTTTTATTTAAAAAACTGTTGTCTTAAAAATGTGTTTGTCTTTTTATTCTATTGTTTTGTAATTATTATTATTATTATTATTATTATTATTATTATTATTATTATTATTATTATTATTATTATTATTATTATTATTATTATTATTATTATTATTATTATTATTATTATTATTATTATTATTATTATTATTATTATTATTATTATTATTATTATTATTATTATTATTATTATTATTATTATTATTATTATTATTATTATTATTATTATTATTATTATTATTATTATTATTATTATTATTATTATTATTATTATTATTATTATTATTATTATTATTATTATTATTATTATTATTATTATTATTATTATTATTATTATTATTATTATTAGAAATTTGGGTAATAAAATGAGACTTGTAATAGTCTGGTGTCGGTAATAATTCGTTGAGTCAGGGGTTCAAATCCTATCGTGGGCGAATTATTTTTTTATTTTCAAAATTAAATTTTTTAATACAATATAAATCTGTATATTTTATTTGCTGTAAATTTCAAATTTTATAGAAATTGGTAAAGTAAATCTTGTATAATTTAGATTTTTACATTTAGCTAAGTTGAAAATTTTAAACTTTATTAATTATTTTCTCAAAATATTGAATTTGGTAAATCCAGTGTTCAAATTTAAGTTTTGAGTGACTTATTTTTAATTAAATAAACTATCTATATACTATAATTTATCTTTAAATTCAATATTATTAACCTGACTTTTGCTTTTGAAAAAGTTGTAATTGAATTTAGAAAACTTAGAAAATCAAATCAGAGCTTAGTTCGTAGTACTTATTACGTCAAAATTTATATTTGCAATGCCTGATGACGACGCCAATGAATCATCATATCAGATCAAGCAAATGAAAATTCAGAAGACGCCAATTGCAGAAGAGACTGATTGATCAAATACTTGAAAACTTACATTTGAATTCATCCTTCTCTACTACGATTGCAGTATAAAATGCATGCTTCATGTTGAGCATATTCTTTTCACTGTGAAACAAACTTGTTATATTTAATAAAATTTTAAATAGTACTAGTGAGTGATTTTGTTAAGTCTACGACTTAGTCGTATACGTAGTTGTCGACGTAGCTATAGACGTAGTTGTAGGCGTAGTTGAAAGCGTGTTAGGCTATGATGGGTGATGATGAGTGCTGATGGGCGATGATGGGTTCTGATGAGTGCTGATAGGTATGGATAGGTATGGATCGGTGGTGATCGGAGTGTGTGTGTGTGTGTGAACGATTTAAGAACGGTAGGTCCTAGAAGTAGGTGTGTGGAAGGTTCTAGAAGGTATGTGTTTTGAATGTGATAGGTGTGTGGAATGTGGTAGGTGTGTGAAAGGTTCTAGAAGGTAGGTGATTGTGTTGGTTCACAACTGCGTGACATAATAAGGGTTAGGTAAGCGGTGTGTTATAAGTGTCTCCGGGCAGTGACTGACCAGTGACGTAATCATGAGGTCACCTGGCAACAGTAGAACAAGATCAATTACTATGTAGCAACTGAGTGGGCAGAGGTCAATCTCCAGGTAGTAACAGTGTGGGCAGAGGTCAGATATTATGTAATGTTACGTAAGTCTATGGAGGGGGGTTGTATCTGACGGGCTCATATCTTACTACTAATACTTTCAGCAAATTGGTAAGAAAATAGTAGTTATTGAGTAATACTTTTTAAAATTACCAAAGTCTTATAATTTTTGACAAGTCTTGATAGATCTTTAATAAAATTTGTTAGTACTTTGAATAAAAATTTTTAAAAAAATGTTTCAACACAGTAGCAAATTGTAAAGAAAATAGTACTTTTCAATTAATTAAATTAACTAAGTTTTAAAATAATTGAAAAAATTATTTAGATTTTTTAAAATTTTAAGATTGTTAGGTAATTGTTCTAGGTACTTTTTGAATGAAAATTAATGAATGTTTTCGACTTCTCATAGTATTTAATCGTACAATTTTTCTTCATTCCTGGAAATAATCGTAAATATTTAAATTATTCAGAAAATTGTCAACAACAACATAAGTAATGGGTCAATTTTAGGTTTTAATTAAATTACAAATATAATAATAAAATCAAATAAATACTTGATTATGTGAATCGAACAATTTCTTAGAACTGAACACGTATCGTATATCTTATTCAGATTCCAATAATATCATTAAAAATAACCAAAATCATTTTGTTATATTTTGATAACCCTTAAATCAATGAAAATGTATCGATTTCACTAAGTATCCATCTTTTGACATCGATATATAACCGAATAAAACCCCCTAAAAATATCATAAATCCCCCCTCTTAACCTATCGTTTCCCCCTAAAATAAAAATTTACTCTCAACCAATCATTTCTCTTTAAATTACAATAATTCCAACTATATTCATTATTTTCATAAAAATCGCCGACATATCGATATTCAATCGAATAAATTTCTTGAAATCCCCTTAAAATAAAATTCATCTCTTGTCCAATCAAATTCCCATAAAAATATCATAAATTCTCTCTTAACCAATCATTTCTCTTTAAATGACAATAATCCCATCTGTATTCATTATTTTTATAAAAATCACCGACATATCGATATTCAACCGAATAAATTTTTTCAAATCCCTTAAAATAAAATTCATTTCTTGACCAATCATATCCCTTAAAAGATCATAAATTCTCTTCTTAACCAATCATTTCTTTTTAAATGACAATATTTCCACTCTCTCAAAAGATTTACACATATTGATATCTATCTGAACAAACCCCCTAAAAATATTATAAATTCCTCCTCTATATTCTCCATTTATAAATTATTTACCCTTTGAACACAGATATTCGACCAACTCAACCCTTTTAAAAATGACAACAAACTTGTTCTTAATCGATTATTTCCCCTTAAAATATCATAAAATTTACTCTTAACCAATCATTTCCATTGAAATAACATTTTCCCCCACTGCACCAACAATATACATATTTTTTGTAAAAACCTCCAAGGTAAAATTTCTTTAGAAATTTATATTTAACCAACTCTACTCCTTAAAAATTCATCATTCGAATCATATTTACTATATGTATTTAACCAATCAAATTCCCTTAAAATTATCATAAAAAAGGGAATTTTACAAATAAAAATAAATTTTCTTTAAAGCATTATAAAATTATTATCGATACCCAACATTTTCCATCAAAAATCACCATAATTTTATTCTGGCAACAATTTCAAGCAATTAAAAAATTCATCAAAAATGACTAAAATTGAATAAAGTCTATGTTTCCCATATAAATTAAATTATTGTAAAATATATATCATGTTGCTCAAATAATTAAAATTAATCAGTAAATCAAGTATAAATTCAATAAAAATTACCAGTCAACCTATAGAGATAAATCAATGATTTTCACATGTATACTGATAACCACACTGAGCATCCCCTGAAAAATCTCTAAATTATACTACTTTTGTGATTGATATCCATGAAATCAATAAAATTGAAAATGAAAGTAAATAATTGACTTCTTATCTCAAAGATACTTTATTTTTTCTGTTTCACTAAAATATTTTTAAAAATCAACTAAAATCGATAAAAGTTTGGTTTAATTAACAATAAATTTTAATTAAATCTTGTCTCAGTGTATTCCAAAAGTTGATTGTAATGTACTGTAAAATACATTAAATAACTACCCAATAAACCAATGAAAAAATTATAATTAAATATCATTTACTATTCAAAATCTATCAGTCAAATTTGATTCTAATTGGTAAATAGATGTTTCATAAACATTTTGTTCCTAAAATAAACTTTTATTTAAAATAATCCTAAAATCAAGTTAAATCTATTAAATTATCAAGAAATTAAGTGCTTCTAAAATTATAGCTTTACCCTCATTTCTTCAATAATTTCTAAAAAATCATATTAGTCCCCCAAATATACTTGGTTGATTTGCATTGGTAGATTGGATCTTTTTTTTGGTTGATTTACTGAAACTCGAACACTTTGTTTTCGACGAATTTTTTTTTTGCCAACTGCTAGTCTGATTTGTACGTCGATAGTATTTAATTTTCATGTGCACCATTTTCATTTTGGATGCTGATCTTGGCTGAAAGAAATTAAGAGTTTGCCAGTTTTGTTTGTCGTTCAGTAGAGCCTGAATTTTCCACTAATAGTATATCATTATTTGCTGATTGATCTCTAGATTGGAGACACCCGTAATTGTTTGATTGAGGTAATGGAATACAACTCCATTGGTTTCGTTTATTAACGGAATTGACTGTTGATAGACATATACTTCGACCCATTTATTATCACTAAAAGTGCCATTTGCCTGAATTAATTTTTCATAATAATGAATCACGATATTATAAATTTTATTTAATTTCAAATTAAAGTACTTTACAAATGGTTTTCTCAGATTGAGGGTATCGACTTTATAGCTTTGAAAAATCACTTTGACTTGTTGAGTTTCATCTGGTTGCCAATATATGTTAATTCCATTTATAACGGATTCCACTTCGACGTGGTTTTTTAATTTTTGTGTCCACACGTTCAATCTAATTAAACCATGCAGTTTCCTTACAGAATCCTTTTGAGGTTCATATTGTTTTATCAGCCAGGGATATTTAAAATTCATAGTTAAATCCCGTGCAATCAACATATTTTGATGATAACCTAGTTTTTTAAGGGGTTCAAAATAACTCACAAGATTATCAATTTCTGATTATTTACAAAGATATAACCATACAATTTGAGTAAGAGTTGACTATGTATGAATATTTTCAAGCACCTCAATCTCTGTTTTGGCATACCTTGGCATGACTTCTGCCTCGTTTGAACAAAATAGATTAGATATTATTAATGTCACAAACAATACTTTATTCATATAATTCAATGGGTAGGGTTTTTTGTAAATTTTTGTATAATGTTCTGCCCATCATTTATTTTATCTCGCTTTGATCTCAACAAATATTTTACTTCACCCTCTGATTGAATCTTTTTACAACAATTCACATGCACCACTATTGTTTCTGTCTTTTTGTTTCTGATCGGTCGTAACTTTAAGTTGGTTTCTGTTATATCACATACAGTATATGGTCCTTTGAATGGTCTTTGTAATTTTGTTGAAAGTCTTTTTGTTGGTTTGGGTTTGTTTAAATATACATAATCTCCCACTTTTATGCCATGTTCATGCACTCGTTTATCATAATAGTCTTTGTAACTCTCCTGATTGTATTTGATTTTGAGTCCTGCTTGTTTCCACACTGATTGCAGTCTCTCTTGTATCATAGCTTTATAGTCAGGAACTTCCATATACTGTGTGACTGGAAGTTTATATTCCAAATCAATAGGCATGTTGTTTCGTCTCAGATACATTAGATAAAAAGGTGCTATTAAACCTCTCGAGTAGTCCGTCTGTTTTCGGGTGATATGGTTACGTACTAAGTTTTAGAATCCCAAATAATTCCGTAATTGATTTAAATAGATCGCTCTGAAAATTTATACTTTGATCAGTTAATAATTTCTTTGGTGAATCATATCTGAAAATAATATTCTCAACAAATATTCTAGCAACTGTTTCTGCTTTCTGATTCTGCATTGCGTAAGCTTCCAGCCATTTTGTTAAATAATCACATAAGACTACAATATATTTATTCCTATTTATTGTTTCTGGCAATGGTCCGATGATATCCATTGCTGTCATTTCCATTGGTGCCGACTGAATTGGCATTGGTTTCAAGGGAACTTTGATTTTCTTTCCCGTATTTCTACGAGTTAGGCATATTTTTCAAGTATTGCACCACTGCTTTACATTTCGTTCCATTGTTTCCCAATGATATTTTAATCTCAGTCTATAATATGTTTTTCTGGACGATAGATGTCCACCAAGCGCTCCATCGTGATATGCTAATAACAATGTTTCTCGATTTTTCGTCGGTACTACTATTAATAAGCTATCGTTTTTTACACATTTGAGCAGTCCTTAATGAATGACATATTTATGGTTCTCTTCCATCACATATTTAGAATCATTCTCTTTTTTGATCGTAACCGCGTGCTTCCGTAATTGATTTACTTCCTCATTTTCTTCTTGATTACCCTGCATTTCTTTCATCCTACATGTCGCTCTCATTACAGCGAATATTGTATTTTCGCACTTTGTTCCTTCCTCAACTGGAAACCGTGACATGGTATCCGCGTTTGTATTAGCTTTTCCTGTCCGATATTTAATTTCAAAATCGTATTCTTGTAAGGCTATAGACCATCTTATTAATTTTCTCGCCGAATCTCTATGCTTTATGAGTCACTGCAATGGATTGTGATCTGTCAATACTAAAACCTTTCTGCCAACTAAATATTGTCTAAATGTAGTTATGCCATATACTAACGCTAAAGTTTCTTTTTCTATTGTAGAGTAATTCTTTTCGTGAAGTTTCAATGTTCTACTAGCATAAGCAATCACGTGATCCTTTTCACCTTTAACTTGTTGCCCTAAAACTGCACCCAATGAAAAATTACTGGCATCGGTCATGACGATAAAAGGCTTTTTAAAATCTGGGCATCTCAAAATTAGCTGCATTGTCAGACTCTCTTTCAATACATCAAATGCTTCTTGTTGGAACTTTTTCCATACAAATTTACTTTGTTTCTTCAGTAGTACGTTAAGAGTTTATGCAATATGAGAAAATTCTTTAATAAATTTTCGGTAATAGCTTGCCAATCCCAGAAATTGTTGGATTTGATCTATATTCTTTTGGACTGGATAATCTCTGATTTTTATTACATTATCTGGGTTGGACTGCAATCTTTTACGAGAAATAATATGTCCCACATAAACGACTTCCGATTTTCCCCACTCAGATTTTGAGGGTTTTATTTTTAGATTCGATTTTCACAGTCTTTTAAATACTACTTCGACGTCTATTAGATGTTCGTCGAAACACGCTGAAAATAGGATAATATCGTCAACATATACCAGTGCGCGTGGCAAGTCTCTGAAATGTAGCCGGTGCTCCCGCTAACCCAAACGGTAATACGTTAAATTCATAGAGTCCTTTGCCATCTAAAAAGCAGTTTTTCGTATATCTTCCTCTTTCACTTTAAATACATTGTACCCTTTATTTAAATCAATAACCGTAAACAAATTTGCCTCTTCCATTTGATCGAACATTTCCTGCGGGACTGGTATTGGTTACGTATCTTTTCTTGTTACCTGATTTTACTTTCTATAATCCACACAAAATCCCAATTCGCAATCTTTCTTTTTAACGACCACAATCGATGAGGAAAATGGTGATGAACTATCTCGTATCAATCTGAAATTTTTCATTGCCTTTATTTGCCTGTTACTCTCCTTTTGATGTACATATGGTATTCTGTATGGTCTCAATTTTATTGGTGTTTCGTCCAGTACAGGAATTTTGTGCTCAATGATTTGAGTTAAACCCAAATCGTATTCGTGCCTTGCAAATACTTCTCGATATTTATGCAATAATTCCATAAATCTTAGTCTTTGACTTTCCGTTAAATCGGTACTGTTGACTCGCGGTTCTTTATAGATCTTTATATTTCTAGTTAATTTTCGCCTTTCTTCCTTTTTCATTTTCAATACCTTTCCCAATTTTGTCTTTGGTTATAACTGAACTGGTTTGTTATCACAATTTACTATTTTCACTGGGATTAATTGGTCCTGTACTTTTACTACTTCATCGCACATTGGTGTATTGTATTTCTCTATTAATGTTTGACTTGGTTCAAATATATATTCCTCATCTGCACACCCGCCACATTGGCATAATAAATCACCTCTGAATTAGCAGGAACTTCTAAAGTATAATTTAAAAATACTTCTCCGGTTTTGTGCACAATTTCATTTGTGCTACTGTTAGTTAGATTCACTGTAGCTAAATCTAACAAAACTCCTTCTAATTGTTCCATCACATCCATACCGATTAGTAATTTTGTCGGGCAATCTTTCATAACCAACACATGATGAGTTATTTCTCTATTGCCAATCAGTATTTTGCATTCAAGTTTACCCAATATTTTAAACTGATTCCCCGACATTGATGTTACCATTTCATCAGTATTCTTTATTATCAGTCTCTCTTTGATTGTTAATACCTTGGTGGATATGATTGTATGACTAGAGCCTGAGTCTAGTAGAGCTTCCACTTTACGCTTATTTAATTGCACAAATATACGGAGTTGTTTTCCAACTTTGGATATCGTAATAAGCACATAATTACATGGTAAACCCAGCATTTTTCTTCCTTTCAATCTCAGCACTTGATGGCTCAACCTTTTCTGGTTCAAGTTTAATATCACTAAGCGGTTTCATTTCTTTTAGCTTATGTCCTGGATAAACTGGAGCTGTTGCTGTTAATGTAGCTGGAATGTGCCATCTAGTGAGCGTGTCTATCCCACTAAGTTTTGGCATTAGTTCTAGCAAAAATCTAGATACATGTTCAACTCTATGAGTGCCAATTATTTTTTTATTTAAAAACGATAATTTGTTGTCACCACTATTACTGTTCTCATTCTTATTTTCGGTTATTGAATCTAGTTGTGAGTCTTCACTTCTTCGGTCATTTTTGAATAGCTTTTTCACATTTTCTATTTCTTTATACTGGTGATCTGTGATAAAGAATCTAGCTACAAATGGTACACATCCAATAATTAATTTCCATGACCAACCTGAAATTGCATATATTCTATGCGTCGACAATATTTGAGATATTATTACTTTCACTATTACTGTAATTACATATATACCAATTAATCCAGCACAAGCTTGTCCCATAAACAAACATTTGACTCAAATCTTTTTCATTGTATTATACGTAGCTTTTTTATAATGATCGGGTGTCAACAAATAATCATAATTTACTTTGCCTTGTCCATTAGGCAATATTGTATCTACCATTTCTGATATGACGCGCTCCTTTTTGGAGGGGAATAATAAATTTCTTTGTGCTTCATCAATTTCATCGCTTGAATATAAACCTGTTTGTGACATTTTATTCAACGACGTGAAATTTACTAGATACTCTAGCTTTATTAATTCTAATTTGTCGGGAGTCTTTACTCCTCTGTAATCTGGTAAATTTGTCTGGCGCTAAACGATATAACGGAGATAATAATCGCTTACATTGTAATATTTTCGGTTTCGCTTCTTGCTCCAATAATATTCGAGTGACTGACTCCATAAATCTCAAATTTTCACCTACAGTGACTGGTAGTTCGTTATCATATTTCGTAATTTTCACAATCACCTCTTTACAGTTATAACTGTATAGAACCTCCCCCATAATTCTGGAAAACACTCCATTCTCCAAACTTAGCATTAGTAATTGCCAAACGACTGCGTAATATCTCTTTATTTAGTTTACAATCATTTAATATCATCTCGCGATAAATATTTTCCATGACTTCTTGGCTATGATGGAATAAATAATCTATTTTATTATTGTTAAAATTCAGAGTTAACTTAATATCTTCCGTATAGATTCTATTTTTTGTTTTCTTTGACAGATATACACCTTTATAATTTGTTTCATATACTATTTGGCCACATTTATTTGTGATGTCTTTTCTAATAAATCGCATTCCATCACTAGGTGAAGTTGACATTAACACTACAGGTGTCTTCCTTGTCCTAGACGGGGTCACTCTCACTTTTCGTCGATGAATAGGTCTCTCAATCTGACTCCTCGTGTTCAATAATCAATAAGACAAAATCCCAACAAAGAAATCTTTATTCACAATACAATTTTAATATTTAGCATTGGTTTTCAGGGAGTAAAGTAGCCACGTGATAATGACGAAAGACCTTCTAGTGATAGTCAGCAACCCGAAACGAGGTTTTCCCAGGGATTAGTATTGAAAACAGTGCTCACCTGCTTGCGAGATGTTCGGGTATTATATACAGTACGAATATGGGTTCCTTCATGAGTACATAGAAATGAGTTGTAAAGTTATTGGGTGTGCGATAGTGAAGGTTTGAACCCTAGTGAAATGATGAAATGGGAATAAATGGAGTATGTTGTGAATGATCGAAAATTAATTAATGTCCACCAGTACACCAACACAAGAACTTAAGAAAGTTGGCTCTTTTCAAAATTCATAAAAATTGTTTAGATTCATTTTCTTAACAATAAATATTTTATAGTTTTATATTACAATTTATTTATTAAAATTAGTTGGCGTGGTCCATCAGGTTTTGAAAATCTCACTCGGAAGCAAACGTATCAACCAAATACCCTTTATAAATTATTAAAAAATTAGAATTTTTACATGGCATGCTATCAAAGTTCTCGAGGCGCGGTCAGTGTGGGAATCCCTACCTTAGATAATTAAAAATTCCAATATATATATTTTAGAATTACATGAATTTGGAAGCATTATAAAAATTGCTGAAATAATTTAGAACAAATGAAAATTAATTGCAAATAATTACTAATTATTTGTTTAAATCGTGTGTTTAAAAATTGAATAATTTTATTTAACAGACAATTGAACAAACACAGAGATTAAAAATATATTTATTTTGATAATCATTTATATGAGAAAATACATAATTCTGTAAAATTTGTTTTACTCAAATTAATTAATAACTCCAGATTAATAAATAATAATAATAATAATAATAATAATAATAATAAACCATATGAAAATAATCATAAAATTTCTGGTCATATTAAATGAGCTTTAATTTCCTCTGCTTTGATTTGCTCTTGATACTTTTGTAGTTGAATATGAAGCTGTCGGAAATAGTTGATTTTTGCTAGATTCTCTCTGGTTAACTGGATTTCTTTCGCAAGTCTCACCAAATCATCGCCCTCGAGATTCGGCAACGGAGGATAGTGGGGGTCAATACTGAGTAAATCTGCGGCAACAGTCGTTCGGTCTTGTTTGGTGTCAATATCATTCTGAGGTAGAGCTGTTGTTTTTGATTGTTCAATAACGCGCTGTGAAAACATCCTGATGTCATAGTCATGGCAGACCTTGTGATAGCGACCATTTGACATTCGCGCCAAACGTTTCAAAAATTCATTGGCGCTCTCGTCTTCGCAGTTGAATGAAATTGTATGAATTGGAACTTTTGTCTTTCTTGATGACATTATATTTTGAACGTTTTTTAATACTATTTCCGTGCTGTTATCTGGTTTACCATCTGTCAATAAATATATTCCTTGGATTCGAGGATCTTCTAATGTTATTAGCAAAGCCTTGGTGGTGTCAGTATTGCCACATGCAACTAAATGTTCCGTCCATCCAATGGCCGAATGGCAACTCGATTCGTCAGGAGTCACCAATCGTTCTCGAAACCGACGGATTTGAGAATTGAATGCAATTATATTATAACTGATTTTTCTTCTGGAAAAGTTATAAATAATTTGAAAAATTAGGAAAGATTTTGATAGAAATCAATCTTATTTATGAAGTATAACTGCTTAATTGTATTGTATTCTTTGATAAATTAGATGGGATAAAAGGCAAACTATAATGCCAGGACCCATATAGTAAAATTTATATATATATATATATATATATGCGCGAAGCAGTTGTTTAAATGACACTAAAATTCATCTGTTTTTATTTGACCTGTATTAACAGCCGTTAGCTGTGTAATCATAAACAAGACATTTCTATGCTACTTTTGTTTATAATGTTTACTTGGTTTTGTAGATATTATAAGTAATACAATTCCAGTTTCTAATCAAGTTTTAAATGGTTTTTATTTTAAAAGTAAGGTAGCGATGAATTGTAACCGGTTTGAGTGAAGCAGTTATTTAATTATTTAAATCTCAAAACACATAATAGGAAATTATTTTGGTTATACAGGTAGTCCCCGACTTACGACCGAGATAGGTTCCTAGTCATCGGTCGTAAGTCGATTAAGTCGTAAGTCGAGTTTCATCATGAATAAAGAAAAATATTAGATACTGTACTACTAACTTTTAGGATCAGGAGAAATGAAACTACCGAAAATTCATGTAATGAAAACTTTATTAAAATTTATAAAATGAAATAATAACCCAAAAATATATATTAAATGTGTACTAATAACACATATTATATATGTAACAAAACAAAAATACATAATAAGAAATATATATAATTAAACAAAAACATTTTATTCAACTTAGCGTTATTTTCGTGTCGTCATCATGTTTACTTATTACTTTTTTCTGAATCAGCTTATTTACTTCTGAGAATCGTTCTTCATTTACATCCATTTGTTGTAATTTACGCATTCCCTTATTAATTTGGTGAAAAGCATCACTCATTTCTTTTACTAAAAATTGAAAAAAAATTGGTCGTAAGTCGAGCGGTCGTAAGCCGGGGACTACCTGTACTACTGATTTCTTTTTTAATGACATAAAACTTTTTTTGACTATGAATTAGTAATGATATCAATGATTTGTTGATATTCAGTAATTTTTGGCACAGCCTTTTTCAAGTGATTTTGATCATTTTGTTGATGTAAACGATATTCAAACTTTGTTAAAATGATACAGAGAACCCTTAACTAACGAAAAGATTTTAAAAATGTTCATAATAAAAGTATAGGGAAGTATAGCACACATCCATAACATCTATCATAAATAAATTTACACACATTCAGATACACACACATTCATCAAATGAGTTAGTGAGCTCACATCTACCTACCTAGTGAATTACATATTTTAAGCATTAAAGTATATAAGATTCACTGTTAATAAAGTTTCATTTTTATTTAATTTTTTTAAACGTTTAACATTATTTTATAAATTTAACCAACAACGACTTTAAATAAGATTTTCTAATTTTATTTATTTTGCACTTTTCTTGATAAATTAATTAACTAAACGTTTGATTAATATGATTTCGTATTCATCACTCCATTCATCGTCTAAAGTTTTATGTATTCACTTTATTAATATTTTATAAAATATTAAAAGTAAAAATAATTGAATCTAGTGAGTAATATTTTGGAAGAGCAAATTTCAAAGAAAGGATTTTGTTTTATTAATTTGATTATACTAGGCAGTTTCGTTATTTTTATTCATTTCATAAACAAAATCAAATCAGTTTCTCAGTGCAACGTTAGTTAAATTTATTAAAATTAAAATAGAAATTAATTTCTCTTAAAATATAATTTATAAAATCATTAGAGTACCGCAACGTTTTGATTAAAATATAATTTGATTTTGAATTTTTGTTTCGACTTTAATTTTTTAATCTTTGTTTTTTATAATTAATGACTGTTTTTGAAAATAATGATACAAATGTTTAACTTTTAGAGAAAATAAGATTACCAGTTTACCTAAGGAGACAATATTTTAAAATTGGTCATCAATGATGAGAGAGAAGTGGTCTTGTTTATAAAAATGTTTTAGAGCATCAAAATACTATTATCATATAATGAAAAAATTGTATTGTAATATATTTTTTTAATTTCAACATACGTAAAAAAATATATTACAATACAATTTTTGCGTTCTATGATAATAAAATTTTGTTACTCTAGAGCAGTGGCTCCCTACGGGGCAAAACCACCTCATAGTGGGCGCTGGAGCCTTTCATCGGGGCGCTAAATAGTTTTTAGACAAATGGGAGAGGTGACACTATGTAAAAATGGTTTAAAATGACACTATCTTTTTAAAGTGACACTATGTAATAAAACATTTCAATTGTTGTTACAAAAAACCTTTATTTATTTACCTAAATCTATACTTTTAGACTCTTAATATGTGAAAAGATAAAATATAAATAATGTTTAACAATACTTTATTATTTTAAATAACTGTTATGAGGGGGGGCTCATGATAATTGTAATTTATTGTAAAGGTGTAGTGATCCAGAAAAGGTTGGGAGCATATACTTTAGGAATTTTTTAAACAACACCATCCCTCTACTCTCCTTCTGCTGTATTAGTTTTCCTCTAAATTTTTCCTGTGTTACTTTATTTTCAAATTTTTTATTATATAATGCTGTCGAAAACAAAATAAACAACAGCCATTTAATAATGACCTATCACGTCTTACTCTCGTTAATCGTTAGCTTTAAGCCATTTAGAAACCCCCACTTTACTTTCGCTGTTTGAACATTCTGGGAACACTGGCATTTTCACAACCATTTTTAAAAACCGGGACTTTATTAAAACACCGCGGAACAAGTTGTTAAAAATCGGGTCACTTTTTTGAATATTTGAAGTGAAATTTTTTGAATTAAATTATTTTGGAAAGTGTTTGGCTTATGGATGTTATAAGCAACAAAGCTTCGATAACTAATAGTTATCATAATGTAATAGTGTACGTCAGGATGGTGTAACCTAGAGTTGTTAAGTTATTCAATTTCATTTTTATTTAATTATTTTATTTATTACATTAGTCATCTTATTATTATTTATTAACTTTTAATACATTGCAATAAAAGTATAAATTATAACATAAACTTTTCAAATTTAAAAAAATAAAAAAAGAATAATAAAATATAATAAGGAATTAAAAAAATAATAACATAAAATAATTAATTAATCAAAAATATAATAAACAAAATATTTTAATTTAATAAAATAACTAAATAAATGTATGTAGAAAAGTAAGTAATTAAATTTAAATGAAATAAATAAAGTAATAAAATAATTAAATAAAATGTAATGAATAAAATAAGTAAAGAAAAAAATGAAATCAATAAATAAATGATTTAAAATAATAAATAAAAGTAATTAAATAAAAATTAATTCGAATAACCTTACAAAACTATATTACAACACCCTAACGTACTCTATGGCATAATGATGAACTTGAAAGGTTATTTTAAACGCAAAGTTCGTTGGAGTCCAACATATTAATGTGGAATCCAATAAAAGTAATTAAACACTTTAAAAATGCATGTGGTTAAAGCAATTTGTTTGTTCATTTTTGTGTATTCATCAAAGCTTCACAAGTAATACATTCCCAATATGTTTTGAAACCCTTAGATAACACTTTAAAATTAGAAAAATATATTTTTAACTTATTTGTCTTATTATGATCAATAGTATTAATGCTTATACTTGATAGGACATGCTCTCAAACTCTTATACAGAGATAAGGGGCGGTTTCTACATTATATGTGGAATTACATCAATAGCAAGCAAAACGATACTGGAGATCACGGATTTATTACTGAACATTTCCTGAACTTTGCAAGACTTTGAAATAACTTTAACATTAGCACTTCCAATATTTTTTAAAATAGTTTTTTAAAGTTTTTAAAACCTTAAGAAAAAGGTCAAAATTATACAGAACAATCAAACATAGAATTATTGCTATCAGCCATATTCATTACATTACTATGTGCCAATCAAAGCACCACTCAAACACTCTCAAAGGAATTAAACGAATCAACACCAAGTGAAATTATTCTTTCAATCCTATTCAGGTTATTAACCACACTTATTAACAGTTTCAGACAATAAACGTTGTAAATAAGACTTAGAATGTCCGTTCTTATGGAGCAACTCAATTAATATATCTACTATGTTAATAGATTTACAATAAGTATGTGGTAATGCCCAAGAGCAATAGATCAATCCCCTTATTATATTTCTTTTGCATTTAGACTCAGAAAACCCATCTAATGATGTACATAAACCATTATAGATTGTTTTTCTTGAAATTTTCCTTTAAAAAGCACTTCTAACTTTTCAATCAAGGAACAAAATTTAGGAATTAATTTCCTCTTTTAAAATAAACAATGTAAATTATTCATGTAGTACAAAAATGGAAAAATATTTTCCCGACTTTTAAATATCAGACAATTTACGACTGCAATGTTTATATATCTTCGATTTATTCATATCACAATTTGATAAAATTAAGTCTTTAAATTTGATATAAAGACCAATTTGCATATTTATCTTAATACATCAAAATAGACATCTACCTACCTTAATTTGCTCCCATCTTCTCACATATACTTTATCTTACCTAATCCTGATTAATTGAAAGATGTTTAATAACATTTATATAAGATATAAAAAGGATGGAATCGAAATTTCAATATATGAAAATCTTAAATTTAATTTTAATCATTTAAGATAATTTATAACCCAAATTTTATTATCTTTCCGCCGGTGTTAAATTTAATTTCTTATATGTAAAAAGTTATTGGTCAATATATTGAGTTGGTGGATAAATTTTGGAAACGGCAAAGGGAGAACTGATATCATTTTATTTTATTTTTATATATATACTGTTATTCAGACCGTCTGAATCAGATCTGAATCAGACGGTACCATAATCTATTAAAGGTTACTGAAACACCCAAAATGTGGGATTTTTTATGACCTCCGGTTAAGAAACTTTGGTCTGAAATGAGAATGATAATGTGGTGTGCATCGCGTCAAATGTGTCAAGTCAATAAATTCTATATGATTCAAGTTCCATGTTGAATAATCACTTAATAATAATGACTCGAATAATATCAAATAAACTAATATCTAGAGATTTGAAAATTTGAAGTAAATTACTTGAATAGTTGCTCCCAAATCAGAGCCTTGAGATTCAATATTAATTCTGGCATATGGGGGGTCATAGAGCCGCTGGTGTCCAATAAAATAGCTACGTCAGTCTCAGTAATAACACCGAATATTCTTTTACTGCTAATCATTAACCATTCCAGTCGTTTCATATACCGAATCAAAGCTTTTTTCGCCTACAATAATTTTAACGTCAGATGGTTTGTATATATATATATATATATATATATATATATAAAGCAATTTACTTACTTCAACACTGTATTTGTTTAGCTCTGTAACTGTGTATTGAAGGTGTTTCCGTGTACCTTTCACGTTGACTATTGGAAATAAACCAGCGCAATATTTCGCCTCAACATATTTTTCCAGTGGAATAATTAATGCTTCTTCGTGGCGACATTCAGGGCCCGATACAAGTCTTAAAAGGTCAAGCCCCATATTTTTCAAAGAATATTTCTTCATCCAATCTTTGCTAGTTATCTAAATATATTGAAACAAAAAAATGTAAATTAGTTTTATTTTGTTTTACAAATATACAAATATCAGGGGGTTTTTATAAATTAAGACAATAAGTTTTAAATTGGACAACATTTAACAAATATTTTTTGCCATTGTTAGGATACATCTAAGCCAGTGAGGGCAAACCGAAATTGGTTACTTAACCAAAAAAAGAAAGAATAATCTAAAAGTACCTTATTTTTACACGTAAGACTTATTTTTCAATTTTTTCAGTTAATTTTTTTATTTTTACAGGTATTTTCGATGTTGCGCGCCGTAATTGATTTTTTAAATTTTCATCAATTTATCAATTAAGACTTGTACATTTTACAATCCTTATTTTTGAAAAAAAAGAATTCGTTTAGATAGATTGCCCCTATTACACCTGTAACACTCATGGGGAGTTTTCTTAAGTTAGGAAATTTATCATCACAGGCGTATTTTTTTATATATGTTTTGAAAATATTTAGAAAAATGTTTTTAATCACTATTAAAATTTTTGTAATAATGGAAAGTGACTCTCATAAAATTTGAGCTTTGATATGAATGCTTTTATATTTTCATAACAGTCTGAGATTAATTGGTTTTCACCTTGAAGCTGCCATATTATAAATGTTGTACTCGATACTTATAAATTAAATAATAATGCACTTGTTTACTTCATAAAATCTAAACTCGGAATGGAAATATGATATCGTAAAAACACAAACTTAAATTCTCTGGAAAGTTTTTCCTTCTAATTATAGCCACCTTATTCCCATGCTAACTAGGTTTTTAAGTGTTTAAAATTATGAAAAGTTTCCTTTTTCTATAAAAAAATCTAAAGTGATGCACGAAAAAAAGTATTCAATAAAGTTAAAGTTTAAAAAGGGCCGCACAAAATTGATAATGCAAAGGGTTGGGCATAGCTGATCTAGACCGGATGTTGATAATTTGATAAAGTATGAATACTGAATTAATAGCATTTTGCAATAACAATCAAACTCATATAATTAAAGAAATTTCATTTTAATTAAAAATGTGCGCTAGGCTTAAACATGCTTGATAATAACCTCTTGCACGATTCATATATCCTAATATACCATCACTGATTGTGAGCTATATTTTCATAACCAAGTTGTAAAAAGTCCAACAATTCATCTTCAGCAGTGATATTCCACAATCGAACAATGGCTTTCTACTTCGAAAAACCTCCTCAAATGGATTCAAAAAAGAAGAATAAGGAAGCCGAAACATGTATTAATTATAAAAAAAAGTTTATTTCCATTTGGAAGTGAATGAAAAATGTTTTTTTAACATTCTACAATTTTGTGGTTATCAAACTGTGGAAGTATTATTGTAATCATTCATGTAGTGGTCGTCCATTTTCAGAATTAAGTTTATTAAATTTTATGAATTTTATTTATAATAATAATGAAAAAAACAACTTAGTTTAAATATAATTATTATTTTAATTAAATAAAAGTTTTTAACATGTTCACACTTTGTTCACTTCAAACATGTCATCTAAAATATCAAATAATAAATGTTTAGCTTCTAAAACTAATTCAGCAAGTTGTCAGTCTGGTGAAGAACACGAAATTCAAATCACTCAAGATATAGACTTAACCAATATTGATTACTTTGATTCAGATAACGAATTTGATTCTCCTGAAAATGTTTTTTGGAATCAATACTTAAACAATGCTCGAACAAAATAAATATCAAGTCTTATAATATGGATATGAGTTATGATACACAAAGTTATATTAAATTTTAATTTAAAGAATCAAATATCATTTATACAAATAAACATTTCAAGCCACAGCACTTCTTGTTACCTAATCCTAAAATGAAAATCGTGAAAATCATCAATATTCAATAGCTTTTAATCCCAGAGACTGGAAACAACGAGATAATTATGTCGATAAACGTACAATAAAATTATTGAAAACACCTTAAAACATCAATTTTAATAAAATTCTAATTAGAATTTTAGGTATTATCAAGTTCAAGATAAAATAGTATTTAATAAATTTATAATTAACTATACCCATTCTTCTTTATCCGGAATCACTGCCTTACCAATACCTCTTCTAGAATGCATGTTTTGACCAGGATAGTCTCGATAAACTACTCCTTTAGAATTCTTGTCCTCAGTATAAAATGCCGATTGAATTACCGGTCTATAAGGAGGTTTAGAATTGGTGATACTTTTCCTAGGATCTATATCTGATTTATAAGCCAAGGTTTTTGGAATTTTGAGATTTTCTTCAGTTTTATCTGACAAATATTTTAAGCGTGCCTTGCTTAAAGATGTTTGTCTAGGAGGCATCAAAGCGACCATATTATCACTAGAGTTTCTTCTACAAAGTTCCACGGCATTTCTAAGAAAGAATCGGAAAATAAAATATTTCACATTTAATAAAAGTTAAATAACAGAAATATTTTATATAGTTAACTCTATGGTGACAAAATAATAAAAATATATAATAATAATATTAAATAATTCCAGCATAAAAATTAATAAATCTGAATGCTTTATGAACTTTTACTTTTGTAGTAACTGTTTTCATTTTAAAATGTATATATGATCTCGGCCTGATTTATGTTTATTATTATTTATTCAAAATATAGTAAAATTTAATTTAATACTAATTAATAAGGGAAAACTTAAAAAATGGCATATCAAATTTTTAAATTTAAAAATTGGCATATCAATTTGATAAATTTAAAAAATAGCATATCAATTTGGTAAATTTTAAAAATCGCATCCAATAAAATAAATTTTGAAAAATATTATTTAATCGTAAAAATTATAAAAAATATTTAATTATAAAAAACGATAAAAAATATTATTTCGATACCATTCTTCGTGAATACATTACTCAGAACAAATGAAATAATATCCAATAATTCGGAACAATTATCATTAGAATACTTAAAAGAGTACCATATATTGTTTAAGAAGAATACTAGCCCAAATTCGACTTGTCGTCCAAGCGTTGGTGCTGCTGAAATACGTCAAAGGCGGTCGAGCAGTTCGAAAGCATTGTGGATTTGTAAATTTCCCCACTACGTCTGCCTTCTTTTCGGTACCATTAGCGTTGCAAGAGACGAAGCACAGTCATTCGTTTTTTCGGTGTCTTTCCACCAGTTGGTTGAGTATCTGTGACAGCTAATGTGCCAGAGGGCACCGCTTTGTAGAATAGGCCTGTTTCGTCGGCATTAAAGATATCGGAGGCATCATACCCTTCAATAAAGATGGGCAAGACGTTGGTAATCCAATTTCGGCACCTGTATGATCTGCAGCAGCTCTTTCACCGCATATCTTCATAATCATAATGTTATGCCGAATTTTAAGACGCTTTAGCCAGTCATTTGTTGGAACAAATGACGTACAGCCAAGCATCACAGCTAGCTGCTGCGCCTTCACCATCATTAATGGACCATTGATCACAGCATTTTGCTGCCATATTTGATAAAACCATTCCATCAGCGCAGCGGCAACTTCTTCGTTTGGACTTTCACGTTTTCTTTGTCGGTTCAAATTCCCGTTCATTAGCGCTTCATGACGCATCTCTTTTTCTGATTTCTTTATTTTGGAGAACTCAACAACAGCAGGTTGCTTTTTCGATTTTAACGCCGGCAAAATTTGTAGCTTTTTCTTAATTGTAAGCGTATTTCTTTTCAAAGCACTAGCCATGATGCTGCTATATAGTATTTTTTCGATATAACAAAAATCAAACGTAATCAATAAACAATCGTCGAAATTCCCACATACAATGATGCTTATTGTCTTAATACACTGTAAATATGCACTTAAGTGAGTACAGATCGAAAATCAATCTAAACTCCTATTCTTATATGCAGAGTATTCTTATATCCGATATTCATTTAAGCGGAGTTCCCACTGCGTAAAATTTGAACAAAATCTGGGACACATAAATGCTATTCTTATAAGCGAAGTATTCCTATATCCGATATTATTATACGCGGAGTCGACTGTATATATATGTGTTATCTAATTTTTTTACCTTTTTCCTTTTGTATTTTTATTTTTTCCTTACTTATTATCTTTTTTATTTTATAAATAAAAATTGTCATGTTTATTTCATGTTTCTATAAACGGTCATCAAAACAACATTAATCAATAAATATCAAAATTATACAAATTATAATTTTTAAATGTAATCTACAGAGAATTGTGAGTTAAGTATCTATAACTAGGTTTAAAAAATATTATAATGATGGGAAAAAGATATATGGACTAGCTACAGATATTTTATTTTTATCTGCCAATTTATTGTTCACATTTTTTTTATTTGAGACAATTTTGTCCACGCCGTTTTTGTCTAAACACATAAATGTGTTTTTTCTATTATAACTTTATTGATTTTTCGTATATTATAGATGAATGAAATTGACTTCAATCAAACAAAAGGCATTTCAAGAAATATATTTATTTTTAATATAATTTAAATTAAAAAAAATTTTCCTTGATAATTTTAATATAAATTTAAATGCAGCATATTTGAAACTACTGAATTATTTAAAGTGATTGCAAAAAGACAATTAATTTTGTAATCGCAATGTAGAATATTTAGGAAAATGAATGCATTTATTTATTTCTCATAATAAGACTGAAAAAAATTATTCAGATAAAAAAATTGTTTTATTGTATTAAAAATCTAATTTTAGCTTCCATTTGAATTAATTATATTTACAGTTATTCAGAAATCACTATAGAATGACATTTTTTGTTTGAAAATTTATTTTCTGAAACCCCTTTCCCAAGATATTAAAATTTCCAAAAATAAGAATAAATATGCAAATAAAGAAACAATGCCTAATCATACAATAAGTTGAAAACAGTAAATTACTTGATTATATCTTCATTCTTCTTTGAATGACTTGGTGGGTATTTTTCTTTATAATCATTAATAATTTGTTGGGTCCGCCTCGAATATTCCACCGCTAAATCTATCTCAGCCATCAAAACTCTGATATCATCACTCTCAATAATTCCCGATTCACGAAACCAGTGAAATCTCCCTTTGGTACTGTGGGCCAGCATCCGCATGATTTCAGCCGTCTAAATTCAATTGAAACCATGACAAAGATTTCTGTATTTTTTAATAATTTAACTGAATATTAATCATCTATTAATATAATATATACATAAAGTTTTAGTATTAATCAAACAAAAGCTTGAAATCCTATGGAGAAGAAGCAGGGGTTGGAGAAAACTATGAGGAAAAAGCAGAAAATATAGAAATGGATGACCCCAAATGCAGTTTCCTATAAAGTTGACTGGATATAAAAATAATAACTTAGTTAATGAAATAATTAATATTTCTGATATTATAGCTAGAACAGATTTTATCAAGAAAAGAGAGAACAATAGAGAACATTTTTATGTGGGGCAACGGCACAAACGTCAATGTTTTCTAGATGATACTTTGTTTGTAAATCAACTTTTTTTAAATGAAAATAAATATAGCATTGAAAAATTAAATAAACATACATAGAAATTGATGCAACACGTTAATTAAGAAGAGTATTGACAAGTATAAATATTGGCAATAAATTGTATTATGTCGTTTCTTATGATCAAAGAGGGGTTGCCAGATTATATGGGATAAGGGCAATAATTAAACAGTTGGCATCAGCCTCATGTAAAGATTATAGAAAGGAAAGAGTAGGTTTAAAAAATTCAAGAGGACATAAAAAAGAATTAAATTCATCAGTAGTAAAACATTTCTACTTTTTAGTAGAAATTACGACAGTTCGTAAAAAAGTGTCAGATGTTTCCGCATCTCGAGAATTTATTTTTAGAGACTTGGTGAATTAAGAAACCCTTTGGGAAACTGAAACTTCACACCTTATACATCTTTGTTTTAATAATACAGAGCTGAATATTTATTCAAAATGTAATTGGCAATTTTTAATTTTACTAAACTTTTTTTAGAAATAAAATGGAAATTGGTAGGGAAAAATATGAAATAAATATATAATATTTACCTTGGTAATATTTGCATATCGGCTTGGTATAGGAGTGCCTGATACATCATAATCGTCAACGTTAAATAAAACTGTATGAATCTTAATATCTGTTCCCAGAACTCTTTCTTCGATGTAGGCCATAAGAGGCTCAATTTGTTGATCAGGAACACCGGATGTGAATAAATATATTCCTTGAGCATAATCATTATGCACAGAATCTACCGGATTCTCAAATACATGTCTGAAATGACAATGATAATAATAATAATAATAATAATAATTTACAGCCAAATATTATTGATAAAAAATGAAAGTGTCATAAAAATTGTGTATTAAGTAATGGAAATAAACATTGACCTATTGACCTATGATCAATGTGAACAAAAAGGTAAATGATTTATTGAAAATTTTATTTTAATTATTGTTTTGATTTGATGATTTTGGATATCAACTGAAGAAACTCACTTGACCAAAATTAGGAATTTGGGATGTTCCTGTTTTATCCTTCACGGATCGTTTTACTCCTCAGTTGACTATTTAGACTTTAAGGTTTGATCTTGACGTTTGAAATTTTTTATCCTATAGCTACTTTATTATTGAATTTTAGTCTTTTTTGTTTAAATACATAGTAAGTATTAGATTAATTTATATTAAAAATATCCGAAATGTTTTTTTCGTTCATCTTTAATAGTAAATTTGTCAATGTTTATTTGAATTATTAAAGTATGATTCTTGAACTCTAACTATTTGCCTAAATAATGAAATTTTTCTTTCTTTTTTTCTCTAAGAATTAAAAATAATGTTGTTGTACTGGGTGTAATTAATTTGTTTAAATCTGTGCAAAGTTTATTCAAACTTATTCCCTTCGATCAAAATACCTTCTTTTCCTAGGTTCTATGCTGTTCACCCAGACAGACGCCCCACAATTTTAATCCTGCCACTATATACCCATGAGCAATCTCATGTTGGAACTGTATATAGCAGCTGAAAATTCATGAGCAGGTTAGCTCCATTTCTAGAACTACTCCTCATGATATTTTCACTTTCGGGTTCCTGACTGCCGATAGAAGGTCTTACATCTCTTTCTTTCTATACCCTTGTCCATACTCATTTATTTCTACAATTCGTATATCAATTTGTCATTTTTACTTTATTTATTAAGGTATCTTTCAAAAATTTAGGCAGCGTTCTGCCCTTATTTTTTGGAAATTTCCTTATTTCATACAAATATTAGCCGACGGTAAATTGAAATGAATGCATTATTATAATGTACTTATTTTAGCCCAACAACTCATATTTGCTTTCCTATGGACACCACAGTTACCACCGGTCGTACATCTCTATATTATCATCTCACAGATCTATGCATAAATGTATCATTCTATTTTAATTTCCACCGTGATGATTATCAAACAATGTACATGATCTAACCCTACTTTATACTTTCGTTGACCTAAATTTCTATCACTAGTCGTACGCTTGGTAATATAATAATCGGCAGGAGTTAAATAAAAATTCAATTTCCCTACTTAAACACATAATAGTGTTGTCTCTTTAAATCTGACGATATTCCCGCATTTTAATTTCTAATCTTTCATGAACGCCGCGGTGAAGTCCAGCGAAGTCCTACTTTTGAGATCAGTACAAAGCTGACCTGCCCCAGCAGACATCGAAGGGTAGAAAACGATAAATCGGCACCTCAAGGTCCCTCAAACCCAACTGAGGGAATTGAATATCGATTCACCCTTTTCCACTGACTTAATATATATCAAATGAATATAAATAATTTAAGGGGACCTGCGAGGGATGCCAAAAGACATCACGGCCATCCAGAAAAATTTAACGTTAATGAACAAACATATAATTACTAAAATATATTTATACAAGATAACCATACTTACAATCCACAAGTTTGTCAATCAAGCATTCAAATTTGAAAAATTGTCATAAGTTGGCATAAAAATTGTCTAAACAATTGTCTAAAAGCTTTTGTGTCTAAAATTATGAAAATGACTGCTATATATACATGATTTTCTTTCCTGGGTGTGACCAATCAGAGAATTCTGAGCCTTTTTCGGCTATTTTTCGGGGGGGGGGGGGGGGTTTATTGCTTTTATTTTATTTTAAATATTTTATTTTTCTCTATTTTTAGATATTATTTTCTCAAATTTTCGTAAATTTTTATCTTTTATTATTTAACTATTCTCTTTGATTGTTTCTCTTTTTACGCTTTGATATTTAATTATTTGCTCGCCGCTTTCGCCTATGTATTTTCTAAACCTTCTTTTGCAAGGTTTTGGCGGTTTCATGTTTTGGTTTTGTGTTTCTTTCTGCATCTGTAGGCTTTTCAATGATTTTAATTAATATTTGTTTTATTTAATTTTGTTATGTTTTATTTTGTTTTGGTTTATTTTTGATTTCTGCTTGCGGTGTGTGCTTATGTTACGGCAGCCATATTGATAATTTCCAAGCGACATTAATTATTTTGTTTTAATTTACACAATTTTCTCATTTTTGTTTAAATTATGGCTTATTGCACAACAATAATTAGAATTTAGTTTTGGTTTTCCATTATTTTTCACTATTGTTTTGTATATTTTTATTAATTTAATGATTTTTTTTCCTTGAAAATAATTTATTTACAATTGCACCAAAGATAGGAAAGTCGTTGAGAAATAATTTAGTAGAGGAATTTCAAATTTTAAGTGTACCATTCAATAAAATAAATTATTGTTACTGTTCTTTCCATGAGTTAGCTAATAGTTAAAACTGTCATTATTATCTTACTAGTTATATTGGTAAACAGGTTTGGCATGAATAAAATTATTGTTAGGCTTCCCACTCGATTAGTTTCAAAAGACCTATAAAACTGTGATATTCGATGGAGCATGATGATGTAGTGATCAAATTTATGGATTTAATTGCAAAGTCACTCGATTCGATTGTCGATTATAGCCAGCTTTTCAGATGGTACTTGTAAGATAAAAAAATAATTGATATATCTGCAGAAACTTTATCGAATATCACATTGCACTTCATACTAATCGGTGAAACTCAATTTCTAGCAGAGCGGCGTAGTCAGTACGCCGAGTATTTATATGACCAGTCTGTTTCCAAGTGGATCGCAACTTGAAGTTTAAAAAGCCGGTGTCGTAAAAAACACAAGCATTTTAAATCATAAAAATACAAATAGTTAATCAATTTCAAAAACCGGCAAAATTTAAGTCTTTTCAATGTTAATGGCCGTAATTTCGACGGAGCTTAATTGCGATTATATTTAATTAAAAATATAGAATAATTGAAATTAGAATATTCGATAGTTTACAAAAGAAAATAAAAAAACCAATACTTAGCTAACAATAAATAAATAATTCAGCGGTTTTTAATTCATGGTATAAAATTAATCTTAATTAAATTCAAACAAATTCCTCAGTCAAAGGCAGTGCTAATTCATTTCCGGAAATAATCAACCTAACTGTCATTTAGAAATTTAGAAAAAATTAAAAAATTAATGAAAATTATTTACCAATAAATAATAAATCTGTAATTAAAAATTTTAAAAATATATGTGTAAAGCTCAATATTGTTAGATGCAATGTTCGATAACTATATATATATATATATATATATATATAAATTGCGCTCTCAAGGTTTCGATCACAGTTGACTGATAGAATTGTAAAATAGTTTTGGTAAATATTTTTAAATATTTTTGTTCAAAATTTGATTTAAAATTTGTTAAAGTCTCGGTTTTGTAAAATTTTAAAAATTAATTTTTTTAACATTTTGTAGAATTTGTGACTTAAAAAAAGCAAAATTTTTAATTTTTGATAAAATGTTTTGGAATATATATATATATATATATATATATATATATATATATATATATTAATAAATAATTAAATAAATTTGGCAACGATTTAATTAAAAGATAACGCCAATAAAAATTAAAATAAAATATATATATTTTAGTTGGTTTTGAGTACCTGAAGATGATAGTTATGCTATCGAAATATATCGTACAAAAAGTTTTTTATTGGCGTATTAAATATTAAATGAATTGGTTTTTGTTTGAATGTGTACGATCTATAGTAACACACAAAGGAACTGTTTAAATAGTTAATGCCAAAACTTTTTAAATCCCTGACGTATTGTCCTTACGCCGTAGGTTCGGTACAACTTTTTCAAATGATTTACTATTTACTAGTCAGTAGAATAAATTTTTAACATTAAGCCCAAACAGACAAACACCGTTGGGCTATTATATATTTGATAAGTTAAGGTTAAACATTACCTATTTCACTATTTTTTGAAAGAGTTTATGTTGAAATCGTTTTAACTGATAATTTTCTTTTAAAAATCTTTTAAGGATTTCTATATTTTCAAATTGAATTATAAATATAGTTATTTTTAAAAAATTAATATAATTTATAAGATGTCTTTAATAAAATTGAAAATAAAAATTAAGCGTTTCAATGAACTAAAGTAAAATTATTCAAACCGGAATTGAGATAAAAATCAAAATTTTAAACACAATCAAAACCTTCGAGGAAATAAATTCAATATTTCGAATTTTTTGTTTATATGTTAATTCGATTTTGCACATGAACATTTCATAAATTTGTCAATTTAATATGCTTATTAAATATTTTGAAAGTGCCATTATTTCGAGAGTTACATTCTTGAATAAAAGAATTTTAATTTTTTACTACCAAAAAAATATAGAAAAAAAATATCCACACAATTTTTTCATCCAAGTAGTAAAAGTTATTTTTAGCACTTCTTCCTTATCCGCGCCAAGATCAACTGTTACATGGTGGATACAAACTACGAAGGGACAGAAGTCTTGCAGATGGAAGCATTTCATGGAGGTGTTTCAGAAAAGGTTGTTCTGGTCGTATTAAAGTCAGTAAATCCAATGATGTTGTTGTTGTTGTAATAGAGCACAATAAGGGTTTCAGGTATTGTTTAAACAGTAACAGTAAAACAGCTGTTTTTTGGTAAAATTTAAAAACCGCACGCAGCTGTTTTTTTAAACAGTTTTTTATTTTTAAAGAAGCCTAGAATGTGCAAAGATTTTAATGAAATGAACTTTCTTAAGTTACAATAAACAAAACTTTGTTGCATTCCTAACATTTTTTTCAAATATCGTGACATAATTTATTAAAAAAAATCTTGAAATATTTTGTGACGTCATTTAATTTCTACAAGGTTCATAGAATATTTTTAAATTAAATATTTTTTATCGATTATGGATAAAAGAAGCAAGAGTAAGTTTTTCAAAAACATTCTTTAGAATTTGGAGCAATTTTATGACCTCCATAGCAATGACTACAGTTTGGGATTATTCCATTAAGAGATAGAAGACCAGTGCTTTTTGATGGAACAGACGGTTTTAAAATGCCTGCTAATGAGTTTGATGTTATGAAACTTATTCACAATAATTTCGAAGAAAAAAGACAATAAATGATCAAAGAAATTATAATGAAGATTGTGACCGGTAATAAATTTAGCATGAGTGTTGATGAGGTTACTACTGTAAAAGGCCTTCGATATTTTGGTCTTAATATTCAGGAAAAGTTAGAAAACATAACTTACAAAACAGGATTGATGCGCATTCTCGGGAAATCCAAAGCAATTGATATGGTTGAAATTATTCAGAAACACTTGGAGTTGCTCGGATTGACAAATGACAAAAGATCTGGTGGGTTCTACTCAAGACGGAGCAGCAGTAAACAAAAACTTTATTCGACATTTTAATATCATTGGTCAATTTTGTTTGAATCAGGAATCCATCTAGATGTTTGCGAAACACTTTATAAAAAAATCCCAGCTGTTGATGATCGCTTAAATGAAAATATCATGGAACTACTGAGCAGTCTTAAAGATCCGTTAATTCTACCCTTATGCGCTACAATAACATTCGCTGGTCAATTAGCCTCTCAGTTATTTGATAGTAAAAATTGTGTTTATGAAAATGAAACAAATTTGAGTCCTGCTGAAACTGAAACTAAAAGTCTTCAGGAAGAATTGACAGCACTTATACAAAAGAACAACGTTCCAGCTTCATCATTGGGACAAGATAATTTAAAATGGCTTAAGAGTGAGTTTACGCTTTTCATAAATAATGGAAAGAGTATTTTTAGTGTGTGCTAATTTTGCACTAAAATCAGATCACGACTCTCAGATAAATCTCTTGGCGCTTTGGTCTTTTTGAAATATTATTATATGAAATCCAAGTGATTTTTATTGAAAACTATAAAAATAAATAAGTATCCTGTTCTTTAAAAACAACTTTTGACTGAAAAATCGAAACTTTTAACATTAGCAATCAAAAAACAGTAAACAGCTGTTTTTTTAAAATCACTGTTTTTCCGAAACCTTAAGCAAAATCATGCACCAGATCTGGATAAAAATGAAGCAATCAAGGTTGTTGCAGAAATTCGTCGACGAGTCGTGACAACCTTGGAGAGGCCTCGTCAAATCAACCAACAACTATGTCGAGCGTGGCACCGATATTTTCAACAGACAGTTGATTGCTTGCACTCGTCCGTCTACAAACTGGTTGAAAAATTACGTCAAGAACAGGATTACTACGAATTGAAAGTTTCGTTCAGGAACCAGACAGCCAGAATATTCCAATTTGAAATATATTTCACTTAATCGACGCTTGCAGGCTTTGATCACAACATATGGAACAATTTTAGTAAGAGATTACCACAGAGTAATCGCACACAACCTTAGGATTTAATTAAAAAATATAGGCTACCATTATTCGGCTTTAGTGTATTTACAATTTTATTAGTTACATTTGAAATAAACATAGTAGATTTGAATTGAATTTTGCGTTTTATTGCGCGCAATTATCCTACGCGAAATTGACTGTTTACCGTTAATGATAGCCCATTAATGTAAAATTTGCTTACAAGACTACTATTCCATTATTACAACCTTGATCCGACCATTATTTTTTTATAGATATCAATATTTAGTCAATTAAGCATATATATACATATTTTTTGTGATATAAAATTTACCGCCAAAAATATTTTTTATGATAATTTAAATGATCTTTTAGATAGAAAGTGGAAATTTGACACAAAAGTGGTTTTTCAATAAAATTTTATCATTAAGTTCGAAAACGTAAATAATTATGAAACCTATTAACAAGCTCAACCGAATAAAAATGGTCTTGAACTTAAAACCAAAATCATAGGCAATATAAATTAAAGTTTAAACAGAAAAAAATTCCGGTTTAAATTTCTGGGTTATAATAACAAAAACTTTCTTTAAAATATTTTATTTTTTTAAATAAGAATTATGTAAAATATTTATAAGAATATATAACAAAACCAAAATAAATTTTCTGAAGCGACACAAATTTAGATGAATTGATAAATTGAAACTTAATTAATTTTTAATTAAATTAGGCGTTTCCGTCAGATCTCTGTCAGTCCATTACTCAGTTCGTGCAAATTTCAAATGTTTACAAATTTTTTTTATTTGATTTCCTCATGCTAGTAAAACTTTCTTGAAATAATAAATAATAATAATAAAATGTGGAGTCGATTTAATTAAAAATGGTAAACCAAGCCCGACCATGAAGGTTGTATAGGATAATTAAAATACTTAACTTCAGTTTTACTGTGTTACTTTCAATAATATATATATATATATATATATATATACGATACATTAAGTGACATGGACATCAGGATAAGTGTATAACGGTGTTAAGATGACACTGTACCTACACTTACCTGGCGCGAAGAGAAATCTGAGCGCCTCCAGCATAGTACTGATGAGAGCATTAGATCGAAACTAGTATACTATTGGGAATTGCACTGAATATTCAAATTTATCCAAATTTTTATATATATATATATATGTGATTGAAAGTAACACAGTAAAACTGAAACTAAGTATTTTAATTAAGATGTTTTAATTGAACTTTCAGTGAAATCCTGTTAATTATAGATTCAATATAAAAACTGTGTCATTATTTCAATAACATAACATTTTTTCGGGGTAATGCAAATCATTTTCATTTAAGAAATCACTTCTGATTTAATGGGATCTACATAAGATCTTTAACAAAAAAATGAAGCAAATCTATTATATTAATATTCACTACTTATTTATGTAATTAAACTTATTATAATAATGATAGAATAGATTTTCTGCTGTTACAGACAGACACACATTTTTGGCCTTTTAAATATTAAATAATATATTTTTAAGCAATTTGTTAGATTTTGAAAAGCTTTCAGTCAAAATATTTTTTCAATAGTTGAATATGTATTTAGAAAATTAGTGATTGTTGGGTTCATGAGGAAACAGGCACAGTGAAACAATTTAAGGGAATTTTTAACGTAAAAATTCAAGCAGGATAACTAACAGGTATTGCTTAAAAAAAGGTTTTCGCTTGTCGAATTCTGCAGTGTTATAATCTTTAAAAGGTTAGGAGCAAAGAAAATTATATATGATTATGAAAGTCAAACTTAAACAAAGATTTAGAATATCTTAGTCCGATTTAGCTACGATAAGCAGTTCATTGATGAAAAAAGTTTATACAGATAAATGGAAACAACAGACAATTTTCCGTACTCCGTGCTCATCACGCTTGACTTCAAGTGATTTTTATTTGTTCCGAAATCTTAAGTTGGAAAAAGTGCTTCATGGTTTCGTATTAAATTGTTGATGCAACGGATCATATCCGGCCAGGATTTTGAGTTTCATATTTATTTTTTCATCTTTTTTGATAAATAATATGTGCATTTGAACGATGCAAAACGCATCAAAAAATAATCAAAATCGGAAAAAATATATTATAGTCTCTTTCATGCTATTCAAAGACTCTCACAATTCATTTCTAAAAACTAATGTCATTTTTCTTTACTTTACATTATCTTATTAGGATTTAACTGTTTAATTTTGTTATTACGTTCATCGGTGCTGTCATAATGTAATTTCTTTATTCTTTTACTATTGAAATATTCTGTAGTAAACAATTGTTCAACAGACTTTTTATTTGTTTCAATTGAAAACAAATGCGTCAATATGTCTAATCATGAGTAACCGTAAAAATTCAGGTAAAATCTATTAATAATTGTTTTAATGAATGAAACAAGGAATCAAAATCATTTTCCAAATTCGGCCAATGGAAAATAAACATTTCATAAATTAGCGAATGTCATTAATAATAATAAAATTCCCATTACACTTGACGGCCCACCAAATTTATTAATAAACTTCACCAATGAAAACATTGTAAAAAATATCTAAGTCTCCACAAAATTTTCACCTAGATAATATTTTTTTAATTTGAAATTCACTTTTTATGTTGAAAATGAAATAAACAAAATTTCCAAAACAACAAATTTTATTTTATTTAGTTTTATGAATATTGTTTGATTTTTTTTTATTTATTTACTAATTTAGATAAATAATTTTATAATAATTAATTGTATTTATCTATGTTTTCTCACGAAATAATTATAATTTTGCGAAATTCAAGGGTGTAGGGGACAAGTGCCTTCCTTATTTTGATAATAAACATAAATTAAATTTTAACCAAGTAAAACATAAGATAAGCCTTTTCTGTAATGTTTTCACTAAATAAATATTTTTACATCAATTTGTTTTCTTGTTTAAAGTTTTACGAATTTATTATACTTAAACTTGTATAAGTATAATTATAAATAAACAAAACGCATAAACATGACTCAGAGACAATCACAAAACGAGGGATACAGAAACGCTTGTGTTTGAGTCGTGTTGTTTATATTTTGTGTTTATAAGTGGATTTCAAATGCTGTGTATATCGTGTTAGGATCTTGGTATTGAATATACATGTTACATACATTGATCAATGTCGACTGAAGGAATTAATTAGTATTAGTGAACGCAATGTTATGTTTGCGTTTGTATTATCGTATTTAAAGGGTATATTGAAATATTATGTGTAAATGGATATTATTGTAAAATAATTTTATGAAAAAATATTTAAATTTAAATATAATTTTAAGTATTTTAAAAATAAAGTTTTATATTTTTAAAGTATATTTTTATAAAAATTTTTAAAATTTTGTAGGATAGGTGTATTCTAATATCTTTATCGGTGCTATGTTGATGTTATAACAACATTTCCAATGTATATTAATAGAAAAAAAATTATTTTGAAATCGCATAGTCCAAGATTGAATAATTTATCTACTTTATGTATTCAGATTTCTTTTTCAAATTTTTACTTTAATTGTCTCTATCTTATTTGAACTTCTTTTTATTCCTTATATGTGAGTCTAGTTTATTTATAGTCTTATAATATGTGTAATTATTGACTTAGGCAGAAGAGATCTCTCATTTGACAATATCTTCTTTACAATCCCTTTCAAATTCGTCCTAAAAATAAAATACTAAATGGCTTTCATATTCATTGTTCCACCAATCATCGTTCTTTGTTCGTTTTTATCAATCCAATCACCGAGATTATAATTCCAGAGAAAGCATTTTACTTTCCGTTCGTTTGTTTAACTCGAGTTTTCATTAATTAAATAATTAATTATTATTAATTTTAGGTTTTACTTAACTAATTTTATAATGTTCAGCATAAAATTTAACAGTTAAGTTTCCATTTCGAGTTTTGTTTCAATCAAATTAACAATGTTCAAGATCATTAGTATAGCTTCTTCACTTAGTTGGACCCCTGTTGTGGTTGGACATTTTAATATTTCATAAATTTATTTGAAAGACACAAATATGTAAAATGATAAGTTTCACAAATTTTATTCACTATTATTTTGTATAATATTTTAGAATACATTTACTAACTTTAGAGCGCCAAGAAGATTTCTACTTCCACTGCAATTAAGACTTCGAAGCCATGACCACGAGTCTTGTAAGTTCGTTTCGTTTACAACAGTCAAGCCAGCTTTGAATGAACTAATCGTGTTGGAAAAAGCAATAATGTTAAATTTGTCTTTAGCCTTTAGTTGTTGCTGTATAAGGATTTTGAGCGATTGAAGAATATGGACTAGATATTTTATATTCGATATGGACAGGTCTAAAATGAGAATGACTTTTCTTTCAATTATCGTGCCAAATATTCTTCGACTTCCAGTCGAAAGCCAAGTTATTCGTTGCTCCATTAATTTTACCTTGATCATAAAGTTATCAAATTATGTCATTATGGTCCAATTGAAAACCACAACAACAATAGTACCTGTTCACCCAAAAGTTTCTGATATTCAAAAAGCTGTGCCAAATCAGCGTGAACATTTCTCACTGAGCCATCTGGCCATTCCACTTGTATCATTGCTTTCTCATAGACACTGGATGTGACCATTCTGCCGATTGATGGAATGAATTCTGATTTACTTTCGTATGCGTTTTTACTGAGAATCTTAATTCAAAATCAAAAATTCAAAGAAAATGCTTTTTATTTGACATTGAAATAGAAATTATTTGTAGGATTTTTAATTAAAAATAAGTTCTTACGTGATTTGTCGTATGTTTTCAGATTTCATTAAAAATTAAATTATTTATTGAATTATTAAAATGACAGATTTATCAAAAAGTTAAGTGAATCTTAATATTTTAAATGGTTGGTTTCAACCTCATTTGCTTCTAAAGGGAATTTTTATTTGAAATTAATTAGATTAATTTTCCTGAAAAATTTATTGGAAATCGAAAAGAAACATTTTTTCTGAGAAAATTAATAAAACCTAGCAACATAAAAAAGCAATGAAACTATAATTTTCTAAATTTATTGTCAGAATGGACAGCTTTTGAATTTATTAGAATAAGAAAATTTACAAAAATATCCAAATTTATTATTTAATTATTATTATTATTATTATTATTATTATTATTATTATTATTATTATTATTATAATTATTATTATTATAATTATTATTATTATAATTATTATTATTATAATTATTATTATTATAATTATAATTATAATTATTATTATTATTATTATTATTATTATTATTATTATTATTATTATTATTATTATTATTATTATTATTATTATTATTATTATTATTATTATTATTATTATTATTATTATTATTAGTTTGGATAAATGATTTTAAATATTTTTTGTTTAAATCGCACTATTCTTTACCAAGCGTTTTTACAGTCCACTAACGCTCAGGTTGGTAAAACTATGGGAAACTCACAATTTATCTACAATACCTTGTTTACACTTCCAATAACTGAAGTAAGGTTCTATTTCAATTATTTGTTTTTCAAATTTATTTGTTTTCGAAGAAAGAGTTTGTTCTTATTAGTAAAGTAAATGGTTTTTTTTTGAATATTTTTTTACATGTTCTTTTTTCAAAATAAATATAGAGCCAAATTATTTTATTTATTTTTAACTAAAATTCTCAAAAACTTTGTAGCAACGCATTTATGAACTACTGATCTATAAAATACTTGATAAAAACTGCAGAAATTTCGGCCGAGTTTTTATTTAATTTATCCGAATTAAATTCTTTATTTTTTTCCGGTGTACATTGAGAAAATAAATAAAAGTTTTCTCAAACAACATATATTTTGCTGGTGAATTTATTTTATTAATTTATGATAATAAAATTGGCAATAAGTTTCCAAATTTTTGTAATTAATAACCATTTAACATAATTATTAAAAATGAAAATATCTGAAAACTAAGTGAATATTATAACATGTAATAATACATTTTCTATAATTTAATTTTTTATAATCAAATTTCAAGATATATTGTAAAAATATAATATTGTGATATTATATATTTTTATTTTTGATATTTTTCTACTAAAATTTTCCAATGAAATGGAACTTAAATAGCTAGCAAATTAATCGCAGAGCAAGTTCAATTTTGATTATAAATTAATTTGAATAATAAAATATGAACAAATATAATGCTATCTTGTTATGTCAATTTTTCTTCTAGGTCCTGGGAAAAGGTTTTTTATGCTACCTCTATATGACTGACGTGATCCAGAAATTTACTTTTAAATATACCAGCATGAAACATTCAATGTATGTACACCAGGGGCAACACTTTCAAAAAATAATAACGATACCATATGGTATATCATTAATTGTACAGTAAGAAACAAATTAATTATCACCACCAAACAAGATCTCTGTGCTGCCCTAGTAGATGTTAGATTGAAATACGCTTAACGAGCTGAGACATTCCAAAACCTTGTGGCAGCGAGGCCTAATTGCGTACAAAGAGTGATATTTGCGAAAAAAGGACAACAAATATTATTGACTTTTCATATGTTTTTGTAAACGTATTGAAATTATTGTATACAGCTTTGTTCAATCTTGTTTCACTGATTTGTTACATGATTTGTGTGACCATATGGTTTTCGCAGTAAAATGTAAACTTTTACACCTTTTCAGTACAAACTGGCTGTAAGTTAAACATATCTGCGTAAAATGTTACAAACTCAAGGAATGACAATTAATTTGTCTGACATGACAACTACAGAACTTGGTAGTGTCAAACATATACAATCGGTTCTAGGACGTTTCATCGGCGGACGGTTCATCGGGTGGACGGTTTATCGGGTGGACGGTTCATCGAGTGGACGGTTCATCGAGTGGACGGTTCATCGGAGGACGGTCCAGCAGTGAATGACAGCCTCGGCATGTCAAGTAATTATCCAGGACTCTACCGCCCATGATATCACGTATAAAAATCACCGTTACTTACTGAATAGAAGTAGAACGACGAAAATGTATAAAATACACGATATTGTAGCTTAACGTTGTAGTTAAATTCCCGGTAAGCATACTCTTTGGGTTCCCTCTTATAGGAGGGTTCGAATCTCAAAAAGAATTTTTTAATTAAACGATTAAAATTTATATTCCATGAATCATAGAAAACTTTTTTGAAAATTTGTCATGGAAGGAAAGAAATTTTTTTAATTATAATATATTAACCCTAACTAACCCTACACTGATTTTTTTTTTGGGGGGGGGGCGGTTACCCATACTACAATTAACTAAAATATTTAAATAATATAAATAAATTATATATTTTTCCTGTGAATCGTCCACCGATGAACAGTCCGCCGATGAACAGTCCGCCGATGAATCGTCCACTGATAAATCGTCCGGATGCCATACAATCAACACGGAAATCAACGTGCTACAGTCTTCCACCGAATATAGTACGCGCGCGTTATATTTGAATAGAACGCGCATGCGCGTTCTATTCGGATATAACGCGCGCGTACTATATTCGAATTTTATAATGTAACTTCTAACTAAAGTAAAATTTGCAGGTACTTTTTCTATAAATTTTAACAAACAAATTCTTATAAAAATTTTTTCTTATTCTCAAGTAACCCTTGCTTTTTTGTTTTTTTTAACGTTAAAACATTTTTATGTTTCTATATTATATACATACATATAATATTATTAGAAAATAGAAATCAAATGACTTGTGTTTATAGTGTACACGCAATTTTAATTTCTCAATCAAAATTATTATGTAGAATAATCATACTCAATAAAAGTATATATGTATTGTAAACCAGGTGAAACAGGAAAGAGAATTAATGAAACTGGAATTAATGAATCGGTATTACGTGGTTGGAAAAACAAAAAAGAGGATCTTCTTAAGGCGGTAAGTGATGTAAATATTTGTACCCGTATAGTCAGAAGATTAGCTGGCGGTGGAAGGCAAATGGAATATGAAGAAATCGAAAAAAAAGTTCTACAGTGGGTTTTGTTACGAAATGAGAAAGGAATCCGTGTAAAAGAAAAATATATTCAATTAAAAGCTTTGTCAGTTCGAAATGATATTATAGCACATGGCGGTAATGAAGAGTTGAACAAATTTCAAGCATCAGCCGGATGGGTTGACCGCTTCAAAAAGCGATGATTCAACATTTAATTTTGAAGAGTGGGAATCAAGTTATGGACAGATTTTGAAACAAAACAATAATTTTTTTTTGGATAATAATTCTGAATGGCACTGGCCTCTTGACATCCGCACGAGTTTTTTTCATTGTATTTGGAAAGCAAGTAATGAAACTCAAAGTGATTTCGAAAGTTGGCTTCCTGAATTTACTCGTAAAGTTTTAGAATTTATTGACAAACATGCCGTCTGCAAAGAATTGCTGGATGATTCTGAAAGAAACTGTCTTCAAAATGGTGAATATACTAGAACCAATATTGAAATTTTTTCAGTTTCTATTATAAATAATTGGAAAATTCAAGTCACAACTTTAGATGAGGAAGCATGTGAAGTGTCGAGCTTTATTTACGGGTCTAACTCAACAGTAAAAAATATTCATATTATTAAGCACAAGGACTTTTTCGGCTTACAATTATAAATTTTACAATTATATAAATTTTAATTACTTTTTTTTAAATTTATGAATTTTAATTCAATTTAATTTTATTTTATTTTATTCGAGCAGCGGCACCCATACCAATACCATTGAAGGTAATTGGAATGCAATCAAACAACAAACTACACCGCGCCACAGAACACGGAAAAACATAGGCTTATACTTGCTTAGATTTATGTTAAAGCGCAATTATGGCAAAAACATGTTTTTAAATATTATTACAATTCTGCTCGAAGGTCAAAATTTTTAATAAAAGGGGTTGTTTTTTTTAATTTTTCTATTTAAATTATTTTGTGGGGGTGGAAGCGTACATTAGCCGAATTTCGAATATAGTACGCGCGTGTTATATTTGAGTGCGCATTTACTTTGAAAAAAACTAAAATATTTCAAATATAAAATAATTTCAGAAAACTCGAATATAACGCGCGCGTACTATATTCGGTGGAAGACTGTAGTATTAATAAAATTATTAATAATTTGCAAATCAGTTCTTTATTATTTTTAATTCATTAAACTCAATATATTTCCAAGGAAATTAGAAAAATTTGCGATTTTTCATCAACAAAGTATTTAGAATATTATAATACAACTTTGATAATATAACATTATTTTTATCATTGTTTGTTTTAATGAAAGTTTGCTTTAATTTAGTCATTATTCGAAAAAATCTTTTAACAATTGAACAACGAGAACACTTCAAACTCAACAAAGAATAACTGGAAAATATTGACAAACATTTTCAGTAAACATCTCAATAAATCTCTTTTCGTCTGTGCTTTCTTTTATGCCTTCAAACTCACTACCAAACTGACTAAACTAAAAAATTCATAAAAAAAGTATCAAAATGAAGTCGAATAATAAATCAAAATTCAGAGGAAATTGGTTTCAACTGTTTTTATTAGCAAAAAATTAAATTCAGCCATAATTTTATTTAACTTCCTTCACTCTCTTTAGGGAGAATAAATGAAAGGAGAATATGGGACAATATTTTCTCCAGGCACATGGGAAATATAATTCATATTATAAAAGAATATGAAACAAAAAAAATTAGAAAACCCTGTATTAGGAAATGTTATTAAAGTTTAAATGCATTTGAAAAGAAATATATAACTTGTATAAAACTCATGACTTATATTATAAATGGATTCTGTAAAATAATTTCATTGTGCCACAGCGGCTATTTTAAATTTATATTTTCTCAATATTTGAATTTATTGTTATTGAATATATTTATACTAGAACGGATATAATACCCCCGTCCCCCAACCCATTGTGGTGAAAATGTAAACAAATGTAATCTTACACACATTATACCATTTAATCCTATCTCTTTCAACGACAAAAACACCCAAGTTACCATGAAATCATAAATTTTGGGCCCAAATTTGGCTTTTTCCTCTAAAATTAACTTAAAATGATGCTGTTTGACTGAAATCGGACCATTTAAACAAAAATTCAAAACAAAATGGCGACTTCATTAAAACAAAATTTTAAAATGACGACCAAAATTTATGCAAAATTTCAAGGGGCTATCTAAAACGGTCTGAGATATAAACTCAAAGTTTTATAGTGTTTCATAGTCAGTCAGTCAATGATGAGCGTAAATATACATTTACATTCTTTCATAAATACATAAGTTCTCTTATTTTCTCATAAATTCTCTCTATTTGCATTGACCATATACTAGTGCCGCTGCGGTGAAAGGAAATGGTTTCTTTGACAAAATTCATGAAACTATATGTATGAATGTAGCGGCAAATGTTATACAACTATAGATTTGTATAACACCTAACGTATTTCCGGTTTCATAGATGTTTGTTATCAAAATTTTCTTTAGTCTACATCAATTTAAACTTGAAAGTCTTAGAAATAAATATATTTGATTATTTAATATTACATAATTAAATTCAAATTCATTCCTCCACGAAATCTAGATTTGCTCTAATTGCTTCCTCATTTGAAATAACTATAGAATAGTAAGTACATGTTACTTTTATTTATATTTTGTTCTTTTTAGATTATTGGTCTCAATTTCTTTCTGAGTAGCTTACATAGTGAGTATAGTGAATTAGTGTTTCACATCGAAATAGGATGGTGAAGTAGAGGAAATACTCTAAATAGATTTTTTGATCTGCGACAAGAAATAGTGCTCTTCGTGGCAATGAAAGATCATTTGAGTTTGAGACCCCCGATTTAGGCATTATCTAATGTGTGAGGAAGGATTATAGTGAATTCCATATCAAAACTGTTGTTAGTTATTTTTATATAACATTACACTTTTAAAATAAAAAAGAGCATTTTCAAAAGAAAGTTTTATTCTTTTAACCTTTTCTCTTCAAAGGTTTTCTTGAGGTAAAATAAATTGAAAAATTTATTTATTAAATTTTTATTAAATACAATGTTGAATATTCTTCAGGAATAATTATAAATTTTAACAAAACCAAAAATGTGATTAATTAAATGAATTTTAAATTGCAGGGATTATGTAGAGCAGATGCTGTTAGTATTCTTTAGTACATAGCCTCCTTTGGTAGCTCGCTCAATCTAATGGACCGACATAGAGAAATTAATGCATTTCCTTGAATATAAATAATTTTTGGGCGGTAAGTTTATCTGCTGCTGACAGGCAGGTTTACTTTTCTTTTTATAAATTATTTCCAATAGGTAAAAAAATAAAAAATTTATTGATATTTATATGAGTATTTTAGCTTTTGAATAAAAAGCATATTATTCAGATTTATTTTCAAAAATAATTATTTAAATTTGGTTAAATCTTATAGACCAATTCGTTGAAATAAAAAATGAATAAAAAGTAATAAAAGTTATTGCTTTAAATCAAAAATCTGCTAAATTACTTTAACCTTCGAGCGGGTACGCAACTTTAAAATTTACGGCGAACTTATGTTTTTTTATTGATAGTTTTGCAAACAAAATATTTTTTAAGCTCAAATGCATTTTTTTAATTATTAATAATTACCAAACTCTGTGTTATCATAAAATAGTGAATATTTGTTTCAAACTGTGTGACGTAAAGTTTACGGCGAGCGCGCTCACTAGTGGTAAAATAAAATGCGCGCCCGCCCTAAGGTTAAATATAAATGTGTTTAATTCATTGCAAATTTTGAAATTAATATTTGAGACAGATATTGTCTTTCTATCTGTGGCTTTTGTTATGCAACTTTGACGAGTTCTTGTGTTGTATCGTGGCTGTCTTTACCGATACATGAAACGGCTTCTAGGATCCTGTTTCAGTGAATAGTGATGATTGGAATGAAGTTCATCGAAAATGTAGGTAATAAAATCAAAAGCTGGAACTTAAAATGTTGACAAAATTGAGAAAAGGCTGTATGAACATAATATGGAACAATTTTAATCGTATTTTTAATTCATGTAACAATTGAAATAATTGTAAAACAAATAGCGTGGATAATGAAAATGCATTAATTAAAAAATCACAATATTTAAACAAAGTTCTAATTTTTATTCTTATCTGCACATAGATAAAATTCATTAGATTTAAATTTTGATAAAAGAATATTATTATAAGAATTTTTTATTTGAAATGTTCAGCTTTTATTTTATTTATTTATGTATGAAAATTTACATTTGGCACCTTCATATTTATAAAAGATCCAAATGGAAAACTCAATCTAGAATGAAAAAAATAATATTTATTCGTTCATTATTTACTAATCGTTTTGTTGATTTAATATCTTTTTGGCCAAGACTTTTCCAACGGTTTTTCAATATTTACTAAACAGAAATTAATTGAAATTCTAAAATAAACAAAATGATCTTTAATTTTATTAAGTAAATTTCCTTTCAGCGCGGAGGTAACTCATTTGAGAGCGAAATGAGAATTCAATTTTTCTTTTGGAAAATAAATTAAATGAATTTTATTTCAGCATTTTTCAATATGTTTTCACTGATGTTTATGAAAAATGCCCAAAATCATTTCGATATTTCATCAAGTTTTACACATAAAAAGTATTAATATATGTTTATTAACTAGCATAATTATTAGAGATTTTGAAAAACGATAAAGTAGCTAAAATCTCTCTCTCCCTCTCTTTATTTTTTGTTTACCTTTGATCTTCTTTTGGTTTATTTTAGCATTTTCATTACAACTATAGATGAAACTACGTAAGAGATGAATGAATATGATCATGTTTCCGTTTCCATGATATTTACCTCTTACTTTTCTTTTAATTATTTGATAAATATTTCAGAAGTTAAAAAATACTAATAAATTTATAATTATAAATTTAAGCACTTCATTAATTTTTATTAAAATTTATTATAAAGCTTCTTAAGGAATCTAAATTTTTCAGTCATCTCATGGAGAAAATTTACTGTATCATTACAATAGCTATATGTTTCCAATCCTTGGAAACTATCAATCATGAAATGCTTTATGACCTCAAACCTTATAAAAGACAAAACCTTAGCATTCATGGTTCCATGTAAACTGAGATTTTACTTTATCGTTAAAGTAACAATCGGTGTTATTATATATATATATATATATATATATATATATATATATATATATATATATATATATATATATATATGGACCTTTAATCTAAAATGTGTATTTCTACATAATTCAAGTTGATTTAAATATTTGTTTCTGGCTTCGACAATAATATTTCTCTCAATTTCGCATCGTGTGCTGTATTTGTGATGAGATCTTGAACAATGACTTTTTCTCTTAGTCCTGAATTCAGAACGTCAGTTAAACATTTCTTACTCGAATTTCAAACGCAGCAAAAGTTTCATCATCTTCTGGCTTCAAATCTGCCAATTCTCTGATTTTGTCAGTCATTGATTTGTAATTGTCGAGGTATTTAAGATCTACGTTTTGGGTTTGTCATCTGTTGTTTCTGATTCCTTGAGGTTCTGCTACTAAAAACACATCGAATATGCTAGCCAATCGCTGCCATTTGTCAACAGTCATTGTTCTATCTCTGAACCATTCTTCTGCTTTTCTGATACTCGTCCATCATATCATCGGATGTTTAGTGTCAGTATATTTTGACATGATTTTGGAAAACATTAAATTAATGATTTCGTTGTTTTAGAAACTGCGTTAATATTCATATTTTCGGCGTTGTCAGTAGATACATCCAACTCATTTTTAAGCGTCTTAAATTCCATCATAAGACTTATTTTATAAAGTTCCAAATAATCAATTATTACCGCACAAGATAATTTATATTTAGTAACAAATTTCAATTTTATATTCTGATTAAAACAAAAATTTAAATATAAATATAAACAGAAAGTTATAATACGAACTTCTTTTAAATTATCAATCGTTAATATTTGTGAAATTCTCGATTTTACAGGTTTCGAAATCGTAGACGAAAATCTTCGTCCTTGAATGGATTTCCGTGAAATATTGGCGTCACGAGTAAAATTCGACTCACGTAATGGAAAAACATCTGACTGTGGAAAATGATAATAATTTATGTTGAAATAAATTCTAACTGATTTGCTATCGCAATTTACTGACAATTAATCAGTAACAAATAAAATGAAACTAATAAAATGAAACTAGAACAAAATTTAAAATTAAAAACCGTTAATTAAACCATTTCAATGAGAGGATACGATGTTGGGTTTCGCTCAAAATTATTAGCCATTGTAGCACTTAAAATGTTTTTCTTACAGGTGATGATGAATAAATTATTATTTAGTTAATAATTAAAACAAACTCACTGAATACAAGCCCAATTTCTTTGCTTTGAGTCCGCTTTTGCCTAACCATTCCGATGAAGTGCGAGGTTCAAATTTTGGCACTTCAAATTTCAGTGGATCATTGAACGATATTGGTTTTGGCAAATTTTCTGATTGGGGAATATTTTTCAATTCTTCCGCTATCTGATTAATGTACGGAGAGGCTCGATTTGAAAATATTCCCCTTCGCATTAGTTCTATTTTCTCAAGCACTTCCTATGTAATAAAACATTCAGGTATTTTGTATTTGATAAGCTTGCAATGAAATCTTCAAGAAAATACATGTAAAAAAATATTTGAGTGACTTATGAATCAACATGCCAATCAGCCAATTGAGAGATTTGTACAAATTTGTACAAATAGAGAATTATAATGGCATTTTATGCCTGTTTATTAGAGATAAATTAGTCTTTGAACAAGTTTTTTCTTCATTTGAATGCTGAAACCTTTCTTTATTATTTCAAACGATTAACCGACCCGAATATATATGGTTTTATTTGCCGCTTAATGGATGATAAATTCTATTCCTCAAAATTGTATTTATTTCATGCTTGAAATGTGCTTCTTTTCTCAGATAAAATCGCAAAAAGTAAAAAATTTTAAATATATTAAAGAGTATAAATCTCAATTTAGGTTTTCTCAAAAGATAGTTCTGTAGTTCTTCAATAATATTGGGAGTTTACTGATCCATATATATATATATATATATATATATATATATATATATATATATATATATATATATATATATAGAAAGAGAGAGGATTGTTAGAATTCTATTATGTAGAAACCTGTTCATTATAAAAGAAGCTGAGATCTTTTGGAGTTTCCTTTGAGACATGGCGTCAGATTTTAAGGATGAAACAAGTACTTTGGTCAAGACAAAGGCAATCTGTATTACTATCTATTTCCGAACAGCTATTAACGAGTTTAAAAATTTGGTAAATTCTTTTGGAGCACTTACATCGGAACTAGCGGCCTCTTCGAAAATTTGTATGTGAATATTAGCAAGAACGGTAAATTTTTTGACCTATATTTGGGTGGCTGCAAACGTTTCCACTGATAAGCTAGTACAAGGTTCTTCAGAGTTTTTTTCTATCTAACTCATTAAATAAACCTCTTGATTTCTCCATTATGACTGCTTGAATTAATGGCATTTTTCTATTATTTTGATCTTCAATTCAGTAATTATTACAAAAATATTTATAAACTATTTCAACAATGATCAACTGTTTAATTGTACAAATCCATACCAGAATAAATTGGTTTGTGTGAATCTGCTAAATACTACACAAAAAAGGACGGAAAAAATAAACACAAAATTGTTAATAATTCTTTTTATATGGTTTTTCATGCATAAATTTATTTTTGGTTTTAATGAAATAGCGTTATAACGAAACAGTGTTGCTATATCCCATTAAACATGTAATTAATCTGTGATTCTGACTAATTTTTTAATTATTTTCGATTTAAATAAATTTTTAAATTTTTAAAATAAATTCTATTTCAAATCAAGTTTTAAAGTTTTTAATTAATTTTAATTTAAATTAAAGTTTAAATTTTTTAAATTAACTTCAATAAATTTCGAAATTTTAATTTTTTAATTATTTTCGATTTAAACAAATTTTTAAAACAAATTTCAATTTAAATCAAATTTTAAATTTTTTAATTAATTTTAAATATCAAATCAAATTTTACATTTTTAAATTAATTTGTATACTTCATTTTATTTTTTGAGTTTTTGTGTTAAATTTTTATATTTTATTGTACTGCACATAATTCTGTTTCTACCTTAATTTTATAACAGTGTGAAATAAAACTACAGAATTTCTACGAAAACAGAAAAATTAAAGTATAATATTTCCATTGGTTAATTTCAAAATAAAATCTGTGTTTATTTTTTTCTATTTGAGTTTTAAATTAAAAATTAAAAATGTAAAAAGTAGAGAGATGGTTTAAATGAAAGACTTTTATTGAAAACCTTCATATGTTGAACATTTTTTCCGTCATTTGAGTGTTCAACACATGAAAGTTTCACTGTATTTATAATATTATTACATACAAATAAATATTATTTATATATTTACTTGAGTTCTTTCAATTTCTAAAAGCAGCAAGTCGATGTCATTACTAGTATACATCAGTTCCTCTGTCATGGAGGAATATCTATGGTAATTACCGTGACTTATGGTTGCAATATACTTTAGAATTGAGCTGACTTCTTCACTTTGCGTTTCATAGGAAACGCAATGGAAAGGCAAATCTCTACCTAATAAGAGCTGTTGAACAAAATACATCAACATTTTTGCTTCTTGATCCGGACAGCTGCCTAAGATAAGAAGCACTTCATCGATTGATTTTTCTTTGGTTACCTAAAACATGTTGAAATGTACGAGAATTCATTCTAAAATATCAACATATTTCAGTGCTTGCATTAGATTACAGCCACCAAGGGATGACATAGTGGAAAATGATTCCTTTATTTCCTCAATGACTCTGCAATTTAGATTCATAAAATCTTGATACAAAAATTTTGTATTCGTTCCAAAATATCCTATATTTATGGACTTTTTCTTGAAAAGCTGTTCATCCAACAAATGCAATAAGTTATCCTGGAATGAAATTACTCGCCCGAATCCTAGGTTAGCGTCCGATGAGTCGATTAAAACTGCTAATTTGCTTCCACTTACAAATCCAAACATTTTTCTACTTCCCTATTAACTGAGTTTAATAAAGGTTTCAGGGTTTTATTGTATTTTCCACCTGTAAATACCATTTTATTCGCTTGCTGTACATTTCTATAGCCATATGGAGTTTGTATTCATAATCCGTAACAATAAAATCATCGTACACTAAACAGTTGTAAGCTGTTCCAGTTTGCTCATCGGGTCTAGGATTACCCAATTTTCCTTTGGATATTAAGTCTTCGATCTAAAATAATAAATATTTATTAATTGGTTTATATTTATTTATATTTATAAGTGATTAATATTTATTTGTGTGGTTTATGTGACTCTTTAAAGTAAATCGTACATTTTATTCGATTTACAATTTTTTACAAAGAATTATTTTTGAAATTTATTCTATTCTAAAATGTTTCTGGTGTATATAAAATAAATAAAACAAAATTAATTCTATTTTAATGCTCTGTAAGGTTCATAATAATGTACGCTTATAATTTACCTCCAATAATTAAACAATTCAAAAATTAAATATTCATTAATTTAGCATTTAAATACTATTATATGCAAAGTATAATTATAGATACTATATTAACAATTTATGTGCAGATATAATTATAATATAAATGTATTTAAAAATAATAGAATGCTTCTAGAACAGTGGTTCTCAACCTTTCTGGTCCTGTGACCCCTTGATAGCATTTGCCAAGTTGTGGCGACCCCAACAATAAAATTAATAGGGTTGCTCTTCAGTCATTGCTTTTTTGCACCTAACTATTATGTTTTTGACTTCTAAATATCTGATTTTATTTATATTTTATACTTTATACTATAAAGTCTGAGTAGGGATATCGCTTAAATTTAAAATGATAGTAAGAAACCACTGACTAGCGTAAACAAATTATTTTCAGAAGGTCTCAGGCGATCCCAAAAGGAACCGCTGTTTTAGAATGAAGTGTTTGTTGATTTCTTGTCGATACGTAAAATAATCCTCTTGTTTTAATATTGCCATATAAATTTTAAAAATTGAATTTACTATATAATCTTAATGGATGCCATAAATACTAGGGTCACGAAGTCTAACACTTTCGGATTTTTGTTAGTTACTATATAGGAATGAAATCTTCCTTTAGATATCCTTAGCAGCCATCAATGTTCAATTGTATATTTTAGGTAATATACTATACAGTGGATAAAACTTTACTATGCCGAGATTTTATCCAGCTTTCATCCAAGTAGGGTGAAAAATTGGCATAGAAAGTTTCTGAAAAACGATTACAGTGCCAATTTTATGGTTTGTAAAACAAATCGTCGGCATGTTGTGTAAATTTCAAGAAAGCTGTATGCGAGCAGCGATACTTTTGTGTCTGTAAACACTGTCATTCAAATTATATGTTATTGGATTGGGGCATGCTTTAACATTTCGATGGTTAGTGAAAGTAGTTATTTCTAGTCAAAGTATATTCTTTAAAATGATAAAATTCCTTTCTAAACGTCTGTAATCAAAAATGACAACTCATCCTTTTAGTTTTATATATGAAAGTTGTTCTAAACGAATTTTCGTTAGTAAATCAAATAATAAGTCATATGGTCTTTGTGGCTCTTTTTTATGCTTTTTTCACCTAAACATTTTAATACTCAATATTATGTATGTATTAATAGTAGATTTAAATTTGTCAGGAAGATCCAATAACACAAGGTCTGGTGATAATCTTCGAAATATGTCTTCAAGCAACTATTAATTTCATCCAAAATTATAAACCGATTGGATACGCCATCTACAGCCAGTCATTGCGTAATATTTTGCAATCAACTAATAATAATTTAAACATAATATGATAGAAGAACTTCAAAGATTAAAAATGACTCCATACCAAATAGAATTACGATGGTAACTCGGTGGGCCAAAAGTTTTTTATCATTTAAAAATTAAATAACTTTTTATTTTTAAATTATTTTATAATTTTCTGTTAAACATAATAGAAAATTGAAGATTTCTTTGGCTGTTTCTAATGCAGTACATAACTGCTCACTAAAAGAGATACTATATGTAGCATAATGCTATACTGAAGACTATTAAATATATAAATTCTATCATTCTTATAAATAATATTGAGACATTTGTGAAATAATAATCTGAAATAGTAACCGATGCTGATGGCGATGTCCTAAGCACTTGGTCCCGCTCTTTATTGTCCCTTTTGTGGAGACCTTTTCCGCCCATAAAGACGTTCTTAATGGATGCTGCCTAACATGAAATCGGGGGTTGTAAGAGCAGGGAAACAAGACAGCCAACGAGATTCTGCATTTCTGGAAATTATTCGATCTATAAAAATTTTCTTTATCAACTGCATAGAATCTCGGACTGAGCGAGCAGTTGCATCGTCTTGCTACCAGCGCATTCTATCAGCAGGAACCACAAAAAAGGATTTGGATAAACTAAGTAATGGCAAAGTAAAATTGTAAGCTGTATAGAGTCTGTTGTTAGGCTAAAGGTAGATATTCGATAAAAAAGAAAAATTGTGTTTAATTAAAACGTCTAAATGTTTTACTTGTTTGTTTTAAACTTTCAATATAATGAATGAGGTTGTGAAGGAACATAATTTTTATTTTTGGTGATGTTGAGAGCGAACATTTAATAATTCAAAAACGGTTATCAAAATTCATATTAATAGTATAAAAAACGAATCTACGTCGCACTTACTGTCAACTGCAAAGCATCTAAATTATGTGTTTTCAGCCAATCTTCAGATGATTGCTCATCTCCTGATACCGCTGGATTGTTTTGAACTCTCAATAAATCATGAGCTTGATTAATTGAAGTTACCGTAAATTGGTTTGGTGGATAATATTTTTTGTTTCGGTCAATTATTTCAAAGTTCTTTACTTTGTTACTTGAATTTTGATTATTGCTGTTTCTATTATCTGTAGGTTTTATTTTATTCAAAAACATGTTAAAACCTTCGACCTAAAACGACCGTAATACCTGCAGTTCGTTTTAATCAATTTTACTTGTTTTTTTTCTATAAGATTAGTTGCTCTGTTGGCAGCTTTAACCGACTTAATGGCTTTAGTTTTATTGTCCTCTATAATTTCATTTCTTTCATCAGAACTAGATTTTTCTGATTCGTTTTCTTTATCAATATTATTACTATTATTTTGGAGACTATCCTCGTTTTCATCGTCACTATACTTTCTTTTATAACTATCGACTAAAATTGAATTGAATATCAAATTTCAGATTTTATAAAATATATCTAATAAATTTAAAATAATGCTATTTCACCTGCAACGGCAACTTTGTCTTTTCGATACATTTTCAATTTGCTGCTTTTTTCAAAGTAAATAATTCACTTAGATACAAATATCATTGGAGTATGGAAATTATTTAAACAAACACAAGGTTAAGGTTTATGCAACTAACTTTATTTTATTACAATTTATGTTTAGTGGCAAAATTTTCAAGCACAAAATTTAATTATCATAATTCATTTTGTAAATTTAAAATCAGTTATACGAAGTTAAGAAATAATAATAATCGAAGCAAGTCTTTTGAGAAGAAGCCATTTTAACACCAATTTTTTGAGATTCATTGTGAGTGCAAAATTATTTTTATTACATAAATAGTTTAAAAATATTAAGCAAGCAAATAAGACTTTGAGTAATGATTTTAAATTATATATATTAAGTCTTTTTTGCATTGTTTTTGTGGGTTAGTGGTCAGTTACCTTGTAACCCCATCGAACAAACATCACATTCACTCTACCCGGTCATGAGTGGGGTTGAACTTTCTTGGTTATTCCGGCTGGTTGGCCCTGATCTCGATAAGTCACTTGTGTCGATTGAAGACCAGAGGATAGGTCACAGCACTACTTGCCTGACAGGTGGAGAAGGCGAATTCCAAACCAAGTATCTATGTTCGTTGGGCCTGTACAAACAACTTTTCTTCCCTCGCCCGTGCTGGGCTGCAGTTAATCATTGATAGATTTGTTTGGCCCGAAACAGCTAGATCCAGGTGGCTTTTACCGCTTGAAATTCACGGCTCATTTGTGATACCTGCAGGTGTAATTCGGCATTTTCTCGCCGCAACTTTCCTAATTCTTTTCCCAGAGATCGAATTATTTTCATGTCGAAAATATGAGATCATATCAAATTATTCGAGAATGGTTAGTTTATATTTTAAACTAGTTTCGCAATTAAAGTTAGCACTTTTGGAATCAAGTCATCCGGACTTTCTCATACACAATTTGGTGTACATTCATCATTATGTGAGTGAGTCGTAATTATGAAGTCCGGTTAAACCTCAACCATTAGGTGAACTAAAATTTATTAAGTGATTTGGCCTAAGTATAGTTATGTGCTCTGCAGGATTTAATTAATCATTCTGTTGGTGTAATGGTGGAATTTATTTGTTTAAATCGTTCCAAATATACTGACAACTTATTCTCCTTTACTGAGTTACCTTCTGTTGGGTTATTATTATTAAAATTCGGTTCCCTCTGACTTCTCTTGTCCTTTTCGAATCAAATAAGCAAACCCAACACAGAATAATTTTATTTGCACTTTACCACAATTACAACTCAATCCGATTTATTTCAATATTTGTAATCACAATTTCAATGATTTATTTGAACCCTTCAACCACCGTATAAATTTGATTGTCTTAAGGTAGGTTATCCAATGGATAATCACCCTTTCTGATAGATAACTTTTGACTTTACTTGGGTTTAGATTCTTTTACTGACCTGACTACACTACTCGTTTGCTTCAACCACTGGCCCTTTCGTGTTTTTCCCTTTTCCTTTTATACTCCTGCTCAGACTGTTTTCAGACATTTGTCAACAACGTTTGCTACATTACTAAATTATCAATTAGGAAATAATTACCTCCATAGATCAGTGGCGCCCATTTAATATTGTTTAGGCCAATTTACCCTTTTATATTATTCCGTCTACACGCCGGGTTCTCCTCATCTCTCGGGTTTCCCATTGCCTTGGACTTCCCATTGACTCGGGCTTCCCATTAGTAACTAATTTTTTTAATTAATTTCTTTTTTTGTCTTATATTATTTTCTAGGGACTCCTCACTAAATTTTTATTATTATTTCTGGACTCGTCTCTCAATTTGGCGTTCAACCATACCAATTTCCCCCCGATCAATACTACTTTCGAATGTTTTAAAATTTTTTAATTAATGTTGCACTTTTATCATTTTGATGTTTTCATTCTAAGATCTGCTTTCCTTCCCAAACGCTCCACAATTGAAATCCTACTACTATATACCCATGAGCAAAGTCATGTTGATACTGTATATAACAGCTGAAAATTCATGAGCATGTGAGCTCCATTTCTAGAACTACTCCTTTTTATATTTTCACTCTTGAGTTCCTGACTACCGATGGAAGGACTTAGGTCTCTTAACTTCCCTTGTTACTTTGGCCTTGCTGTTTGGCTTCTACTTAGGTGTCTTTGTTAGTCCTATGTATACCTTATTGGTTTCTTTTTACGTGACCGACTTGTCATTAGTAAGAATTTTGATAATTACGAATATTCTAACGAAAATTAAATTTATGTTAGATTAAATTTAGACGAAAACCTTTTGGTTTTTAGAATTTCTACTTATTTTATTTAATAAAGATCCTCTGGGCTAATTTATCAGATTTAATTGGCAAACTCTAAGTATTAAGATTGCCTTGTCATTGGTTTAAGTTGCTCATAGACGTTATTAACAAACATACTAAATTATAAAATTTACTCAACTATTATCAGCATTAATATCTAACGTATTTAATGCTAACACGCGTAATATATGTCAGTCACCACTGGTTGATGCTTTTGAATTACAATTATGTCTGAGTTTCATTTTTAATACTTCAACGGTTCTTTATCTTTTATTTATATTCATTATATCGCTTCACTCCACATCAAAGATAATTACCTATTTGATTAGTTAACTAAATCACGAAAGACTAAAAGTTAAATTTCATTTCGAGAGAATATAAATAAAAAATTCATAAGTCAAAATTTACATTTAACTATTATAAAAGTTACAAGAGGTTTTTAACGACTATCGACAATCAAAATAAGTTCTAAAAATGCCGTCGTGATTCGTACTTTACGCTGGAGATCGCGGTTCAATTTTGAACGAGAGAATCATAATTGACAACGCGAGTAGTGTTTTTCATGGATTTTCGGATTGTTAAAATAGCACAGGGGTCGGCAACTTATGGCACGCGTACGAAATTTTTAAAGTGGTGGAGTTGTCAATGGCCCTCTATAACCTACTATAAAGTGGTTTGGGTAATATCGACTCATACTGCTAAAGACTGTTTCACATACATTTTTTAGATGACTAAGGAAAACCATTAGACACCTTTGTGCTGTCAAAATATTTTAGGACTGGACCTAACAAATATAGAATTAACATCTATGCGGAGAAGCAATCCTAAACAAATCCCAAATCAGACCCAAAGCAGAATGAAGAACAACAGGCAAGCAACATCATAGACAATATTCCAATTCATTCAAATTCGATTATCGACAATCATCTATTCTATTGTTACCTGTTTATTTATCTATTTAGACAATTGTAAATTAACATTTGTAACTTGTTTATTTATTGACAATGTTTTGATCTGACAATTGTAAAGGGTGTAATTTGTTTTATTTATTAAATTCATTTTATCTACTTATTTTGTATTACTTAATAAAAATTTCTATAAAAAACAAAAGGGTAAAATCACCAGTATTAAAATCATCTTATTATTATTGTACTAGTATTACAAGTAATTAATTGTTAGTATCACAAGAATTATTATTATTATTGTTATTATTATTATTATCGTTATTATTATTATTATTATTAAATTGCGTGACATGCTTTATTTCATAAAAATTAATAATAAACTCATTGTAATTTATTTCCTGCATAAAAAATTAGTTTCATTTTAATAAAACTATTTTAATTTCCTGTAAAAATGATTAATATTAAACTTATGACAAAATAATAATAAATTTATTTTCGTTATAATAATTAATTTCCGGTAAAATAAATTGAAATAAAAATCACGAATCCCATAATATAATTTAGTATATATACTGGAGCTAAAACTCAGTATATTGCCCAAAAATCATTGCGATATATTTTCTTTTAGAGTTAATCTCGAAAAAGAACTTAAAATCGGAGCAGAGCTCAGCAAAATCATTTTTGCATAACAAACACAACACGCATACATAACATATAACAGAAACAAAGTTTGACACGCATTTGTTTGAAATCGAATATTGTATTTTATCGTGTGGAAATTTGGTAATTTTTATTCAATAAATCTTATATAACAAATTTGTTTTTGATATATTAAAATTTATATATATACGAATACCAGTGCACGTTGAGATCTCGATCTAAAATAGTGAGACCTCAACATATTCTTTAATATTATTAGTTAAAAAATATATATTTTTTGTATTGAAATGGTATTTTTCTGCTTTATTAAACACCAATTTTCCTTACAACGTCAAATAATATCACAAGCATCTCTTGTGTTGACATGTGGCATTAAAAAGCTAAAAAGCTGTAGATCACATGTGTTACTATGGGGCTTCAAACGAGAGGGTAAATTTAATCCTGTAGCTTTCTTCAGACTCTCATCGTGGAACTGAGCGGGTCTTTTTAAAATGAGTTTCGTTCTGTTGTGATACCAGTTGAAACGTGTAATTTTTAGTATTGGTTTTTACCATTGATATATAAAAAAAGGTGGCACCCTGAATTAATTGGCAGTGTGGCTTGGCACACCACAGCTAAAAGGTTGCCGACCTCTGATCTAGCAAGTCCCTCAGATCAATAATGAATTCGTTGTTGTCCTCGTCCATATCGAAGGGTAGTTTCCTGCGATGTGGTATTTTGATTTTGATGTTGCGAACTTGAGGAATGGTGTGATGGATTTGGTCCCGAAATAGTCGGACCAATATATGAAGAAACAGGACGTGTCCTGGACCTCCATGATGATGTTCAAATGCATCTCGTCCCTTAAATCATCACCTATCTATGGCACCGGCTGATCTGTCTTGACGAACCCCGGATACATTTTTGCTACAGCTGCTGTTTCTTGTGACAATACATTCGAAGCATTAGCGAGCAGTACCGCACCCTCAGCCCAAAGATGTTTACAGCGATGTCTATTTTTGCTGGGGTGGTGCTTCTTGCTTGTTCTTTGAGTTTTGTCTGGATGTTCAACAACTTTGTCAGGGAGATGATTTTCTGGAATCAGATTTAGATTTATAGCCAATTCCCGGCCGGGTAATCGTTTTTGACTCGACTTCAGTGAACGAAGCCACCAATACCACATTCTGGTCGTTGATAATAATTTTTGGGCTTGATTTTCAGCGATTAAGTTATCGCGAGATCTGATTGTAAATCTTCCACTCTCTCTGGGGTAAACTAAGTGCCGAGGGTGCTTTCATGTTTGGCACGCAATTTTTTATGTTTAGTTACACATAATTTCTCAATAATTTCTCAATTAAAAAGCTTACGATGGTCCACTATAGTCAGAAATATTTTTTATTCAAGATAAGTGTAAATTATAGTACATTAGAGTACATTAATATACATTAGACTAAATAACAGTACATTTGAGTAAATTTAAGTAAATTGAGGTTCCTAAAGTAAATTAAGGTAAATTAAAGTAAATTACAGTACTTAATGTAAATTAAAGTATATTAGACTAAATTTAAGTACATTAGAGTAAATTAAGGTTCATAAAAAAATTAAGTTAAATCAAAGTAAATTAAAGTACGTTAGAATAAATTTAAGTAAATTAAGGTGCCTAGAGTATAGTATGGTAAGTTAGGTAAGAATTTTTTAAAATAAATTGAGGGTCAACAGTTAAGTTACATGACGGCAATTTTTAAAGCTGAAAATTTTGAAAGCAGTTATAGTTTGCAAATTATATAAGGTAATAATTTTTTAAAAGTAAATAGAGGGTCAAAAGTAACTTTGAGTAGACAAAATTACATGATAAAATTTTTTAAATAAAATTTTTAGTTTAGTTTGATCGATCAATTTTTTAAAATGTTTTTTAAAGATTACATTTTTACTATAATTTTTACAATGAATTTTTTATACATGTTGATAACGACAAAATTTTTAAAAGTAAGATGTGAAAAAATAAATTAATATGAAATTTTCAAAATAATAATAATAAAAATAATAATAAAAATAATAAATTCATCAACAATCAAAGAAAAAGTTAACTTACCTGGCCTCAAATTCTGAATACTGATAACCCATACACAACGAAGAATCCACTTATTAATAACTGAACAACAATCACTAGGTATTGTATACAAATGACTGAGTACTGTACAACTCACTATATATATACTAGGCATTGTATAATTGAGTATCTTATTCATTAAAATTCCCTATTTAAATAATATTTACCTTTTGAACAATTATATTCAACCAACTTAACCCACTTAAAAATAAAATAAAATTTTCTCTCAATCATTTCCCCTTAAATTACTTGGTTATTCACTATACACACACTCACAATATGTTATCAATAACTAGTTACTAAACAAATCAATATCAAAAATTGCTTACTGACCAAGAAATCTTTAAATAAAAGCACATAAAAATTTGAAAAATTAAAAGAAATACAATTTCAATTATAAATTTTATTAATAAAATCTTTTCCACTATTTATATCGATCCTTGATGTCTCCAAATTGTTTGGTTGCTTAGTTACCTGATTTCTATCAAGAGACTATTAATCAAATGCATTTAAGCTCAATCAATAGTTGTATTTTCTCACAATAAAAATGTATTGCTTTGTTTACAGTCTTGTATGTGATTTATTGAAATTATTTTGTAAAACTTAATAGCTTTGTTAAGATACTTTGAAATCTTTTTACTATTTTTGTAATATTTTTAATTGAATTCAACAATGAACAATTATTAAAAGTTATTTTCAAAGATGAATGCAACCTTTTCATTTAATTTCCACAAGCCCCTAAAGTCTAAAATAAATCTATTAATTGCTAACAGCTCAAAAAAATTACTTAAATTTATTTTTACACATTTTCTATTCTTTTCACTCCAACTCTTCTTGCTTACTGAATGATAAATTAATTAGTAAGTATAAGTGGTGGTTAATCTAATTGATAGTAAAAAGAAACTTTATTAGAAAAATATTCATAAATTAATTTCACAAAACATATATTACTTTCATTGTACTTGGAATAAATTTTCATATATTTTTTGAAAATGATTCGACTCTTTAAATTATTAACTCAAAGATCTTTGAATAAAAATGATAGAAAAAAAATAATACACATAAAATTAATATCTATTGCATTACTAAAATCAAATAATCATCAACTACTACTAAATATGTTAAATTTCTGATACCATGCTTCGACACATACATAGGTTCTTGTGAACTGATAACATGTACTTAAAATCCAAATTTATACGACAAATGTATGTGATTGATGACTGTCTATTAGTTTTGTAAAAATAATTATCTTCATTAAATTGTGGTTAAAAATAGTTACCTGGTGAATAAAATTCGAATAAAGTAGTGGAAAAGATGTAAATTTTAAATAAAACTGATTAATTTGTAAAAATTGTTCTTGGTGCTTTGAAGAAATTTTAAAGAAAGCTTCGAACTAGTAGCAAGTTATTAAGAAAATATTACTATATCAATAAAAATTAACTTAGTTGTAAAATATTTCAGATTGTTGATTAAATTTTTTAGTAATTTGAATAAACATTTTAAAAAAAGTTTCAACATAGTAGAAAATTGTAAAGAAAATAGTACTGTTCAATTATAAAATTAATTAGATTAACTAAGTTGTAAAATTATTGAAAAAATTTGTTAGATCATTTTTAAAAGTTTATGAGATTGCTAAGTAATTGCTAAGAAAAATGTACTTGTTGAATGAAAATTAATGTATGTTATCGACCGCTCACAGTATTTAATTGCACAATTTCCGGATAAGTAATTAGTAAATTTGTGATTCTTGGAAATAATCGTAAATATTTAAATTATTCAGAAAATTGTCAATAAAAACATAAATAATGGGTAACAAACAATTTTTAAATACTAATCAATTTTAGTTTTTAACTTAATTGAATTACATATACTTTAATAAAATCGAATAAATACTTACTTGAATACAAATAATTACATGAATCAAACAATTTCTTAGAACCGAAATGTTATCGATATATTTTGATTACCCTTAAATCAATGAAAAAAGTAACAATTTTCCTAAGTATCTTAAAATATCAACCGACTAGATCAAATTAAAAGATTATAAATTTTCTTCTTAATCAATCATTCACACTATAAAAGAAATTAAAATTTATTCTCAACCAATCATTTCTTTTTAAATGACAATATTATCTTTCATAAAAAATCACCGACATATAAATATTCAACCGAATAAATTTCTTGAAATCCTCTTAAACGATCATAAATTTTCCACTTAACCAATCATTTCGCTTTAAAGTAAAATAAAATTTACTCTCAACAAATCATTTCTCATTAAATGACAAAATTTCTACTCTTCTTTCATAAAATTTAACACATATTAATATCTATCCGAAAAATCCCCTTAAAAATATAATAAATTCCTCCTCTATATTCACCATTTTAGAAAATATTTACCATTTGAAAACTGATATTCAACCGACTCAATCCCCTTAAAATATCAACAAATGTTTTTAATTGATTATTTCCCAATAAAAGATGATAAATACTCTTCTTAACCTTTCAAATATCAATTTCCCTCACTGTACCAACAATATACATATTTTTTTGTATAAACCTATAAAGTAAAATTCCTTTAGAAATCTATATTTAACCGAATAAGTTCCTTAAAAATCTCGAATCATATTTACTATATGTATTCAACCGATCAAATGTCCCTAAATTTATCATAAAAATCTGAATGTTAAAAATAGAAAATAATTTTTCTTTAACGTATTATAAAATTGTTATCGATACACAACATTTTCCATCAAAAATCACCACAATTTGATTCTGGTAACAAATTCAAGCAAATAAAAATTTCTTCAAAAAAGACTGAAATCAAATAAAATTTATGTTTTCCTAAAAATCAATAAATTTCATGAAACATTGATGATATTTTCTCTTTAATTGTTTACTAAAATAATTAAAATAAATTGGAAAACCAATGAAATTTATTAGAAAACAATAAATCTTTAGTATTTCTAAAGGGTTATCATAAAATTCACAAGTATACTGATATCCCCTTAAAAATCTCTAAATTATACTACTTTTGTGATTGATATCCATGAAATCAATAAAATTGAAAATTATAGTAAATAATTGACTTCTTATCTCAAAGATATTTTATTTTTAAAGTTTCACTAAAATATTTTTAAAAACCAACTGAAATCGATAAAAGTTTGGTTTAATTAACAATAAATTTTAATTAAATCTTGTCTCAGTGTATTCCAAAAGTTGATTGTAATGTACTGTAAAATACATTATTCACTACCCAATAAACCTCTGAAAAGCTTTACATTCTTTCAACGAATAAATACAATATAATTTCAAAATTTTTTTAAATAGATCATAAATTTATAATTAAAATACAATTTACTATTCAAAATCTATCAGTCAAATTGGATTTTAATTGGTAATTAATTATCCAAAATAGATGTTTTATAAAAATTTTGTTCCTAAAATAAACTTTTATTTAAAATTTTCCTAAAATCAAGTGAAATATATTAAATTATCAAGAAATTAAGTGCTTCTAAAGTTATAGAATTACCCTCATTTCTTCAATAATTTCATTAAAACATAATAATCCCACAAATTCATTAAAATTCAACCGAAAACTATAAATTCACTAAATAAAAATGATTCAAAATTTAATAGTAAATGTTAAATATCATCTAAAAATTGATATTTCATTACTAAAAATTATCATAAAATTTTCCTAAAAGCTTTTATTGAATTACAGCCTAAAATTATTTTATTTTTGACCATTATAACCTAATCTATTGAAGTTTGTAATTAAATTTATTAAAAGTTAATTAAATTTTCATTGAAAATGACAAGTCAATAACAAGTGAACAAATGGAATTTTAATTAGTAGATATTATATTCTATAAAGAAAATATTTAGTAAAGCAGTTGTAATATTAGTGTGAAAGTAAATTAAGTGACTAAAATCGTTGAAATTACTGAAAAAAGTGGGATAGCTAAAGATATCAACTAAATAGATGAAATATAAATTGATATATTAAAAACTTAAAAGGGTAATATACTTTGAATGGAGAAAATATACATTGAAGTGGAAAACATTCATTGAATAAGGAAAACATTAATTGAAGTGAGAAAATATTCATTAAAGAGGAAAGCAATCATTAAAGTGAGAAATTATTCATTGATGAGGAAAATATTCATTGAAGAGAGAAATTATTCATTGGAGAGATAAAATATTTATTGAAAGTGGAAAGCAATCATTGAATAGCGTAAAATATGAATTGAAGGTAATAAATGTTCATTGAATCGAGAATTGCTCATAATAAATTAGACGGTAAAATTTCTCAATGATGAGTTGAAATATCAATTAAATATTGGACAATACTTGAAATAAATTGAGTTTGAATTATTCACTGACCAACAAAGATACTTAAAAGATGAAAATATTGACTGAAAATGAATGAACCGGTGGATGAATTACTATTATATTCAATTAAAAATTATTAACAATTGAGTAGATTTCACCGGTTAATTATATTTAAATTGTGAGATATATTTTTATGGATGTAGATACTTATGCGTGGAAGAATAAGTATTAAAAACAATAAATGCTCGAGCATATACAAATAGGGCGAATATACAATAAATTAAAGAATATACAATTAATACGGGCAAATATACAAATTAATACGCTAGTCAGTGGTTTCTTACTATCATTTTAGATTTAAGCGATACTCCTACTCTGACTTTATAGTATAAACTTTATAAAATGTATTAGTAGTAAATTGCAAACTTCAATAGGGCCGCAGAAAATCTTAAACTGGGTCGCAAGCGGCCCGAGGGCCGCGGGTTGACATAACTGGTATAAAATATAAAATATAAATAAAATCAGATATTTAGAAGTCAAAAACATAATAGTTAGCTGCAAAAATGCAGTGACTGAAGAGGAACACATTTAATTTTTTTGGTTGGGTTGCCTTAGCTTGGAAAATATTATCAAATGGCCACAGCATCAGAAAGGTTGGGAACCACTGGTCTAAGAATATTTTGTTTTTGGTCACCACTTCCGCTTATTTATTTTCTAAACTTTATTTTGCAAGGTTTTGGGGGTTTTATGTTTTACATTATGTTACTGTCTGCAGCTATAAGCTTTTTAAGAAATTAATTAGTATCTGTTTTAATTAATTTTGCTATGTTTAAATTTGTTTTAATTAATGTTTTTATTTTATATTAGATTTCTGCTTGCGCTGCCTGTGTATGTTTTTCAACAGCCATTTTAATATTTCAAAGGATTTTAATTAATTTTATTTTTGTTTTAATTGTAGCTTCTAGCCCAAAAATTCATAGCTTTGAGTCGAGACCCTTATTTTTAACAAATAGCGAAATTTCAATCAAAATTTGTATATTTTATGATTGTTGATTTTTCTATCCTAATTATCTCGGTAATCTGGATGGATTTAATTGCTTATTTCTCAGTGGAATTATCCATGTCCCCATCATTATAATTGACTGAATATCCTAGATTTGTTTCTTCGCAGATATAATCTACTTCGTTCTGTCTAATATTCATTTTTGGTTTGAAATTTTAATGAGTATCACAGTAACGAATATAGTATTTTGGTAATTTCCATCTTATTGAGGCAAAATTCTGAATGATTCCATCTGTAAGGGTTCTCTCATTCCTGGATTTCACGAGGCAGGATCCCTAGCTACCTTCTGTTGATTTGGTACGGAAAAAAACATTTAATCAAGGAAAATGAAGCAATTTCTGTGGTTTTCTTCTCATCATTCCACTGGTTTCTCCGAGCTTCATCATAAATGGTAAGATTATTATGGTTACTTGCAGTTATATTAAGTTTAAAGTGTAGATTTAATTCACTATCTTCAACAATTCCGAAATCTTCTATCAAGTTACTACATCTGTTAATACCCTTATGATCCATGAATTAGAGTGATATAAGAATGATTACGGGTTATATAGGAATTGGATTTTATGATGGAATTTGCTGTACTCACAGTTAGGTGTTTATCCGTGTCAACTTCACCATTTCGAGATTCCTGTGGTCGGCTGCACAAATGTAGCTATGAAGGGGTGTCGCTCACTTGATCCAGACTGTTAAATTTATTCAAATGGGTGGTCAGATTAGGTCTCTCGGTGAGAGGATATTTGGAAAATTGTCGATAATTTGCGATTAATAAAATTTCTATTTGACTTACTGTGGATTTCTTTATTTTTATTTTATTTCAGATTACCCTTGTATTAGATTTTGGTTTTCATGTAATTTTGTGCTAATTATTTATGTTGGTACCATGTGTGAGAGCTATTAGAACTCTGAATCTATGTTTGGAATAAATGGTTATTTCCGTTTTACGAATGTTGTCATTTCTACTTATTTTTTAACTCCTTATGGGTATTTATGGCAAATGAGTGTAGAATATCGGGTATTTGCATGTCGACCTATCGGTTAAGTTTTGGCGCGGCTTGGGTTTACTAACTAGGATTTTATTTTTAACTCTGATGAAAATCTCTTATAATGAGGTTTTAGTCGATTTAATTGGTAGACCAAATATTTTTTACAGGTTGTTGATCGATGGGTAATTTAATTTCAGACGTTATAACTTCATTATTAGTCCCTTACTAAGAGAATTTTGGCACAAAATATTATCTTATGACTATTGGAGCTTGAACATATTTCTTTTAACACTCCGGTAGATTAAAACCTAATGGTTATTATTTAAAGTCTATACTGAATCTGATTTTATGTGACTTCAGGTGATCCTTGCAAGGACATGGAATCTCTTCCCACTCTTCTTCTTCATTCGGTTTTCCTTATACACATATTGTGTCGGTATTATGATTTTAAGAGTGCTCACTGAGCTACTCGGTGCGATACGTAAAGTTAATTTTAAGTCGAATTTTTTTCTCCCGACTGCCAATATAGAATATGATAGACTCTCACGGAGTCTAGCTTCTTGAGCTTTTTCAGATACCTTTACAAATTTTGAAAATGTATATTGTTGCAATTTTTTTGAATTTAAAAGTATTAAAAAATAATCTGCTGTTTTAGTAGATAAACTTGAGTGTTTTGATTTAAAATGTTGTTCAAGCTTGTTTTGTACCATTGACTCATTTGGTAGTTTTTCATCACACACAATACAAATTAGAATTGGATGTGTATCATTACCGACCCATGAAAATCCCATATTTAAATGTGATATTATACTTCCGGAAAGCTATTTTAGTTTTTTCGAAACTTTGTCTATGTCGTTTGTCAAGTTAAAATTACTTTTTGAAGCTATTTCAACTACCATTGTTGAGTTTTTGGAATTAACCGCATCTTCTTCTTCATGTGTTGATCTTTTTCGAATAAAAAATTTATCCATCGATTCTTACAGTTATGTAATTGAATTTATAAATAGCAAACAACAATTATGTCATTCAGTAGTACTCACCCAATTAGAAATGAAGATACGAAATGTATTAATAGTAACTTTTGAATAATAAATTTTGTTACAATATTTTTATAAAAACCAAAATATTTTAAACACACAATTTATTTTTGCTAATTGTAGTAAGTAACTTTATAGCAATAACGACGACTTATAAATAACAGTAAAGAATTGGTGGGAAACCGCATTTCAACTAACAGGATATTTTTTTTGAAAATTTTTTTGGAATCACCGACGTTACAAAATTTTGGCCTATTAGATATTATTTATGGATTAATTTTGAATTATCAAAAGTAAATAAATAAAGTACAATTCCATGGCACATCATGGAACAGTTCGCGACACACCAGTGTGTCGCAACACCCAACTTTGGGAAACACTGATCTAGATTGTAAATGAGTGTTGATATAATATAATAAATATTGTACTGGTGTTATTTTATATTTTGTTGTTTTAAATCGTGAAATTAAATGAACTTTATCGGATAATCCACTGAACAATAACGGGTAGGAAAAATATAGAGCAAAACTGGTAAGACAAGCGTAAGCCTTCAAACGGTAGTTCGCTGGACATTGTGTGAGGCCGGGCCAGAGTAGTCTTCATAGAGGGGCACATCTTTGGCGATCACAAAACCCTTGGTTACATTACCAAAGGTACTTGGCAACTAGTAACCAATGGGCCGAGTGTTAGTTTGTATGTCTGGGTTACAAACATGTGAACCACTAACTCACTGTTGGGCCAGGACACAAATAGCCTTGAGAATTGTTTAAATGTATCAGTAATACAGCACGAAAACCCAGCACCAAGATAACTTAAAATACAATATACAACACCAACTAAACACTTTAAAATCTGAGAGAATATAAATAAATATAAAATCAAAAACATAAAAGTAAAATAAAATAAATACAAAATGCATCAAGAACCGCACGAAATTTACATAAAAAATAACATAATAACAAGAAAATTCGACCGTAAAATGACCATTTATATAAAAGTAAAAATTAATGAATTAAATGAATAAAAATAAAATATTTTTTGGTTGAATAAATTTATTTAAAAATGTTAAAAATAAATTACCAATTTAAATTAAGAAATAAATAAAAATTTAATTTAGATAACACAAATAATTTCAAAGTCGAATTTTGTTTAATCGCAATAAAACTAACACGCAAGGTTAAGGCTAAATTATAGGTATAAATACTGATGTGTTTTCCCAAATTTTCAACTACTACTTTGTAGTATTAATTTCAACCAAATTTAAGATGCACATTTTTTACAAATCTTACTTTGTTGTGTGATTTTTTTTTTAGATATTTTCAGATCATTAATCTACAGTTATCAATATTTTCAGGTTATTAATTTACAGTTATCAATATTTTCAGGTTATTAATCTACAGTTATGTTTTATAGCAATATTTTCAGGTTATTAATCTACAGTTATGTTTTGTAGCAATATTTTCAGGTTATTAATCTACAGTTATGTTTTGTAGCAAGATTTTCAGATTGTTAATCTACAGTTATGTTATTTTGGTTTATATACATCGATGCCCGATTTAAAATTTGTTTATATGAATGCTAAACATACAGTTTATGCGTCGAGAGTTTTGCCTAATTCATCTGGTAATTTATTTTTTCTATTATTTTATTTTTGGTGGCCCACAGCCAAAACATAACGCAAGATAGAAAAATAAAACACACTATCGAACTGTGTAAGTGCGTGTAAAATCGCCAATAGTTCGTGCCCGTGAATGCTCCGGCGTGCGGAACGCAGGAGCCGAAACGTCAATATCATCCGTTTCCTGTAAAATTAACATAAATTTTCAACAACATTCGGCTCAAAATCTCTAACACCGAGTAGTCCAGTGGGCACTCATTAAATATAATATGAACATAAATAGATCTTAAGGACAAAAGGAGGGAATGGGTAGCGGGGAAAATTGCGAAATCGTTGCAACAGTTAAAATGGATAGCCATCGGAAAAAGATTAATCCGAACGACCAAAATCATGAAAAATAATGTTTTTAAATAAGAATTAAATAAATTAATTTGAGTTGAGGCGGAAAATATGGGCGGGACGCTGCTCAAATTTTCCGAATTAATTCAAATACTTAACAAAAATAGTAACGTAAAAATGGAACGCGTAAAATAAGGGCGGTACGCTGCCAAAATTTTCGAACCAACAAAACTACTTTGTCTAAAATTGTAAAATAAGAATGGGTTACGGCTAATGTTGTATATCAATAAAAAATTATTTTATAAAGCTGAGGAATGAGGAAGGATCCTTACTAAAAACTCGATAATAATAATTATAATAATAATAATAGTAATAATAATAATAGTAATAATAATAATAATAATAATAATAATAATAATAATAATCATAATGATAATAATAATAGTAATCATGGTATTTGTAGTAACGATGATAATAATTATGATAATAATAATAGTAGTAATAATCATAGTAGTAATAACAATAAATATAATGGTGGTTATAGTAATAAAAATAATAATAAAGGTAATAATTATGATAATAATAATAGTTGTAATAATCATAGTAGTAATAACAATAAATATAATGGTGGTTATAGTAATAAAAATAATAATAAAGGTAATAGTAGTAACAATTAAGAAAGGTAATATATATAATAGTAACAATGATGATGCTAGTAATAATAATGGGAAACATTGTAGTTATAATAGGGATAAGGGTGAAAGATATAATGTGGGTGTATTTAACATAACAAAGGGTGTACAGGCCAAAGAATAATCATCAGCATGGACAATAATGAGAAGGACCAAGCAAATGGACATAACAATGAATGATATGAGAGTATAGGTTAACATTTGAAAGAGATAGGAGAGTAATGGGACCTAAGAATCAAAAGCGAGCACAGGTCTTCTATCGACAGCTCGTTGGACCCAGAGATCGTTCGGTCAATTATAGCATTAGCAATAACGCTCACTTTTTGCGGACGATCTACCCACTCGAACACAGTTCCAACGTTGCTTAGCAACGGTTGCCGAGTGGTAAGCGAAGGAAATATTTGTATGGGGTTGTCTGGGTAACAACCATATAGTTTCAAAATATCAAAACCCAGAAACCCACCATCACCAATGTTACGACAAATAATGTCCAGAGTAATTTATTGAATTTGGGCGATATGCATTAATGTATAATGTTTTACGCTAACATATCACCGAGATACTTTTTCTAAGGAGCCCAGAACAATGAAAATAGTTTTATTTTTGAATTAGAATGAAAAATATGTAAATAAAATGTCAATATAAGCTTTAGGTCCTAAAGTAACCCTAACAGCTGAAATTATTTGAAATATTAGAAATTTAAGTTTGAAATTAAAGTTTCACGATTACTTTAAAAATTATCATATGAATTTATTTGTTATTATAATTTTACATAATTTCTTGATAAAAGTAAATTTGGTCAAAATTTTAAATATTGTGAACTTGTTTTAATTATTAAATTGTATTATAATTTGTAACTGTTACAATGTTTCATATTTAACTTAAGCTTTTAATAAGTTTATTAAATCCAAACTTAAGTAAATATTAACGAAATTTGATGTTATATGGCTGCGAAAAAAATCCAAGATTATGTGAAAGGAAAAATGTCGAATTCAACTGTTGGACCTATTCATTTTTCTTCCAATAATGGTTTACAAGAACGAAACACTCTAAATATAACTAGGATTCATCAATCATTTGACGAAAAGATGGAAGCAGATCAAGATATATTTAATCCTTCACAAAATAAGTTGCAATTTACCTCTGATGTAACCGATGATGATAATGCTCCTGCACAGACTCCAAGTTCATCAAAATCTTCTCCTGATTCTAAACCAAAATGGGGATCACATATCACAGATGTTAAGAAAAATATTAATAATGCAGTTGATGATGCTTATTCGTTATTCAACAATTTATTGAAAGAACATGTTAATAAACTTGAAACTAAAACATATCAAATCGAGGAAGATTGTTCAGCACTTGAAAAACATCAGCCCGTAATCAGAGCTAGCAAGACCATGTCCAATATTGATAAAATGGGGTATATGGATGACGGTTCAAATGATTTAACTATTAATAAAAGTTTGGATAATTTGACAGCTGACAATGATTCTAAAAACAAATGTGATTTGGATACCGTTGATTTTAAATGGTTGCCGACACCCAAAAATATTAAAAGAAATAAAATAAAAAATCAATATTCAAAGAGTGAAACTCATATTCCACCAAAAATACAAGAGACACTCATTGAAAATTTTAAATTTCCTGATTCCAAAACTGTTCCGTCTCCTGAAATTAGCATTAAAACAAAGTATGTGTATTATCATTATTTTCTAATTATATATCACACTTTACAATTAATTTGTATTCATATTTAAATTTTAATATCTCATTCTACTTACATCCTCTTAGCCGATAATCTGTGGTCCAGATGTTTCAAGGGAGATAACTTTATTATAATTATCTACAGGCCCTGCAAGAGGGGGTCAGGAGGGTCATTTGTCATGGGCCTCAAAAATATAGCTAGTAACACTATTCGAAACTAGAAAAAAGATCAAAAAGTTTATTTCTCGCTTTTATGTAGTCCCTGCGATCAACAATGATCCATGATCTCGTAAATGGTTTGGTGACACTTAACATTAATTTAGATATTGCAAGGACTTTAGGTTATTCCGAATTGATAAGTTCTTTTGCAGCTACATTTATTACCAGACCTTGATTTCTAAGTGCATCTTACAGGCCCTGTATGTATATATATATTCACATAGATGAAGTATGAAATAAAGATGAAAGAAAAAAGTTAAGAAAAATTGTCTTAACAACGCACACAAATATTCAAGATGTGAACTGTTCCACATAAAATGATCTATGGATCAAAATGTTTTTAACATCTTAATATTTAATAATAATTCATAAATAAATTTTTTCATAATTGCCTTTTTGTTTATTGTCTGAAGTCCACTATGAATCAACACTTCATAATAATCAATAATAATAATCATAAGCTATCAATCATTTTCATGGACTCCATATTTTCGATTCGAAACTTCATTCATGCTTCAAGAACTACGTGTAGAATCCTGTCGATGTCAAAATACATTTATTCCTTTTAAATGCACATTTTCAAGTCCGCTTTCACCTGTTTCCAAAAAGTAACACATTTCTTTACTTATTTACCTTCAACATTTATCCTGCTGGCCTCAATACACACTGAAGAACATCAAACTCTATTTGCCTTTTTCATTCACTTTCTTATTTTTTCACACTCATTTTTAAATTTAAAACAGTCAATAAACACTTAATGTCATATTTATCATTTGAATGAATAGCTAATTATAGTAAATTTTTAACAAAACTATGTTGATGATAAAATCGGCAATAAAATAAAGTGTAAAACAAAGAAGGTATTAAATACAAATGATGTTGATTTAATCCCTCTAAAATATCTTTATGTCCATGAAGATAAGATTGAGTCTTTTGAGATATTGTAAAATCCTTGTGAGTTTCATTACCTCACTTGATAAGGATCCACGAAAATGATAATTACAGAAAATAAGTAAACAAGCACGTCGTAATGTGTTATTAATAATAAATTGGCATTTTTCAAAGAATAAAGAAAATAAGCTGTGCCAAAATAAGAAGTAGCTAATCAACGAAGTAGTTATCCCCAACTATTTATTGATCACAACAGGACTTTTATACGAAACGAAGTTGATTTCCAACTTACGTTACGGATTATTAAAACTGCACATTGTGTAGGTCAGTGTTTTTCAACCGGGGTGCCGTAGGGATATGAAAAGTGTGCCGTGAGCTCTGCTAATTTTAATATTGAAAATTTATTAATTATATATTAGGGTTGATTTTAAATTACTTAAAATAGAGGTACATATATCAGTTATTTTTGGTAAATATTAAGAACAAGAAAAGGCAAAAACTGAACTCAATTGAGTATGAGTTAAGAGTATGTTTGTTAAATACGCGACTTAATAATAATGAGATATGCAAAAAGCATCAAGTTCCAATTTCACATTAATGTATGCTATAAAATATTTAGTTGGTACAAATCACAGGACGAACGTCTGCAATGTGACGTGGCATTCCGTATACGTCAACATTTGTTGAAATTTATTCCTATGACCATTCTCATTGACCATAAGGCGGTGAATTTGAATGGGGAATGTTTGCCCTCCTTAAATCTATTAGTATGCGGAACATCCAAAACTTTCCTTTTAGTAAACTACCAATCGTAATTAAACAGTATATTTGCTGGCGCAGAGTTATTGTCATCATTGAGGTACGTTGTACGCCTAACACATATATATATATATATATATATATATATATTTATATATATTAAGGTGTATCATACAACCAATATTTTTCAATTTTTTTACTTCAGTCTCGGCCTATGATTTCTGTGTTCCACTTTATAGATTATGACTCCTGTAAAAATTTGAGAATTTTCTGTTGCAGTTTAGTGGGTCCACAATGCCCACAAATATAGTTTGTTTTCGTAATTGAAACATTTAAACAATTAATTTTCAAAAAAATTATTCATAGTTTATGAATTACTACCAAGACTATAAAATACAGTTCGACAAGATTTACAGAATCATTAATGTCACACAGTACAATAGATAGTTTTTAGTTAAGTTAGCCTAGAGACTGTTCGTGATCTTCTACTATTCGTTTCCTCTTACGGCTTCGCAGACTTGGAGATTGCTTTCTTTCAGCCTCAACAACTTGCAGGATGTACTGATAATTCTCCTCGGTTTTGGCTGCATCCAGAAAATATGCATTCAATTTCAAACCACGTTTTGCACTATCATTGACAAAATTAACAGAAATCTTCATCTTTGATGACAGAACCGATGGGTGACCTTGCCAGTTTTCGATGTCTTCGTAAATGTCCATCTCTAGAAGGCTGAAAATGTTCTAATAAAGACAGAGATCATTCCATGAAACATCAACTGCCGATCTAAAGGTAGACACTGTATATCAGACACACAAAGCAGTGGTAACTGTTAATGCTGATAGCAGACGAATCTTTTCTTCAAGAAGAACCATTTTAATAGAATACAAAAGTTTGGACATCTATTGAGCTTTGTGGGCTGCACCCGGTTAACGAAAACTTAACGGTATGTTTTCTGATCAAGCTCTAGCAACCATAATTTACTGAACTACTGTTTGTCTTCTCGTTAATGCTCTACAGAAGGTTTAGGAGATGTTTCTGCTCTTTCCCTTGACATGACAATCTGAGAAAAAGCTTGTGAATCATATGAGAACGGTTATGAGTCGAATGAACTGAGCGTCTCATCGCTTCAATGAGGAAGTGTGTCAAAATGCTTCTGGAATCTACTAAATACCGTAACTTCTGGAGATTTCGATGTTTCAATGTGCAGATCGTTAAAAACTTGTGTTAAAATAACTTATCCAATATGATGACGGCATGCAGACCAGAGAAATGCACGGCTAATGTTTTGCTGCAGGGCCACGCATACAAGTGGTATCCTCAGTCATGTTTGCTATCGACTCAGCAAACTTCCATGGCTGTAATAACTGCATTAATGATGATATCATTAGTCCCTGGTTTAAAAGCAGGCACGCCAAGAATTTTGACATCGTTGTTATCGCCAATAGTTACTATAAATCTTAATATTTAACTATTGACTTTTTCATTTAAAAACATAAACATGTACTCTAACATTAATCAAGTTGATTGGGTAATCTACAATTCTTACACGCTTGTTGTTAAAAGTGTCGACTAACAGTTCAATTTACTAAAATTCAAACAAATTTAATTTCTAAAATTTATTCAGAGCTATTAAGTGACTAAAGTGAACTAAAGTTTAAAATTTAATATATGAAGAAAAAATAAGGATTTGTTTTTTCGCAACATCATAATAATGCAGCGTCATGCTTAATTTCGCCCTTCATGTGGACTCATTTGTTATAATATTACTTTACATCAAAAGAACACATTTGCTACAGGGCCGTTATGAATTTAACAAATTTAATAGCTCTAATCCAATTAGTATCACTATTTTTATAAATTTAAATTTTGCATTCTAATAATAGACCCTAGAAGATCATTAAATAATTGATTATTAATTTTTATTGTAAGTTTTTGTCGTTCAGACATTATACATTATTTTTTGCTAAAAATATCATTAACTACTAAAGAAGGATTTCAATTTTTCAGTTTACAAATTGTTTTAAAAACCACCAAATAGTTCACTAATCTCAATATGTATACAGTCAACCCTTTATAATATATGCACTTAGTTTATTTTTTTAATTATAAAGTCAGTTATTTTAGACTTCCTAGATCGCCTTTCGCGTATTATCTCATCAATTATTGGCTTTAACATTCAAACTGATTTTGGGGAATTATATACCATCCAAGATTCGATAAAATCAACTGCCATAATTACTTCCTTGTTAGTCGGATAACAAAAAATTTATTCCTTTATTGAGTCAAAGTTTTCGACCACATAATTATTCTATTCACTAATAATAAATGCAGTTGATTGATCCTTCTCAATTGACTCTTCTTGTGTTGGAAAATGGTTTTAAATTACCAATAATTCATATTCAACTGCTTCAATTGTCACCTCTCCTATATTTAAATATTCTTTTTCTAAGAATCCTGCCTTACAAAAACAATGCTTAATAGTTTCAATGGAAATATCAGATCATACATGATGTATCATGTTTGCACACTGTAATAAATCTATCTTAGATAAAACATCGACATAATCCAATTCTTCATGCAAAATAATTTTTTGAGTAGCAGTGCTCTGTACTTGGATTTAAATGAGCGAATTATTCCTTGATCTAGTGGCTGGGTTTTGCTAGTAGTATTTTTTTGTTCAACATTTGACATGGAAATTTCAAACGGATGAACGGTCGCATTATTTAAAACCAACAAAATCGTTATATTGTTTGCCCGCATTTTTCGATTTAAAAGCTTAACCACTCCTCAAATATATTTAAAGTCATCCATGATTTTTTATTCTCTTTGTAAAAAATATCCAACTTGTTATAATCGAATCCCGAAAAACATCTTTTTTTTTCCCCCGTTGCACTATAGCAAAGCAAAACTGTAATTCGTTGTTTCGTAAATCTACCTGTTTTGAAATCATTCTCAGTAAAAACTAATGACGTTGGTTGTGTTGCCTTAAAGAACAAAGTCGCTTCATCACAATTAAAAGTGTCCTCGTTTTTATATCGCCTAATTAACGACCCTTTTCTTTGAAAAATGTCGAAATTATGTCACCATTAAAAAAGGCAGATTCCCCATATAGTACTTCATTTTGTGGCGTTTCAGAAATAAATTCAACTAACCAGAGGATGCACAAAATCCGACAATCTTTAATTCTTCAGCAATTTTTATTGCTTTCGATTGCAACAGTGCACCGGAAACTGGAAAATCTCAAGACCTCTTAATCTGAAACCACTTGGGTCAAGTTCCTCAGTTTTTTAAAGTTTCCTGCTTCCAATAAAATTTATTTCAACATCACCTATGATCTTTTTCTTTTTTAATATTCCATCAATTCATCCAAAGGAAGCATTATACTTTCTTGCAAGTGATCGCTGATTTGCATGGCTGCAGGCTGCATCTTCGATTATCTTTTGTTTTGTTTCAAATCTTGTCTTTTTCGTTTCTTTTCTAGAGATTTCATGGGTTGAAAATTAAAAATATCTAAATGTATGCATTAATTAATCATTAATAAACTATATCATGAACTTTAATAGTTAAATGTTTGCATAAAAAATAAGCTTATTATTAATTATACGCAAAAAAAGATTTTCAAAACCATCTACCTAAATTCTAAATTCATATAAATATCATTTTTTAAAAATATTTTTGTTGTCAATAAGAGTTCTCTTGTTCATAGATAAAAATTAATTATGTTCATAATAGGAAGATGTTCATATAAGAAAGAGTCGACTATATATTAATATCTTCGAGAACTTATTGTGAATTTTTTAATAATTTAAATGGATTGACATATTTTATTGGTGGAATATACATTGTTAGTTGCAATTACACTGCAATCGTTTTCTTGTGAAATCGTAGTTAATAATTAAAATTAAAATTCCACAATATTTATTTAACATAGTGATAATTTAAACAATCTTTATTTTTCAGATCATCAAAATATTTTTTCGTAGCTTCGATAATTCTCTTAATGAACCATACATTTCAACATACTATATAATTTACATAAAATTATATTTTTATATTATAGATTACACAAAATTTTAAAATTTCAACTATCTTAAAATAACTTAATTTTACATTATTAACACTAGATTTACCAGCATACTTGATATACTAGTACTACCATATAAAAACCGTCATTTTGACGGGCTCGGTAGTTCTAGTGTTAAATTCACATCAAACATACATATTTTAATAATATAAGTGCTGGTTGGTTGAAATAATTAATTTCATTTAATGCTATTTATCGTTACGGCATAGCATAGCCTACATATACAACTGCAAGACAATAATTATTACGCGTCGCATTATTTTCAGACATTCACGAATTAGCTTTTATAAAACATAATATTAGTAATAATATATAGCTTTACTGACTAACTATTTGTTTCCTGTATTTCAATGAAATGCTGAAAAATTTCTAACTTCTATCCTTGTAAATGATATTTTATATTCAGTACTGGTTATAAGTATTTAGTAGTATTTATAATTCTTGTTTCAAGTGTTATAGATTGTCATTTTCTCTTTAAAACATTGATATTTCATATATATTTAATAATTTTATGCTGCGTTTAGATGTTTAGAATACTTCTTTTATATTTTAACTAATTCTGAAAGTAATACTTTTTTCTTTTCTATCCCTAGAGCTAAAGTAATATTACAAAATATTTTAAATATATTCTCCTTTCCTAATTATAAGAAAAATGTTATTCAATGCAAATTATGATAAAGATTTTAATTTATAAAAAATTATTTTTATTTTTACCGTTTGAAAAATAGCGACTAGTTTTATGAAACAAATTAATATTTAAACAATGACTTTTAAAATCAACAATATTTTTATATTAAAATTTTCAGTTTACAAGAACTCACTCATATTAACATTTTTTAAATCACAAAATTGAACATTAATTAATTAGTTTCTAGTATGTCAGATAACACAAAAAAAATATTTAGTGATAAACCGAATAATTCTAAGACGTCAATACTCAAAAAAAATTGTCTTAGCATTCGTTTTCTTAATATTTAACACTTTCACTGTTCATGAATCACATATGATTCATTAGACGTAGATGGTGCAAGTAGTACCTAAACCCTTGGACAATGAATGTGTTGAACACTTTTGGATTTCATTTATTTTCGACTTAACATCAGCTTTTTCTTTTCGATACAAATTTTTGACACTATTTTTTTTCATTTAACCCTCGAAAATTAAATGAAGTGAAACAAAATTCTAAATGGAAAAATTAAAAATGATTTTTCTGTTAAATGTTTTAATTGACCATAACTTTGAGTATTCCACATTTTACTCAAATTAAGAAACAATAGTCCAAGCGCCATTTTACTCTGCGTCACATAATGGAACGTATTCCGAACATAAGATGAGGTTAAACTTAAATCATCCTAAATCGAAAATAAAGTTTTTATTTGCAACATTATTATAATATTAAATTGTATTATATACATTTGCACTTATATAGGTGGCCTATTTTTGCTGGAATGTTCGTTCTTTTAATTGTAATGATTTTGACAAATTTCCAACTTTTTCTGGGATTTGGAATAGGAATAATTACTTGTTTATGGTGTTTGGATTACTTTGGAATTTTGAAACTGCAATCCATTAATCGGATCGTGTCTTTGCCAGTACTGAAGGATCTTCATTCTCCCATGATTCCCCATATACAGAAAGATAATTTCGAAGATCGCGATATACACGCGTCAGACGACAGTTGTTTTAGTGGATGGATTAATTTGGTAAATATTTCAATTATTTTATTTGATAATTTATTAAAAATTATTTTTATTTTCACCGTTAATCGATAAGAAGTATAGATTTTTATAAATTTTAATTTTATTTATCAATTATTTTGTTCAAAAATAACCATAATTTGTTGATCTTTTGTTACCAAATACCGTATTTATAGTCCGCACGCTTATCTTTTCTGCATATTTTAAAAAAGAAATTGATTTTCTCATTGTCCACAGAAATTTTAATCAATATTAAATTTAAATTTGCCCACATAGAAGGGAGAAAAAGTATAAAAGGATACCATGCAAAGCCGTATAAGAAAGAACGGACTTCTTATGGTTTAGGATTTAAGACGCAAGCAATCGAATATTTTCAGAATCATGAAATGGATGAAACTATATTTAAGTTCTGGCCTGATTTAAAACAAGTGACTAAAACATCAGAAGTATATTCTAGTAAAAGGAGTTTAATTTATAATTGGAATAAACAAAGTGCAAATATTATTTTAATTAATGCTAGTAAAAATTTAAAATTTATAAAAGAAGTCCAGTATTATCTATTTTTACAAACGAAAGATGAATTGAATTTTTGATTAAAAAAAATCGTCAGAATGGTATTCCAATAACTGATGCAATGATATCATCATCTGATCTTTAAAGAAAACCACATAGATGATCCAGATTGTAATAATTTTAATGCAAGTAACGGTTGGAGGGTAAAAGTTTTAACAAAAATATAGGTTATCGCTCCGCTCTCGTACTCACCAGGGTCAAACAGCAGTAAGTCTTCTCAGTCCGATTGGTGAACAATTTGCGATTGATGTAAAAAGTAAGATATTAGAGGCTGGAGTTGATCATGCTTGGAACGCAGATCAAACTTCTTTTAACTACGAAAATGTTCACCGTAAAACCATTGATGAAGTGAGCACTAGAGATGTATGGGTTAAGACCGAGGGAAACTAGAAGGAGAGAGTATCTATTTTATTGTTGGCTCGCTCCGAAGGAACAAAGAAGTATCCTTTTATTGTATCTAAGTGAAAGCCTTCCACAAACGCTGTGACTGCGAGTTATAATAGTATGCACAACCATGGATTTGGTAAGAATTTAAAGTGAAATCAAAAAAATATCTGAAGAATTTAAAATCGAAAGTTACTGTAACCAAAAGGATGGTTTACAAGCGATTAATAATTAATGGCCGAATTTCAGTTTTGGTGAAGATGATGTTAAAAACCGAAACTTTTACTCTTGGTGACTTTGCTGCTTATTGGACCAGTTATGTATTACAGGCAGCTTCTCGGTTAAACATAACAATGATGAAAATACCCCCAGGATAACAGGAATCTCCCAACCAGCGATATTAATTGGAATGGCCCATTAAAATCCAATCTTAAGACTAAATGGATTGAAAAACTTCAAAATAATATGAGCACAAGCGGTAATTCCTTCCGCGCTAAATCACCAACAAGGAGTGTACTTGTTGGCTGGATACACCAATCTCATAGTGAACTTACACCAACAACAATTATAAGCAACAAAAGCATTTGATGTTGAAGATAATCATCAGTTTACTGAAATACATTACTCTGAAACAAGTTTGTTACGTGGATTTTCGGTAAATAAAAATTTATAATAAACGCTTGAACATCTTTTTTAAAAAAGATTTTTTTTAGTTCACATTTTACTTTAAAAAGGTGTGGACTATAAGATAATAAATACAGTATTAAATAAATTTTCAATTAAATATATCTAATAGTTTTTATTATAATTTCCTATATTTCGATGAGTTTCACTAAAAGTCTACGATTAGAATTTTTACAATGTTCACGATTTTTATGTCTTACAAATTCCCGGTGAAAATTGAATTAGTGAAATTCTTTAGAAACTTTTGCACTTGATTTGTTTTTTTGAATGACCAATTAGTTGCATTTGGACAAATTGTGTTAAGCATATTTGTGAATCTCTTTAAATAGTAAGTCTAGTGATATTTTTTAATTAATTGTGTTTAATTTGATGATAAAATAAATATACAATCTGTTGTGTTTCTGTAGAAGTAAATAATTAATTTTTAGATGGTGTATAAATAATGTCTTTTATAAATTTTTAACATGGAACTTTATGGTGGATTCCACCAGCTGCTTGACTGGATATAGTTCGTTCAGTTTCGAGAATAACAAATCTAGAGTAATCTTTTTCTAAATGAGCTATGCTTGAAGTTAATTCATGGGCATATCTCTCAAATTTTGTGGATGACTGTTTAAATTCATAGCATTGAAACTCTGGGAGAATAAGCTCCCAATAAAAACATAAATTTTCCAGCAGGGATTAAGCTAATGCAAGTAGTGACTTCAGGCATTGTTAAATCATTAATTTGTAATTGTGATGATATCGTTTGATGTTTAGCCTTTAAATTTCGTTGTCTTCTTTAACTGAGATATGTCGTAATAGCCTTGGATCAGTGGTTCCCAAAGTGCGACCCCAGAACTGTTGAAATGCGACTCGCGAACAGCAAATGTAAGATCGGAGATCTTAATTTTAAAAAATATTGTATTATTGCAAAAAAGTTCAATTTAAACCAAATGCAAACCTTTGTGAACAAATTTATTTAATAGTTAATGTAATTATAATGTTATAATGTGTATAAATTATTTTGTAATAAAAATACATATATAATATACTCGTATATATATATATATATATATATATATATAATTACATTTTTAAAAAACATTTTTGGTTTTTGACCCGCCAAATATTTTGGAATTTAGAATTCCCACCCGTAAGTAAAACTCTGGGAACTCCTGCTTTATGGATAATTCATAAATATTAATTACACTACTTTCTATAGTACGCATTTTGAAATTTAATAATTAAATCTCTAAACACACAAATATTAAAAAGTTATTAACAATAATTCCTTTATTTTTTAAATTATTACAAAACTCTACTCAATTCATTTTTTTGAGCATTTTAAACCACAATAATTTTAAAATATAAAACTTTACAATACAATAGAATTTCACAGTAGGACTTCTTATTTTTTATCCAAGATTAACCACATTGTATTGGATTGCCCAATATTAATTGTCAATTCGGTCTTCGATCTTTAATGATAGAGCATCTTATTTCATATGAACATTCAAACCCAGGCTTAAATAATGGTCAAATTTTTATAATCTTTTAAGTTTTATACTTTACATAAGTATGGGGAAAATAAAATCCAAACTTGTGAAAATGAAATCAAATCACTGCGTATACATTTTATATGGAATAGCATATCACCTCTTGACTGGATTGTAGTGAATTCCGAAATATAATTTCGTTTTGATCAAAATTAGTGAACTTTGACATCAATAGATATAATTAAACCTGAAAATTTTCAATTTGGTTGGATAACTGTTTAATTCTTTAATTCATACTATACTTAACTTTTCTATTTATTAAAAAATATATAAGTTAGAGTAATTTTAAATCATGTTTTTACCTATAAGATGAAAAATAAAACCAGTGAAAATGAAATCCTACAAGTATACAAATTCATCGTTTCATGCTTATATACATTTATTACTTCATTTTTATAATTCCCTTTTATAATTAAAAATTATTATTATTATTATTATAAGGGCTTTTTTTGTTTTTCACCTCTGATTTCTTTATAAGTGACATATTATTATTATTATTATTATTATTATTATTATTATTATTATTATTATTATTATTATTATTATTATTATTATTATTATTATTATTATTATTATTATTATTATTATTATTATTATTATTATTATTATTATTATTATTAGTAGTAGTAGTAGTAGTAGTAGTAGTAGTAGTAGTAGTAGTAAATCTTTGGTACAAGTTTAAAGTTCATTAAAAACAAAATATGAGAATTTTCTACTATTTTTTTCTACTTTTCTTGTTCTAATAAAACATTTTATTTTACCATTGTCAACCGAAAATCAAGACGAAAATTTTATCTTGCTTCCTCTTTGGAATCGATTGACGCTTGATTTGGACTTAGTAAAGGTTGCCTTTTTAATCTAAAATTTTTCGAATGATTGTCGTTGATTTTTATAGATGTTATAGATGTTTTATGACTAATGAATTTCACCAGGATTTAGGTGCTTAATTACTCCTTGATCTAAATCTCCACACGTGCTTCCAATGTATATTTTCTCATGTGTATTGCAAAAAATGACGAAGACCATGGTTTTTCGAAAGTATATTTGGTTTGGGGATATTATTGTCATCATTATTGTTATTGTTGTTTGCTGAAATATATCACCTCCAGCTGCAGGTACATTTTTATTTGTAGTTTTAAATACCAACTGATTTCTTTGAGGTATTCTACCGGTACCTTTTCTCGTAGTTTATTTATTTTGAGCCATTTGGAATTTATTTTCTGAATTCAGTTTCATCAGAATTTCTTTCACTCCTTCATATTTCTTAATACATTTTCATTTTATTTCCACAGTAAACGAGACGATGTTGTTTTCCAAACTTGGCGGAAGAGTTAGACGTTTGTGCTCTTTTACAGTATCTATATTATTCAATTTTCTAGCTTAATTAGCTTTAAATTTAAATTTATTTTGTCTCGCAAAATTATCTTCTTTATTAATATTTATTCAAAGGCTCAAACAAAATGAAATTTTTACTTGAATGCTCAAACAAAATGGAATTCCACGTAACAAAATATTTATATTTTAAAATACTTCAACAAATACTCTTTAATTCTTATTTATTTACAAATGAATAAACTGTCATTTTCCGATGTTTCTTTCATTTATTATTATTATTATTATTATTATTATTATTATTATTATTATTATTATTATTATTATTTTTATTATTATTATAATTATTATTATCATTATTATTATTATTATATTATTATTATTATTATATTATTATTATTATTATTATTATTATTATTATTATTATTATTATTATTATTATTATTATTATTATTATTATTATTATTATTATTATTATTAGTATTATTATTATTATTATTAAAAGATAACGCCAATAAAAAACCTTTCGTACGATATATTTCGATAGCACAGCTATCATCTTCAGGTACTCAAAACCAACTAAAAATATTATGAATTAACATTTAATTTAAACAAATTATTTTTTATTAATTTAATTTTTTAATAAATAAATATTTTTAAAAATATATTTAATTCACTTTTAATTAATTTAAAATTTTTAAATTTTCATTTATATTCTAATTTTTAAAAATTAATGTAATTTAAAATTTTCAATTATTTTAATAATATTTAAAAAACAAAATATTATTCAAAACATTCGTAGTCACAGCACTTTGCACATTAATCTTTGGATCCAATGACCTTATCAGCAATGCTTCACATATCACGCGTTCCCAATAATTATTAAAACTTCTCAACAAAATTCTAAAATCAGACATTCCTATTTCACTTTTACAGCCTCTATTGTGTTCACTAATATTGGTCAAACCCTTCAATCGACAATGCTCTAGAACTCGAGTTCAGAGATGACGGGAAGTCTCTCCAATGTATGTGGCATTACACCCATTACATGTAAATTGATAAACGAGATCAGAACACAATCCAACCGGAGTTTTTGATTTATTAATAAACATATTGCGTACCTTACACGAATTAGAGACGATCTTATTATTATTATTATTATTATTATTATTATTATTATTATTATTATTATTATTATTATTATTATTATTATTATTATTATTATTATTATTATGATCATCAACATCAACATCAAATTTTTCTATTTCAGTTATTTAACTACGATATGAATAATTACAATATCAATCGCTCCTATGTTGTACATGTAGATATAGAGCAAGACAACCAGCTTCGAATTCGCCGCCCTAAACGAAAAGTTGCACGGCGAGGAATGTGGAATGAAAGTCGTTACCAGTTAATGTCCTTCACTTCCGAAATTCTCATAAGTTTGGAGAAAGTAAAAATTGATTTGCTGCCTGCCGGTTTGGTGAAAAAACGTATATGGAGCAAAAAATATCCAATTTACATTGAATTACCGGTAAGAGTAAATTTATTCATTAAAATTTCATGTCATTTTTTTGCTATTGCATCTAAAAACCGGAAATTTTATCCTCATTTCTACAAGAATTTTATATAAAATATTTATTCAGACCAATCTAAAGTATGCAATGTGAAATATTCCTGTATTTCTAGACGAAATGCACTATTGATTTTTTTTTTGAAATATTAACAGTTTTTTGCGTGTTTTTACCCAGTATATATAATTTTTATTAATTGTATGAATACTTTGAGTTTTCCAGTGGACATATTTTTATGACTTTTAAAACAAAATTAAAAAAAATAAAGCATACACAGAAACCGATAAATAAAAGTATTTTAATTTACACATTAATTATTATGGAAAATAATATATTTGTAGAATAAAGATAAACTTAGTATTCATAAGATAGTTTATTTATTTCCTTATTCTATGCAATGATATTGAGCACTTTTTATCAGTAATAAATCTTGACTATGAGATTTAATAATGGATGTTTGGATAGATGTCGAATTATGTTTATTCTTTTATGTTAAATACGCTTTTTAATTGCTTCACGCCTATTTCATGCCATAAACTTTTGTTTAGAATTATTACTATTATAGCCTATAAAACATATTTTGTACTTATTTTTATTATTACTGTTTTGTAATATTTGCAAGGGTTTTAACTTTTTACCCAAATGAGCATCAACACGAGTTTAACATTAGCATCTCCCATGAAATCTCCTTGGTTTTAGAACATAACACCCTAACCCTATAAATATTTAAAATAATTATTTTTTAATTTTTAAATTATTTTTGAGAATTCAGAAATAAAGATGATTAATGGAAATGTAAAATAAAATGCTACACGAATTGAACATGCTCCTTTATTTACTAACGCCTATAAGCAACTGGAGCATTATATTATAGTGTGTAACATAAGAACATGTTTTATTTTTATCATCAATTTCTTAAATCTTCAGTTCAAACTATAGATTCATATTTTAATCTGCTTGTGTTATATGTTGTTTGACGAATGATGCAAGAATGTTTGTGTGCAATGAAGTATGTATGTATGTAATCTATATGTACAATATGGCTTAACCTCCTCAGACCCTGTGCACATTACAGTGTATAAATTTTCTTTCTTTTTATGAAGCTGTTTTCAATGCTTTTTACATTGAAAAATACATTGAAATGTACATGTTGCATTCTTCAAAAATAAAGTGTTAAAAATACAAAACAAATTTCATCTTCCTTCAAAGCTCTGAATAAAATATTTTCAAAAAAATATTCAAGATTGAGGAGGTTAAACTAATAATACTCCCTTTTCTAGATTATACAATTGGAAATACTATAAATAGTATAACGATTGAATGTTTCAGTTTAGATTATTTAAATAACTATTGTGCGTAACAATGTCTTATAATAAATAAGAGTTTCACTAAAATAAAAATGCTAACCAACATTCAATATGGTATTCAGATCTTGTTTATGAATATTTATGTAATGGGTGCAATGCCACATACATTGGAATGACTGCCCGTCATTTCCGCTCTCAAGTTTTCGATCACAGTCAACTGATGGAATTTATTCATATTAATACGCGCAATTTCGTAATGCAGGATGAAACTAAATGTAAAATAGTTTTGTTAAAAATTTTTTAATATTTTGTTGAAAATTATATTTAAATTTTGTTAAAGTCTCGGTTTTCTAAATTTTAAAAATATTAATTTTTAAAATTTTATAGAATTTGACTTTTAAATGCAAAATTTTTAATTTTTAATAGAATATTTTAAGATTATAAAATCAGAAATTTGTTTAATTAAAAGTGATTTATTCTAAATAGTTTCAAGTTCATATCTGCCTGACGATGACAGTGATTCTGTCAAAATATATTGTAGCTGAATATATATTTTGAATTAGAGTCAATTTTTTTTAAATAAAACTTAAATAAAATCATAAATAAAACAACACTTTTTAATTCGTATAATAATTTGTTTTAGATTTTAATTAATATCCCGTTTCGATTTCTGAATTTAGAAAATATTGCTGAGTCACATTAACAAAATTATTTGTTAAATTATTTAAATGCAATTCACTTAACTATTTAAAATATTAACATTAAACATTAAAAACGTAATTGTATAATTCTAGAAACCATTGAGCGAGTATAACATTGAGAAATCAAATTTTGAAGCCTTGACTCCCTCGTCGAATTGCTTGTATCTTTTTGGAAGGACTTGTCGTGAAAAAGAAGAATGGTTCCGTCGACTGCTATTCGCTTCTACCCGACCAGCCATTGATTTAAACATGTGGAATGTAAGTTTTTTAATTCTAATTTCCCAATAACGAATTTTTATAACATTGAATTTATCTTGTTTTATTAATTTATGATTTTGTTTAAACTTTTCAGATTCCAAGGTCATCAGCATTGCGTTGAATATAGCAATTGAATATATATATATATATATATATATATATATATATATATATATTATATATATATACTTTTTAAATTATTTCCTGAACGCCATTATGTTTGTCAACTATGTCAGAACATGGTAGAAACCTTGTCGTAATGATTTGTCACGGTGAAGACCAAATGTTCTGCATTGACTTATTATCGAATCGGCAATAGTAGAATCACTAATATTTTCAAGAGATATCAATACTATAAATTCTTTTCTTATTAGATATTTTTCTTCAATTTTATCGACAGTCGTTCCTTTCCAAATATATTTACAGTTTCATTTGCTGAAATTGAAAAGGCAGTGGAATTATTGGCTACAGAGACAATAATGCAGAGACATTAATGACATTAAAATGTATTTTTCTGGAAAACCTTTTTGGGTTGAATTGGGTTAATAAGTGTTTTTATAAGTTTAATAATAATAAAATGATTGAACGGAAATAAATCAATAAAAAAACAATTTTTGTAATACAAGTAAACAAAAAACAAAGCTTCACTAAATTGCTTACTTAATAAAGAGTATTTTAAACTTAACTTATTTCAATAAGGCAATGCTAAGATAATGTTGACAGTTATTTAGAGATTCAGGAGGAGGGTTTAACTAGATGTGATAAATCGGTTATTGCTTTCAAAAAATACCATTGAAATCTAATTAAAATGTTGATCAAATAGTTTATAGGAAATTATCATTGTTTTAAGGGCAGGCTCGATCTGTGGGTGCTTTTAAAATAGCTGAACTCTCTTGCTCAACCAATAGATTCAGCACAGTTTAATTTATCCTTGGAAGTCTCAGCACCACAATGATAGAAAATTGTTGTAATATATAGGTAGAAAGATTTGTGGATTTTAGGCCAATATAAGTTCCTTGTTTTTTGTATTTCTGATATCTTTTTTATCGTGTTTTGTTATCTCTTCGTTTCACCATTCTCTGGTAAATCGGGAATAGTTTGAAATGAATGTTCGAATTCTTTGAAAGGCTAATTCTTAATGAAGTCTTAGACGCCGAGAACAAGCAATGTTACATATAATATTTTACTCACGAAAGTCCAAAATCTCTTAGAAAAGAAACTCTGTTTTTGGACTTTGCAATATTTAGAATTAGCTATAAAGTATTGAACTCCATAATTTGTGCCAGGTTGATCAAGCATTCCATAAAATGTACACAATTGTCAGTGATTAGTTTTCTTGTTAATTGGTATGAATGACATAATTGATCAAGTTTCTGTTCTATCTTATGTTTTTATATTTTACTTTCGTGTTACACTTTCCTGTTGTTTTTTAGAAACTATCGTAGAGAAATAATTATGATTCGGCTAATTTTTAATTTTATGCACCTCAATATGCCAAAATGGAACTTTTTAGTACATCTTTCAAAAACAAGTTTCATGCTGTACTTTTATTTAAATTTAAATTTCCAGTATGTTAAAAAAGGTTTTTATTATCTAGGAGACACATTTTTATAATGTGCAGTACAAAATTAATGACCACTAAAATTCAATCTTATCTATAATCCTATAAATTTTATTTTCATTGCGAGTATAGATCAATTTTTTTCTCATGTAATTCATTTTTGAAACAAAACAAATTTGAAAATTTATTGTAAGTAGTAAAAAAGCAATAACCTATAGTTGAAATCTAAATGAAGACAAATGAATACAATCAAGTCACCGCTTTATTGATTACAACTACACAAACTAATTAAATAATTATACATTGATAATTTGACAACATTTTCATTTTATTTTATCCATTTTGTCAGTATAAGTTAAACAAGTTAATCGTGATTAAATTAATCACGCAATTTTAGATTGTTCAAAATTATTTGACAAAGCAGCGAAATTCAATTCATGATTCTCCAATACAAAATTCAACTGGTAAATCTAATGAAAGTTCGCATAGAAAATCATTTTCATCGTCTTTGCCAGACGAAGAATCAAGAAAAGTCACATATTATCATATTTCAAAAGATGACGATGAGAATCAGGAGCCGAGTGTAGAGACATTGAAATGGAAATCAGATAATAAAACTCCTCAACTGGCTGAATACGTGAAGTATTTTTTACAATTTTGCATAATCCATTTCATCTTTTTTATAAGAATACTTCAGATTATATTTAGCAACTTTCTTGTTGAGTTTATAACAAAGCTTTTGTAATTTCTTAGGTATTATATTCATTCTGACTAATAATTACTATAATAATAATAATTTCTAATTATTATGAAATTATTAAGAAATTGTTTATCTATTGTTTAAAATAAAATGAAAGTGAATAAAAGATTTTTCTAATATTATTTCATATGTAAATCCATACATAAAATATTATTAGCATTGTTAAATTATTTGGATTAAATTAAATTTATTAAACCAATCATAAATGTCGAACATTTAAACAAACGAATTAAATCATTGGCATAACTCTCTTTTTCTTAAAAACTTTGCCTCTTCTTCAACTATTATTTTGTTTCATCTTGAAATTGAAGTTCGGCTCGTTGTAATGATAAAAGTTTGATAATTTGTTAAGGGTTTTCGTATTGCATTCCGTTCTTGCGTCTTTTCTGTGGTACTTTGCGTGTCAATACCTCATCTCTTTTGGTTAAATAATACATTTCTATCTTTGCTTTTTTCTCTGTATGTCTGTCTGCTCCATGCTATAACGTTAATTTACACTCCGTCCGTAGATTATCTCAAAAAGCGATAAACCCATTGAATTCTGTCGAGTTCTATTCCGGTTATCAGTTCACTCCAATATCGCTATCATGAAATATCTTTCTGCTGTTATAAGACTTTCGTCTAGGACGTTTGTATTTGGTTTTGTAACAAGTTTCTTTAGTTTTCTTTTAGAAAAGGCCCTTCGAAGTTCCAGCCTCTATCTGTTAATGAATACTTTGGCTTACCCTATCTGTAAATTCAGAGATTAAGTATTGTCTTGAAAAATGTTCTTTCTTCCTGTTTCGTGACATTAGTCAAATTGAGTGAATTATTGAACCGATCCATTAATACTACTTTGTATTTTTTATGTATTATTTCATATATGCTATTTTCATGTCAATTTATTCAATTAGTAATAAAAATTCCACTTATTTATTTATATTTTTATTTATTTATTTATTTATTATTATTATTATTATTATTATTTTTTATTATTTTTTATTATTATTATTATTATTATTATTATTATTATTACTACTATTATTATTATTATTATTATTTAAAGTCCATTTAATATATGATTTGTATAATAATATATGACTTATTTTATTGTTTACTTGCTTAAAAAAATAATATTATTATCATTATCATTATTGTTATTATTTTAAATTGTAAGGTGTTGTATGAAAATATACAATGCAAAATAAATCTAATGTCTGATTTAAGCTTATTATTAAGCTTATCATAAATTGAACCAAGTATTGTTTTCAACAGATTATTAGTTAAAGGTAATTTTAGCTTTGTTCATATTTATTGAACTTAGTCAAGTTTTAAGTATGTGAGACAATCATTATCTATGATTGAATTCCAATTTTTAAGTAGTTTTCAAGGATTTACAAGGTTTCGTATATATTCCTAAGTTGCACTTGCTGAGTTATCTGTATTGAAAATTAGGTAATGCATAAAAACGACTCTCGAAACCTTTTCGTAGGTAACTATTAATAAGTAACGTAGGTTTTTATTTTAAAATATTTTTCACAAATATCGATAGACTTTTCCAATTTTTTTATGACTTTTTTTTAATAAATACAAAGACTGCGTTCTTCAAATATTTTTTTTTATATAAAATTAATTTATTACAGAATTTTGATGGTGTGAAAGCACCGTGGAGTCACATCCTTATATAAATAAAAATATAAAACACACTGTTATATAAATAATAAAAGTAAACCACTGATTTTCCTTCTTAATTTCTGTTATAAGACTTTGGAGACATAAGATTTATTATATCAAAATACAACTGACTAACTCACATGATGAAAATATTTATATTTTGAGCATGATACACACATGCACACATTATCCCATATTGCACTTTTGACATTCAGCCATTACGTAACCTTCAGACATATAACTTCAACATACATATATTATATTATTTCGAATAAGTATTATTCACACTCGGCCTACAATTTCCACTAAAATTCATATAATTTCCTGAATTCATCTTGTTTTAAAAGTGAGTGATGAGAAACTTTATTTGACAGAAAAAATAGTACAAAAAAGAAAAATTCTACACATAATTGTATTGAGGAATAGGAAGCGAATGATCTAACAACCTTACAATTTATAATAATAATAATAATAATAAATTTTTTAATTAAATAATTAAACACTCGTCGTACGATATATTTCGACAGTTTAACTGTCATCTTCAGGCACAAAAAACAAAATCAAATAGTATTGATCTATTTATCGAGGTCATAGAACTTTAAATATTAACCTTTGGATCCAATGACCTTATCAGCAATAGTTTCCAATAATTATTAAAAACCTTGCAATACAACTTTAAAATCAAATATTCCTATTTTACTTTTTATTAATGTCTAAAGTGCTATGACTACGAATGTTTTCTAAAAATGAATATAATTTATTTATTATTTGAATGTAATTCAAAGGAAAATTGTGAAATATTGAAAGTTTGCTTATATTTCTATTGCATGTTATCCTTGTGTGCACTGCACACAGTGCAATATTTGATTTTGCTATCACTTTTTCAATTTTTAAAGAATTGAGTGTATTTCATCGAACTTACAAAGAACCAAGCCAAAGTGAAGTTGTATGTTTCTACATTATAAGGTTATTGATTTTTTCTTATATTATAAGAGGTGTATCTCAGTGCAGTTGGTGTAAGACCTTTTATGCTTCTTTCGCTGTAGATACCGTATATACTCGCAAATAAGTCTACCCCCACCAAATTTGTTTGAAAAAATGTCTAAAATACCTATTAAAAATGATATTTTGTGTAATTTTTCATTAGTTCAAATTATGCAATTTACTAAGAACCATAATAATTTAACATAATAAAAATAATTTTTCATAAGAGAATAATGACCGCTTCTGTTTAATTGCACTAAAACGTATTGTAGTGACATTGATAAGCAAAAAAGTAAACTAATTCAAACAATAATTTAATTTAATTTATTCTGTATATTAATTCGAAAAATATCATTACATTTATTATCAATTAATTATTGTACCATAATAATTTTAAGTAAAAGAAGGTCAGCGTATAAGCCGACTCATCAACACTAAAAAAATAATTAACCCAAAACCACTCGAGTGTATATACAATAAATTATATCAGATTTTTCATATTTGTACCATGTTTTATAATTTAATTTAATAAAAAAATGTTTAGAGTTTCGTATTTGCTAACATGATCTTTAAACGATAACGGTATTTAATAAGAGTATAATGTTTGTATGAATCATTTTACCTTTTATTTAGTACATTTTTTTCTCAATTTTATCAGATTATTTCGTTATTAACATTAAAATAAAATTTAGATACATGTCGAAATTCATGCCGGCTGATCTGTTTTTATTAACCAGTGAAGTTATGCAGCTGGATATAAATTATGTCACCTGCAATCCAGAGATTCTTTGTATAAATGCTTTTCTTGGACGTATTTTCTGGGATTTCCTCAGAGGACCTCACTGGGTGAAGGTTATTCAAAACAAGATCCAATGTAAATTGAAAAAAATGCATGTGAGTAATGTTATTATTTATTTCTAACTGTTTTATTTGGTGCTGTTGTGTGAAATAATTTGAGAAGAAATAAAAATATTCTAGTAATTTTGACAACTATACAGCAAGTTTTCTAGTTTTTCAGCGCAACTTAATGCGTTGAAATGAGAATGTAACGGCGTAAATAAATTAAATTAGTCAACAACACTTTAAGAAGGCTGTACTGAAAATTCCTGTTAAATAGAACGCAATATAGTTTGAAAGAAATAAAGCTATATTTTTGGATATTTATTTATTTTAGTTATATATTAATTATCAGTTATATATTAATTTTGACTTATTTCTTTATTTTATTATAAATTTTTTTATACATATATTTTTTATATTACTTATTGAACGTTCAAGTCACTTTTTTGTACCACCATGGTCCTTGGTTACACATAGCAATTTATATATTTTCAGTTCTGATTTAATTATTTACATAATTTTAGTTGCCGCAATTTATCGACCAATTGACTGTGGTTGACATTCATTTTGGTAAAGAAATCCCTCTCATACGAAAATTTGGTCGCCCGTACTTGGATTCGCGAGGTTTGTGGTTCGATGCAGAAGTCGCATATACTGGTGGGTTTTCCATGATTCTTGAAACGAAGGTTGGTATTAGTTTCAATAATTTTGTTTATGTTGTAAATATTTAAAGATTAGTCTAAGATTTAGTTGAATCTTTGTAATAAATTGTATAGTCAATATTAACCTTTTTAGTTATCGCATCTCCTTGAATCTAAATATAAGTTCTCAGACTCCCTTGAGAAATTAGCTTATATTTCTTTATTGCAGTCATTACATCTATTTCAAGATAATAACAATTGGTGTTAATATCTTCGTTAGACCACACCGTTAATGTTCATGTTCAGAGTATGCATAACTTTACGTCTATCAATCAGTTTCTTATTGTACCGCATTTACTGGTAAGTTTGATGCGTTGAAGGCAAATGAAAACGGTGTAAGTTTCAAAAGTCAAAGTAGAAATCACTAGTTTCTCACAGGTCGTGGTTTCCATCGAAGATGTAGAAACTGCTCTAGCACTCCCGAAAGTTCTTTCTTGTACCCTGGATTAAGAACCGCTGCGCTAGAAAATAATATAATAGCTATAAATAATTAAATTTTAATTATCTAACAACGCATAGTTTTATTTGTTTATATTAATTCATAAACGTATTATTGATGTAAATTTTAAAAATGGCATATCAAACTTTTATATTTAAAAAATAGCATATCAATTTGGTAAATTTAAAAAATGGCATCCAATAAAACAAATTTTGAAAAATATTATTTAATCGTAAAAATTATAAAAAAATATCATTTAATTATAAAAAACTATAAAAAATATTATTTCGATACCATTCTTCATGAATACATTACTCAGAGCAAATGAAATAATCTCCAATAATTCGGAACAATTATCATTAGAATTTAAAGTTGGTAGTATGTTTTCGAACATAGATGAGTTCTTGCAACTATTTTCAAAATCAGCCATACTTAAAAGAGTACCATATTTTGTTCGCTGGCCCAACAAGAAGCATGTAACACTTAGTTGTAAGTCACTTTCTTGCGATTTTAAAGTATCCGCGTACATAAAGATAGTTCTTGATCAGTGTATAGTCAGCGTTATGCATCCATTTCATACAACTGATTGCAGTTATTCAAAATTGTCGACATGCATTGCTATTAAAAGTGTTATTTCTGAATCTACTCCTTCATCAGCAAAGGCTTCGGAGATTATTGAATTGGTGAGACAGAAAACTGGAAGCCAATTGAAATATATTACGGCGTACAAGGCACTCGAAAGTTACAAATCCAAAGCCCAAATAGTGCTCAAAAATTCATGCTCGTTTATTAATTTTATTTTTTTAAGATGCCATTTTCTAAATTTAAAAGTTTGATACCCCATTTTTTAAATTTAAAAATTTAATATACCATTTTTTAAATTACCGACAAAAACTATTCTATTTTTTATAATGCCCATTATTTATAATATATGACTTATAAATATTTATGATGTATTTTTATTAAAAAAACCTAATTTTTCATCTTCAAACTAATATGCTTGGCGGAAGTCATTTTGAATAATAGTTTTCTTAATATATTAATAATGTATAAATACTATTATGCTCTCAATTACACCTAATCACAAATTAAATATTTTTGTTTTAATATGAAATTATACTATTTACATTTGTTTGGTTTTATTTTTAATACAGCTATTTAATTGTCTAAACTATTATTTTTATTTTTATTTTATCATTTTGTTTTTCGGTACTACTATTCATACTGCTGTTCAAACTATTCAATTTAAAAGTCCCGACAATATATAAGTTTATTATCAATATTATGATTTACAAAATTCAATCCCATTACAGTCTCACTTCAATTTTATAATAATAAATAATATTGAAGGCTTGTTAGAACCCGGTGTGTAGAACAGTAAATTGAAGTTAATTTCTATCAGCTACTCAGTAAAATTTGGCTGGAATGACGTATGCTAAAATACTCTCCAATATTTATAATTAACTATTTCTCCTTTATAATAAAAATATAGATGAATAATTTTTCATTCTTGTCGTTTCCTTCGTACTAAAAAAAATCATTTATCAAGAAATAATTGTTGTTTCACCACTCTTAGATGTTAGAGATAACGTCAATTTAAATACTTATCCACCCTGTGCGGCTGCCGGCATTTCAAAAATTATCACATTCCATAAAAACAATTTTGTTTTTCTTTTAATATTGAAATTGACACCAATATGTTAGTGCTAATCTCTAGTTCTATTTTTAATTGATTGTTTTTCTTTTATTTTTGATTTTTGTCTTAATATTCTTTTATCAAACTCCGCTTTCCGCGACCAGTAACAATGTTCTCTTTCAATTTTCCCTGTTTCTCTCAACTATTTAAATTAATTTATTAATTAGTTTTTATTTTATACATCCTAAACAATATGTAAAATTTCATATATTATGATTTTTCTAATAATCCGACTTTAAAAGATTTCTTTTTTAAGCAATAAATTCAATTTTTACTTTAAAATGATTATGGTTTGCTATTAAATTATATATTTATAATTTAATTACAAAGTAAATTTTTATTTTTCCACTGTCTTATTTTCGGAGAAATACAGTGTTTGTTTTAAATTTAAACCTTTGAAAATTTGCAGAGAGAATAAAATTTTACATTTTGTATTCTAATTATTGATTTATTGATTTGCACTGAAAACTGATCTGATTTATTTGCAGAAAATGTATAGAAATCATGTAAATTATTTATTTGTGTTAATCATATTCCTCAAAAGCACGAATTTAAACTAAACTCATTTACATTTCTTGAATTGTTTTTTTCATTTTATTCTGTTGTTTTATTTGAAGTTTTGCATTTAATTTAAAATTTCGAAAATGAGTAAATTTAGATTAAATTTCAATTGTTTTTGTTTTATTTTTACAAATTGAACAAAAATCAACAAAATTTTCTTTAATTGATATTTTCAATTATCAAGTGAATTTTTATTGTTTTAATGGGTAAATTTAGCCCAGATCCCTGCCAGTGACAGGACTGTTGAGCACGCGAAGTTGTAGAATCCACTTCAAATCTTTGAATTCTATTTATAAATTTGATTGTGTTTGTGATTTGTTTATGCATATATATTAATTTGTTTACAGTTATGTGTAAAACTTAGAAATTCAGAAAGACTATTTATAAATCTTGATTTAATAATTAAAAAATCGAAAAAACTTCAATTTTAGTGTTTCTATTAATTTTTTGATACATATATTAAGAGTTAGGTTCTTAAGTTTAATGTTTAATGAATTTCAATTAATAATATGTCAGTAATTTCTTGAGTTGTAATTATTATTCGGCAGAATAAAACTGTAAATCTAACTCCACGTGTTCTCATTTAGAATAATTACACAACGCAAATACATTTTATCACAATTCACGATCGTTCAATCTTCAATCTACTTTGCTTGTTAATAAGTGCCATTAACCCTATGGGAGATCGCCTTGAGAACAATATATAAACGAATCTGATAAAAATTCAATAAAAACATTTTCCTTTTTGATTTCTAATTGCCTTTTTAAGTAATTTTTGCACTTCATTTCATTTTTATATTTTTATTGTCCTATATATAATTCTGTCTCCACCTTAATTTTATATAACCCTATCAAATTTTTCTAAGATCCTGTTTCTTATTAATCACATAAACAAGGGAAGGTTTTAAATATATTAAGTGCTAAATCACCGCTTTCATATCTGGTGGTGACGAATTCAAAGTTTTACTGATATATCCACTATTTAAAACTGGAAATCCTAATAAAAAAGATTAGTGTGTTATATTTGTATTTTTGTTTTTTTCTTTATATTCATGGTATGTTTTGGTATTGGAAAAGTTTTTGTAGTGTATATAATATTTGTGGGGCTCAGTGTAATTGTCCTTGTCTCACATGCGATGGTCCGGCGCTGTGTAGAGTTAATTTAATGTCGATCGGATTTGATCCAGATTAAACAAGAAACCGTAAATCTATTTCTATTAAGGTTCCCATGTAACACACAAACCAATTTCATTTCTTTTTAATCATTGAAAAGCACTAATTGGATATCCCAATACTTTTACCCTACTTTTTACATTAGCGCTGATTGATAACTGTAAATTATTATTAGTTTTATAGAAATAGTGTATGTATTAAAACAAAAACTAAAACCTATTGTTTAATTGTGACATCATTAATTCCTTAATTCCCAAATATACAATATTGTAATATCATTCACCATTTTGCCTGAGTAACAAAATGCATAAAATAAAGAAAGGTGTATGCGAATTTTCATATATTGTAAAGAATGCATTTAGGCAAATTTATTGTATATTGTTTTGGTCTGTAATTGTTTGTTGCTTTACTTGAGAAATTTTATGTTTACGGTGAAGAAAGTCATTCATTGGCTACTATAAAACGTATTTAATAATTTTGGGATTATTCGGCTGTGCAACCAATAAGTTCATTAACCGCTTTTCTTTTTTACCCAAGTTATCTTACATAGAAATTTTGTTTGAATTTTTATGATATCTATTTCAAATTAAACATCATTAATATTTATTTTACATATTCATTAAAAATTTTATTTTAAAAAAATATAAAAGTTTATATCAATTTTTTTAAATATATTTTTAAAATATTTTAATGTTTAAATATTATATTTTGTTGGTTTATATAAAAACAACATCCATAAAGATATGAGGAAAAGAAAGATCGAATCTGAAAGATCACCCTAGTTCAGTATTTGAGGTTGAAATTTTTCGATTAATAAGCACTATGGAAAAGTCGATTTATTTGAATTTTGTTTAAATTAAACAATAGTTATTATAATTTTAATTATAATAATGGATGTTTTAGTGTCTTGTAGTAAAGTGAAAATCAAAAGTTTTTTTTGCTAATTAATTACGATTTATTAGAAATGATACAGAAAAGATTTTATTTAGATTATAATTTGAAAATTTTATTTTTTAGATTAATTTATTCAATTTACGTAATCAATTAAAGAAAAATGTGGCCGAAGAATCTACGCTCAAACCTGGTAAAAAAGTTTTGTCTATTTGATATCATTTGATTTATTGTTTGATCTGATCTTTAAATTGCATTTTTTGATTTAGGTTTAGCGTCTGGTGACATTTTGTGATAAATATATGATCTGATTTTATATTTGATGTCAACTTGATTGGCGGTTTATATTACTGTTACGGTCATTATAAAGTGTCAATTGCTTGTTGGCATTAGAATTTTGACTCCTTTGACTTATTAAGCTATAATTGAAGCTCGAGAAATAATGAGAATCTTTTATTGAAAGATCAACTTTGCTCCGGATTTACACCGTTTTCTTTTGTTTCTTATAAAATTTACAGAAATCTTTTCAATTTTATTTTTTCATTGAGTCAAAATAATGATCTCGACTGTGGTTTCTTCTAAACAATTTGAAGAGTTTTTACTGTGGCATGTTTTGTATTCTGCTCTTTATGGCTAACAATAGTATGTGTCAAAACTATTGTACATCTATCCTCAATGAATATTGTTTTCAAAGACTTACTCATCAAAATATATAGGTATATTTTGCAATCTATTTGATTGAAAGGTTGTTTTTTCCATGACTTTGAACATAGTCATTTATAAGATTGTCATCAAATTTTGCTAAAAACGAGTATTAAAAATAAAAATAAGGCTATTTTATTTATATGTCCATAGGCCGCTACTTAGTTCATTAATTCAGCAAAAATATTGTACAATTAACTTTTTATTCTCGTATAAAGTATTTTATTTCTTGATAAATCCTTTCATATTTTTTTTTAATTGCACATTGTGTTTATTAATTTCTAAAAAATTTTATTTTTATGTTTTTAACATTTGTAATTTTCATACTCCTCATTAACAAATAATTGTAAAAAAATAATATAAGATGGCAATATGTCATTTGTGTGTGAACAATAAAATCATAAAATAATTTGGTAAGTAAACGTTCAGTTTATAATAGTTTCATAAATAACTAGCAATTTCTGAAATTTGTAATTTTTGGTTGTGTACCAAAATAACCCGCTGCTATTTTCTTTGCAGTTCAAATAACCTGAAATCATGGAAATCCAACGTTCTGTAGTAAACTACAAAAATTTAAGTGATGAGGAAAGAAATTCCATCCTGAAGACACTTCTGTTGCAATCTAACAATAAGAAATTGAAAAAAGGAACAATTAAAGATGTTGCTGGAGAATTAAAAAGTCCCCGAAAACAATTTCAAGAATTTGGGCTAGAGCCGGCCAATATACACTCCAAGGCATGAAATTTGCCAACGTTAGTTCTATAATTAAGGGAAATTTTGGTGGCAAAAAGTTATTTTGACAAGAATTTCAAAACAAAATTTTAGCAATTCCAAAATGCAGCAGAAAGAACATTAATAAAGGAAAGGATAATCAAGAGACACATCATTATTTATCAACTAGCACATGTTGGGAAAGAAGCATTGCGAAGAAAGAGTTAACTTCCCCAAATATTAACATGCAATTTGGAAGCAATTGAAACTGCTCGCAGTGTATTACGGGATATGTAAAATATTATAAGTAGTTTGTAATAAAATATTAATTTCATAAATAATAAAGTTGTCTAAACCAAAATTGAAGTTAATATATTATATATAAAACTAACGAGACAATTATTTTTGACCGGATGTAGTATTTATTTATTGAAAAATTAATTGAATATTTTGTGTTTATTTTTTTTATTAAATTACGTCTGAAAATTTTATTATAAAATAAATATTTAAAATATTTTCTTCTGCTCTTTTGTTTGAAGATTGCCACAAAGATTATGTGAGGATTTATGTGGCTAGTAAAAAGCTGTTTTGTTTTTAATCTGTGTTAAGTGATTTCTTATGTTTTTTTACTTGCAATTAATATTTTTTATAAAATTTTATTTATTTTTGATTTCTAAAATTTACAAATAAATCATTCATCCGCTCTCAAATGTGTAAAAATGTATTGGCAATTTAGGATCACTTGACAGTAATTCTGAAATTAATAATGCTGATGAGAAGCTGAAATCCCAAAGTACGGTATCAGAAATTCTGAAAACCGCTGCTTTTGAATCGTCCGAAGAAGATAGTGCTGAATCGTCGTCAAACTCTGATGAAAGCGGAGAAGAGAGGTAATGATGATAAACAATTAAGTATTTATTCTTCATGATAACACAGTTTTAATATTTAATCAGTCGGTTATTAATAAAATTTTTATTTTAGCAAATTTTATGAAAATTTATGGCTAGATGACAAGTATGATTAGCATTGCATCTGTTAGATGAATTTCTGTCTTGATATTGTAGCATGATATTTGTGTTTGTTCTTTCTCACTTTCTATAAATTAAATAAACTTTCTTACAAATTTCACGAAAACGTTTTCTTTTAATAGAGAGCACAACAGTTGATTAATGTCACGCATTTTTATTTTTTTATTTATTAATTTTACTAATTTTTAGTTGGTTTATATTTTTAGATTTACGTTCTATGTTTTTTTGGTTATTTTGCGTTTTATCATTTGAATTTTGTAATTTATGAAAGAATTTTAATTTCTCTTATTTGATTAGTCACAAATAACCTGGTATGAGTTTTAACCCACGCGATACTGATGAAGGGTCCCGAGATTTCTTGGAATTTAAATTAACTTTATTTAGACGTAAAATCTCACTTTTCTCCGTTGATTTATTTTTTTTTTATTTTTAAGATTAAATTTTGGCATAGCCTCTTTAAATTGTTTCTTTAATTAGCTTGGTTAAGAAATCCTTAGTAAAGAAATTCTATTTTACTTATTGTTTATTAACTAGTGAATTTGGAATCTAGATTTAAAGAGTGAAATAATGTGCTGTTTTTGCTCCGTAAATTAAGAGGTCTCCTCATTGCTGACTTCTTTTATTCGAAGGTGTGAATATTTACAATTTAAGATTTAAAACTACTAGAATTTGTATTAAATATTATATTATAAGAATTTCTTTTGGTTTTCACCTCTGATTTCTTTTCACTTTCCAATGACATTAAGATTTTTTTACTATGAATCAGTAATAATAAATATTATATGTTATGCATACTCTATCAATTCTTCTCATTCTTTTATGATATTATGTTCAAACTATAATAATGATTTTTATTTTTAGTCAAATTTCTAATCTGAAATATTCATTTATTCCATTTGATTTACAACTATAGAGTCATTTGAACTATTTTTTTGTTTATTTGAACGAAAAAATGACACTCGATTTGTTGGGGATTGGAATTATTGCCCCTCGTCTTCATCGAGTCAAAAACAGAGGATTTTATTTCAGCCTCTCCCATCTGTAATGCTAGAGGAATAATTTAATTCTCCAAAGCGCCCAACGCCACTAAATTAAAAGATAGAGTATGCCTCATTTGGTCGTAAAGATTAAAAATCATAAAGATAATTGAAATAAAAATTTCAATCTTAATTATTCAAATTTGATTAATTTTTAAAAATTTCATGATTGTATCATTCCAGGTCGATTCTTGACTTCATGAGACCTTGGTTGCTTTATTATAAAACATTTCATAATACATCTTCTTTCCTCCCTACCTTTCTCTGTGATTTTAAGCTTGGAGTTTACTGCTCAAATGTTCCTACTGCAGATAAATTATGATTGAGTGATATTATAAAATATTTGTTAATTATTACGTTGAGCATATACGTGGAAGATCGTTATAATTATCATTTTTTATTTCAAGAGGGAAAACAATGTCCCTGGAGAGGAAACAACCTAAAATTCTGATTATTATTAGTAACAAAACAACAGGAATAAAATACAGCAATGCCTATTGCAGTAAGATTTAAAACTTCAATAACCATTAGATTTATTGTCAACCACTCTTCCCCGTCGCAATGAGGCCTTTTTCTCTTTTGTACTATTATTTATTATTATTTTTAATAATGATTCCTATTTCCAGTAACATTATTTATGTTTATGAAAATAATTGTTGGCTTTTTTTAGAGATTTTTTAGTTAATCTCGAAGAGTTTGCTAGAACTGGTCGCCGGTATTAATAAAAAATTTATTTAACAACAATTAACATAATATTTGCATTTGCTAGTGGTGTTGTTTTAATTGAATGATAATTCACAAAATATAATTTAATTTTACACATTTTATCTAATTTTAACACTTATATTTTAATCTAAATTGATGAATTTAACACTTGAATTGACTATATATATATATTTATAATAATGACAATATAATATTTATTTGTTTGCAGAGTCTTATTTATGATGCTATTTAATACTCATTATTATTATTATTATTATTATTATTAGTATAAAACGGTGATTCCTTGGTAGCAGCATAAATTAATATATCAGATAAGTGAGTAACAAAATAAGCCCTTGCTGCGAATTAATAATCGAAACTTTTTTCAAAAATATAATTATTAATTCGCAGCAAGGGCTAATTTTGTTACTCACTTATCTGATATATTATTATTATTATTATTATTATTATTATTATTATTATTATTATTATATGCATTAAGATTACTTGTATTCTCATTTGTATATGTAGCTATAATTTCAAACTATTTATATATATATAAAACAAATATTCAAATAAAGCGTGGGGAATTTATTAATGTATTTATTTTTTGTAATTTAATACTTATTTAAACATGGAAAATGTTTTACTCATTTCGAAATTTATTTAATAAGTTAAAATTTTCGTCTCACTGTTGAAATAATGTTATTTGTAAATAAAATATTCGACTTTTATTAATAAATTTATCGTGATATTGTTATCGTCAATTGTAGGCAAACATCCCAAATTGTAACCGCTTCTAATCAAACTGGCAGTGGAGGGTCGTCTAAGCGCATTATTAGATGGGTGGACAAAATTGCCCGTTCACCATATTTTATCAAAGCTGCTGATAACAAATACATACAGCGCGGTATGGAAATAGTTTCAAATACCAAGTTAATGTTACAGGTAAATATTTTGCATTTTTTGTGACGTTTAATCATTGTTTAATGATTGTACATTATTTTTTATTTAGGTTGAGCTTCACAGCGTTTGTGGTACTTTAGCGTTAAATATTCCACCGCCACCCAGTGATAGGCTATGGTTTGGGTTTCGTCCAAGTCCCATTTTGAAAATGAGTGCGAAACCAAAGGTTGGGCAGAAAGAAATATCTATATCAAAAATTACCGATTTGATAGAAAAAAAACTTATTCTCGAATTTCAGGTTTCAAATTAATTTCTGTATTTTGTTCTAATTGTTATTTCTAATTATCAAAAGTTTCCTGTTCACATCTTGAATGATCAGTGTATTTTCCATTCTGTAAATAGTCAAATTTCATCATGTAATTTATAACGTCATTAAATATTAATTTGAAGGTTTTATCCCACATTTTCCCCATTTGCAAATTTCTTTAAATTAACACAGTTACATAAACTATAAAATTATGTATAATTCTGTGTGCTTTGCAAAATAACGTCTTTCAAAAGTTTTTTCAGCTTGTAGATGAAAAAGTGATAAATACTAAATACACATTAATGCCCAGCCATGAAATAAATTTTAAAATATAAAAGTTTAAAATTATATATATATATATATATATATATATTGGATTTAATTGAGCATTAAAATTATATTGAATGAGCATTAATTTTATTTAAAATCAATATTAATTTTTAAGAAAAGATACATTAGTTAATTAATTTAAAGACAGTAAAGGAAAAAATTATAAAAAAATTATTGTTTCAACAAAGATTTTCTAGCTTTGGTAGGTTTACCTCTTTTGCGCTTGGCATCGATCTCGACAATTTTAGCTTCTGGTTGTAGTTTACAATATTTAAGTCTGATTGCCATGCCGATAATGCGCTTGCAAACTCAGTGCTTTAGAAATCTAAGACAGGTACAAGTCTCTTTCCTCCATTCTTCGCCGCTTTCTGGTAGAGGTACAAGACATATGCTGAATTGAACTGCTTTGAATCTTTCAAATGTATTGAATCTACCATTTTCATATCTGTTGACATATTTATCTGATATTTTAGCAGTTTCGTTGGCTAGTATGTAGTATTTTGTAGTTTCTGGGTGTTGAAATTTTTGCGACTATATGGTTGTAGCCCAGCCAACCCCATACAAATATTTTCGCTTACCACTCGGCACCCGTTGCTAAGCAACGTTGTAACTGTATTCGAGTGGGTATCGTCTGCAAAAAGTGAGCGCTATTACTAATGCTATAATTGACCGAACGATCCATGGGTCCAACGAGCTTCCGATAGAAGGCCCGTGTTCGATTTCGATGTTAAGGTCCCATTATTTTCCTATCTACTTCAAATGTAATCTATACTGTTATATCATTTATCATTATGTCCATTTTACCCACATATATGCGTTAGTCATATTTCTAAAGTATCTTGCTTGCAGCTGACTCTGGATTTTTTTCTAAATTGGTTATCGCTTTCGTATTGTGCTACGCGTTGTGATTGTGCCATTTTTGCTGTATCATTAATTGTTCAATATGAGTAATGCTTCTTTAAAATAATTAATGCTAATTTTTAATAATTCTCATTTCATATAAATTAATGCGCATTTAAATATAGTTTATATATATGTGTGTGTGTGTGTTGAAATATATCATAACGGTAAAGCCACTTTCAAAATCAGTCGTTTATCAAAATGAAGGATTTATGTGGATTTTGTGCAATGTCTTTTACTGAAATTAGGTGTATAGCGGTAATATAGGATGAAAAGAAAGTAGATTATTATAATATAATTTTAAATAATTTTTATATCTTATATAAAAATTATTTGAGTATAAAATTTTATCTATGTAATCCAAATCAAATTTACCTGAAGACTTTAAAACGTATCGGTTAGCATTATAAAAAAATTATTTGAAATTTATACTCAAATAAGCGTAGACTCAAAATTTTAAAAATTATGTATTTTTTACATAATGTAAAATAAATATAAGCTGATTAATATAAAAATTCTTTATGCATTGAACGGAAAAATCCGAAAAAATTTATTACTTTCCGAAACTAAATTTGTTACCAATTTGTTGCACTTCTAGTGGATTTACTTGATCTAAAGATTCTCCTACAAAACATAGGTTATCTTTAAAGAATTTTCTCGTATACTACTTATGCCACTTTCAAAATAAATATTTTTGCAATTGTGTTTACCAATAAAATTTTCATGGACGAAATACAGATATTTGTAAGAAATTAACAGTAAGGTAAAAATATGAAAAAAATTACATATTTTCAATTCTAAATAGCCCTAACTCATTTTTTGCAAAATGTTATTTATGCCATTTTCAAAGGTAAAGGTTTTATAGGTTTTTGTTTCAAAAAGGATTATAAAATTTTACATTTACTTTTGAATATATTCAAAAATTGACAATTAAAAATATCATTACTGGTTCATAGTCAAAAGTTTTTTTATTGTCATTATATATATATATATATATATATATGTGTGTGTAGTTTTCTATCTAACCTGATTTTCAGAGGAAAACTATCAAAATTTATTATAAAACGTTTGTTTGATTGACACTTTCATTAATTCTTAAAACCTTTTTAAAAACATATTAAGAAATATTTGTTTAATATGCTGGTAGTGTATTATTTTTGTTACGGTTTATCCACAAATTATTTTAATGGATACTTACATTGAATTCAAGACATTTTGATTTGCATTTTTTATCCAATGTACAAATTCAATATCAAAATGAGTTAACCTTTTTATTCTAATTTTGAAATATTGTTAGGAAATTTTAATTTATTGCTCGTTTGTTGTTTTAATGCTTTAAGCATTTTTATCACAAACTTTAAAAAATTCTTAAAAGTAAATGCGCATGTAAATCTTTCTCTTTTTATAATTTATTTCAATTTATTTTCAGAAAGTTCTTGTTTTGCCAAATATGGACGATATTCCACTTCCACTTTTGATAAACGGAAATGTAGAGAACTATTGTACAAACCTTTAATAAAGATTTATATTGTACCAAATTCCTATAATTTTTAAGAAAAAAAATTCCAAAAATATTGAAACGAAAATTGTCACATTTTCATATTTTGTGAGAATAATAAACTTGTGTATTATTAATTCGTTGCGGACTTTGTTATGAAGTTACTTTTGTCTTTCGAAATAAATCTAATTGTTATCTGTAGAAAATTTTGATAAAACTATTTGATGTGTGAGTTTGGTTTAAAAATTATGGTCACTGCCTTTCAATGAATCCAATACTGCTATGTCCTGATGATTTAGCTGTTAGAACGGATAGTTTCATTTATAAGGTATCACAGCTTTTCAATAAATGTGTAACATTAGCATTTCATTACCACCATCCATTCGCATTTTGATAATATTTCTCATTGAACTGGGAATGGTAAACCTTTTCGATGAACTATAAAGATGCTTGGTAACTTCGTGAAAGGATGTGCCTAATTCAAATCATTGCTATAAATACATCACAACAAGTTCTCTGCTATACTAAAACCAAGATTAAAACAAAAAAAAATCAAATTATTTTAGATTGAGAATTTGAATGTCAAAATTTAATATAATATAAAACTTTTCATTTATTTGATGAATTTCTTAACAAATGTTATTTTTTTAATGCAATTTATTATACCGTATAAAATAATCACACAGAAGTAAACTGTATTAAAACAGTATTTAGTTGTGACCATGGCTGATGAAAGGTGGAACATTATTTTTCCCTGGGTCAATCTCAATTTTGGCGTTTGAAGCACTCTTACTAATAAATCGTTAATATTAATATCAAAAATTCAAATTTGCAAAAGCAGTTCAGCATACATTCTTACTTCATAAGATTTAATATTCAGTTTGTTCGTACATTTCGCTGTTGTTGATTCCATAAAATTACAAGACGAATTAAATTCATAATCTAAATCAAAGTGATCAATATTTCTCAAGAATACATCTTGTATTATTTCAATTTCAAGATCTTCATTACTCTGCTCATTTGTAGTTTAATCAAATATTGATGATAAAAAGTTGTTTAATTTAGAACAATGATTCTCAAACTTTTGCCTTACGACACAATTGGAACACTTAATAATTTTCGTCACCAAACTGAAATTTAATGCAATTCCCATTAATTTTTTATTGTTGCCCCTATGCAAAAATAGAAAGAAAATAAAATCTCTATAGTAAAACATTTAGAATAAAAATTAAAAATAAATAAAGGAAATTGATGAAAAAATAGGAAATTATGAATTTGTATAGAACAAGGGTTGGCAAACCATCGATCGCGAACATTTAAAATAATTTGCAAGGTTAATTTAAAAAATTTTTAATTAAAATATGTACTAAAAATTTAGCACACTATGAAACATTAGTTTAAAATTAAACATGTACACTTGACGTGACTAATTCCCTGAATACACCTTGTGTGAACTGCTCAACGGACTTATCGAAATCTATATAAATATTATATTAAAAGACACGATTTTGGAAAATAATGAGTCCTCCGATAAAATACGACGATGTTCTAGTAATCTTACTATTGATCTATATTACATGCTTATTCAATTTCTGCACCCTTCAAGGTGATCTTTCAGTTTCAAATTGACAACAGAAATTTCATTGGTCTTTTCGCCATGCAAGATCGAACAAACTTGATGCTGACAAATACAAAAACAAGGTTGATCTACTTGTAGTTGCTTTCGACTCCCAATTTTTCCAGTTTGCGGCAGAGACAAACAACGTTGCACTTTTCACAAATCCTTTTGTTTTTCCAGATAAGACGATAATATGCTTGAAGAAAATTTGCAACTTAAAATTATTGATTCGAAATGTAACTCGGTTCTGAAAGACAGATTTTCTGCACTTCCTGGAGTGCCATCTGCCAATGATAAAATATCATTCTGTCGTTTGCTGCTAGCAAAAGAATGCGAGCATTTGATGCAGTTTGCCCAACGTTGTATATGCCGTTTTGGATGCACGTACAGATATGAGCAATCATTTACAGCAATGAAAATTGAGCTCGCCTAACTGATTCAAATTTTAATGGGTTGATGATACTCGCCACAGCAAACCTGCATCCAGACATTGATAAACTGGCTTCCAATCTATGTCACATAAATATCATCAAAGCTGATAAAACTGTAATAAAAATTTTTCAAACATTTAATTGATTAAAAGGGTAAATATAAAACTAATTCTTATTATAATTTATAATGCATGGCTAGAACTCTTGCATTTAAATTTTAAAATTATACTCCAAAATTTTGAGTCCAAATTCAATCATTTTAAATTAGATTTTACATTTACAATCATAATATTGCATTTGAAAAATTTACAAACTAAGTTCAATAAAATCTAAATTTCCGTTGTGCAATATGAAGGCTTAGTTTAGTTAATTCTAGTTGGTCTTACTCGTATAGTTTGAAAATCGAAGAACACAAAATACGTTTCATCTTTTCAATGTGTGTAGTCGCCATGATACTTGACAATTTAGATTTGGCCCTCGAGGGAAAAAGTGTGGGAACTACTGGTATGCGGTGAAAAAACATTTTTGATCTAGTCTTACAATTATAAATGTGAGAATTGTTGGGTTGTTTGAATTGTTGGGCAAAAACAAATATTTTAAATTGTTGTTTATCTGGTACGACATTTGATAAAATCAGGCGAGCAAAATGCAAATGGGCCAAAAATCAGCAAAAATAGCCTACTTAACATTAAATAATACAAAAAGTAGAAAAAAGAATAGAACAATACAAAAAATATGTAAAAAATAAATAAAAACATTTAAAAAGAATCAAAAAACATTAAATTTTAGCAAAATTAACCTATTTCATCAAATTGACTCAAATTCATAGAAAACGCTTATATTCTAGAAAATAAATACGATAATTAAGCTTAAAATTTAATTATAAACTTTAACAAAAAAGAATCATGAAAATCTAACAACTAAGGGAAAAGTGATGAAATATGGTAAAAACATTTAGGCGGTTTGTTTTACCCATCAAAAACATGCGTGTAAAACCCTCCTATATAAGTCGTTGCCAGATCGACACAATTTAATGCTATTTCTGAAAAGAATCAAAAATTCTTCAAAAACCTGTTTGTAAATTTCTAGAAAAGTAAGGAGGTTTTGATAATGTTTACATGTTTATTTTTATTATATTTTAAATTTTATGATATTAAATGTTTTAAAACAAAAACTCCGTGAAATCTTTTAGGAAATCAATCCATAAAATTTTGATATCCCATTTATGTAGACCTTTGAGAGTCAAATGTTCAAGTTTTATTGAAATAACATATTTTTTCGTTGAATTATTTTTAGTCGAACTTTTAATAAATCTCTGCAAAATTAATTCTTCGTATCGACCAAGTCCCATGAATACTTCGTCTCCATGGTACTTGACCTATACGAGATGCCTCATGACCAATTTTCTATCACTTAAATAAAGTTAAAAATGAAGTATTGATAATAATCAATTATTACATTTGATATTGTTATAATTGCTATGATTAAATATTGTCGTGAATTTCAGAAATTATCAACTCTATTATTTTTTCTTAAAAGCCAAACGATGTAAATTAGAAGTTTATTTTATTCACTATTATTATTATTTTATTGACCATTATTACATATGATCACATGCATGCAAGTCAGAAAAATTAAATTCTCACCAACTAGTTTAAAGCTAGTACTTCGGTGTGGGAGGTACCCGTAGTGAAAGGTAGTTCGCCGTGTCAGATCTCCTCTCCAAGAACCTCAACGTCAGACCCTTGGTAGAGAGCGAAGGATCATGAGGAAGATTTAAATAATATAAAACGGATGAAGAATATAATAGGAGAACGACTCAGAGAGAAGATGTATAATTCCGTGCAATGTGTGTTATTATTCTGTTAACTCAAAGAAAAGAAAAGAAATGAAGTGAATTTTATTGTCATAGAAGAAAAATATCTATCAAAAATGAGAGTTAACAAATAAAATATTAATAAAAGTTGATATCCGCAATTAGAAAGAAAAAAAACAAAATGAAAGTTGAAAATTTGCAAAATATATAGTGATTTCTGAAAATGTGTCGAGTAATCATAATAATTATTTTTGTTGTTTTTAATGATATATTAATAAATTTTATATAATTATTTCAGGTTATTTTATAATCATAATAATTATTCTTATCATTTTTAATAATATATTAATGAATTTTATATAATTATTTTCGGTTTAATTTCAGGAAATTTTTCAAATAAAAACTTATTATTAAGTCAATTATCATGTTAGTAAATGGATACCTTTTATGCATAGTTTCAGGTGAACTTTCATGTCCATTGGCATTCGAATTAAAAAATTCCATTAAATCACTATGAAAATTGACTATCATCGAGTCAATTATTTAGTTGCAATATACCAAAAAGAAAATAATGAAGACCAAAAATTTTATTCTGTAAATATAAAAGCAACGCGTTAATTAAATTAATCTAATTTTCTTTATTATTATATTTTGATATTAATGCTTGTATTATTTCACCGGAGAACGCGATCGGAAATATAGTGGCCCATGCTGCCACGAGAGAGAAAAGACGAATAAATTCCAATGAAAGAATGAGACAGTTCCATCGATTTAATTCCGATATTGGCCCAAGATTGTCGAGAAGAATCGACTATATTTTTGAAAAAAAAATCTTTTCTTGAGATTCAATAAAAATTTGTGTGAAATTCCAATTTCGTTTTATTTATTCTTATTGGTTCCAAATGAGAACAATGCATCGAATTCTCCTTCTGTCTTGAGTATTGAATTCGACTCTAGAAACACTATCATAATATTACTAAATGAAATATTAATCTTATCGGTCATCCACGACCTTACCACCAAGAATTCCAACCACATGGAGATGGATCTTGAACAGAAATGGGAATAATCTTGGAAAAACTCCAAATTTGTAGAAAAATTGCGGAAATCCTAAATCTAAAAAATTTATAAATGAATCAATAATAATTGACCTACATAAATCTTACCTCTCACCGAGTAGTGGTGTTAAAATTTAACAATTTTTTTGAGATCTAAAAATAGAAACTAATAAATTCCTCGACTTTGACCAATAGGAATTTTACTGTATTTTAGGATGGTAAAAGGGGTCGGATTCCGAGGTTAAAAGGGTTTTTATTTCGTTTTGGGGGTTCAAATTAGTTACCAAAGACCTCTCATAGATGTTGCCCAACTTTCGCTTTTAATGTAGCCTTTAATTAAAAGTAAACGAATAGAAGTCAAAATCAATGAATCTATTTTTTATTATTCCCAAAACGATCCTCAATTCAATCAAAAAACTTTTTTTTATTATTTTAGTGCACTCATATAATAATAAAACATTGGATGTGGAAAGATTCAGACGGGACGTACCCCACTATCACAATGAGGCCTTTAAACAGAGCCAGCGAGCTGAGTCAATGATCCGAAGATATTGTTGGATGGAGGAGACCTGGACTCGGCCGGAGCAGGCGATCAAATTGAAACAACCAAATGAATTACTCAAAAATCAACACATGGAGATAATGGCCGAACTCGACAAGTTAAAGAATGAAAATTTTCAACTAAAGTTGAAGAAAACAATCAGAGCAGGAATCGGACATCACCCCAGCACAGTTTCAAAAGTTGATCCGAGTTTCGCTTGGCCCATTTCAAGTTTTATCCCAACTAATACCTAAATGAATCGTGATCCACAATCGAAACCAAATCACAAAAAATGTCACCCCAGCAAAGCTGAAAGGGAAAGAAAGCGCCGATTGAAGACCGCTCGTCTACTGGGGCAGATAATGAAATTTGGACCTTCATCTTCTGACATTCTCTAATAATCTTAATTCAATTTTTGTAATAATCAATAAAATGTTTTTGGATTTGAGTCGATGGTCGTTTTGAAATTATTTAAAACATTCTATAAACAGCACCTTTAAAACAAAATATAGTGATCAAAGGATCGGTATTATTTCAATTAAATTAATAACAGAGGGACCTATAATTAAAATGAGCATGAATACCTTCTATGTTAGCTCGTGAATCCAAAGGTTTTCTAGGGTATTCGGAATCATGATAATATGGCTCATCTTTTACTAGAAACCGCCCATTGGAATACATCTCCAACGTGATTTTGAAGGGTATCCAATAGTTATACTTCTTGTGCGCGCATCTGGTGGGGCTGTGCTCGATTTCGATTTTTAGGTCCCATTATTCTTCTATCTCCTTTAAATGTTAACATAAACTCTCATATCATTTATTTTTATGTCCATTCGCTTAGTCCTTCTTATTGTTGTCCGTGTTGATGATTTTCTATGGTCTGTAAACCCTTCGTTATGTTAAGTATCATCGCAGTATCTCTCTTATCCTCATATCTAATATAACTACTATGTTCGCTATTATTGATACTGGCATTTTCATTGTTACTATTATATGTATTATTCTAATCCATTATCACTGCTATTACTATTATTATTATCCTTATTATTACCATTACTATTACATTTATATTTACTATTATTAGTATTATTATTACTATTATTATTATAATTATTGGTATTTTTAAATTACCATTATCCTTACTAATATCATTATTATTATCAAAACTTTTGTTGTAGGGATTTGTCCTTATTCCTCAGCTTTATAAAAATACTTAACTTATATAAAAATTTAGCCGTACTCCATCCTTATTCTACAGTTTTCGATAAAGTATTTTTGTTATTTCGGAAATTTTGAGCAGCGTTCCGCGCTTATTTTACAGTTTTATGATAAATATTTTAATTATTTCCGAAAATTTGCTCAGCGTTCTACCCATATTTTCCGTCTCAACTCAAAATAATTTGTTTAGTTCTTATGTATTATTTAAAATATTCCTTTTCATGATTTTAGTCTTTCGGATTAATCTTTTTCCGATGCCTATTCATTTTAACTGTTGCAACGATCTCGCAATTTTCCCCGTTACCCTTTCCCTCTCTTTGTCCTTATGATCTATTTATGTTCATATTATATTTAATGAGTGCCCACTGGACTACTTGGTGTTAGTGATTTTGAGCCTATTGTCGTTAAAAGTTTTGTGTCGATTTTATCGAAATTGAGTGCAAGAAAGTTGAGCCAATAGACCCACCCTCGAACTACCTTCTTTAGCTATTTATTTTTATGATTTGACGTTTTGGTTCTTGCGTTACTCACGCCAGAACCTTCAAGGGTGCGAATTATTGGCGGATGAACCTCATTTACACAGTTCGATAGGGTGTTTTATTTTACTGCCTTGCAATATGTTTTGGCTGTGGGCCGAAAAATAAATAAATAAATTTTACCAGATAAGTTGGATAAAAGCTTCGATGCATAAGACTGTTTATTCGGCGTGTCATATTTCACATAGTAATCGGAAGTTCATTAGCATAAACATTGTTCACTTGCTTCATCACAAGGCATTTAATCAAATTGATCAATAAATTCATAGAGCATTCATTCATATACCTTCGTTTTAAGACATGCGTCAATGTACACCAACTGAAAGTTGTCGTGTTCAGACAAAACACTTACCAGTGTTAATTGTCTGAATGCACGGCTCACAGCTTTAACGCACACTGACCAAAAAAAGACTGTTCAAATCAAGTTTGCAAAATTTTAAGTTGATAATTTGTCAAAACACATCAGTATATATTACTATAATTTGACCTTAACCTTGCGTGTTATTTTATTGCGATAAAACAAATTTGACCTTGAAATTATTTGTGTTATTTAAATCTAATTTTTTTTATTTTCTTAATTTAAATTGGCAATTTATTTTTAAAATTTTTAATTGGATTTATTCAACCAAAAATATTTTATTTTTATTCATTTAATTCATTAATTTTTTACTTTTATTTAACTTGTCGTTTTTCGGTCAAATTTCTAGTTATTATGTTATTTTTATGTAAATTTCGTGCGGTTCTTGATGCATTTTGTATTTATTTTATTTTACTTTTATGTTTTTTGATTTTATATTTGTTTATATTCTCTCAAATTTTAGAGTGTTAAGTTGATGTTGTATGTTGTATTTTAAATTATCTTGGTGCTGGGTTTTCGTGCTATATTACTGATACATTTAAACAATTTTCAAGGCTGTTTGTGTTCTGGCCCAACAATCTTATATCTTTTACCAATCAGGTGCCCAGAAGTATGGAAAAATGGAAAAAGAAAATAAATTAATATTTTTCGGGATAAACGGATATGAGTAGATGGCAAATTATGAGACGAACACGAATAGAATAATATGAAATCTATATTGGGGATTCCTAGAGTAAGTTATTAATGAAATACACACTAATTACTTAATGAATTGGGATGATTTTAATTAAATTTTAATTAAGCTCCTAGATCGAATAAATTCATTTAATTGTATTAACAGAATACAGAAGATTGTAAAGTGTAATATTAATAAAAGTTGCTTGAGTTGAGTCATTCCTTTTATCAAGAACAATTGGAGTAAGATTATCAAATATCATACCGAATCATATAAAATAACTCAAGAAATTATTGAATTAAATAAAGGTCAAAATGAAATTAAAATATAATGATGAGGGAAAAGTTTTTTGTTTAATTAATAATCTACATAATAGTGATAGCCTTGATAATAATTGATTCAGTGTGGTCACTAATCTGAAGCAGGGTCTGCAACTGACTTAAAGAAAAGATAAATAATAAAGACAAAGTTTAATCATTGCAACGGATGATGTTAGAGGATGACATGTGTTGAGTCCACGTTATAAGATTAAATTTTAAAAAAATTATAGTATGTTGTGTTAAATTATTGTAAAATCTTCAAAATCAAAATCTCCTGAAAAAAATTATTTATTTATCTAACGTCAACTAATGTTGTTTTAAAATAAATATATTAGAATTATCTCCAATTCATTAGTATTAATCAGTCTCTATTTCCTATTATTATAGTTTAAAGTTGATATTTAAGTCAATGGGATGAAGTGATAGAAATAAACAACTTTATCTAACAATTTGCCCTCTCATAAATTCCTACCGAATGTTCCCCCAATATGACCAATCACAGAAATGAGCAAAGCCTCAAATTAAGCAAAATCTTAATTTTCTTATACAAAAAATCTCAAATTAGTTATAAATAAATATTGTTAAATTTTTGTAATATACCCTAAGACAAAATCCATGTGTTTTTGAATAAAGAAAATTACTTCATTTAAGCAAATAAATTTCACTTAATTTAATGAAAATTAAATTTTTTAAACCCACCTCCGTTAAAATTCAGGACGGCGAAAAAATTTTAAGTCAAATATTACTTGGCGCACACTTTTACTACTGACCTTACTAAAGTGTAAGTATGTTTTAGCAACATTTCAAAATCCACGTTTTTAAAAAAATATAAAAATCACTTCATTTAAACAAATAAATATTTCAAATGATTTATTCAAAATTAAAATTTTTTGTTCCCACTTCCCCTACAAATATTTTCAAGTCAAATAATCCTTGGGATACATTGCTGACTTGGTACAACACTATGTAATATTGGACTCATCACACCGCTATATAAATATTACTGGATATTTGTGATGGTAGAAATTTGGTAGAAAAAAAAAGTTATTCATGTTTAAATATGTAAAATTTATATAAAAAACAATTCAAAACTGAAAGCTGATAGTAAAAACTAAATTTATTATTTAATAAAATCCTAAAATCATTTATCATCTTTATTGAAATTCAAAGAGGCACTATTGACACAATATCTCAATCCGGTAGGCTTGGGCCCGTCATCAAACACGTGGCCAAGATGAGCTCCACACTGAAAATAAGGAAATTTCATCATTTTCATTGCTTAAAATTCAGCCACCTTTTTGCATGTGATTTCTGTCCGTAAATACCCAGTCGACACATCTTCATGCCGAGCTATATTTGATGCTGCATCATCTTTACCATTCGCTCCTAGTGCTTCATAAAATGATGGCCAACCTGAGCCACTATCGTATTTTGTTTTCGAACTTGATTATATTATAATTTATTTATTATAATTAATTCTGATATGAAAATTCACACCTGAACAGTGCAACTCCACAACAGACACAGCTATAAGTACCAGGATCTTTTTTATCCCAAAATACTCCCGTAAAAGCCTATAATATATGAAAAAGACTTTAAAATGATGAAAGATTTTTCTTTTTTTTAAGTGTATTAATTAATCGACGGTGTTAACTTGACAGTTTTTACACTTACATGGCGCGAAGAATTTTAATAATACATTTAAGATTAATTTTATAATATATAATTAAACTAGGGAAATATATAAAGTTGTAATTCATCTGAACATTTGCATACTTTGAAAGTTTGTATACTATAAGCTGTATTTGTTAGTTAAATTTATTTTTTCTTCTAATCTCTCACTTTCTATAGTAAAAATTTTTATTCATTCGAAAACATTACATCAAAACACAGGTAAATAATATAAGTTTTTTGATTTTTTCTTTTATAATAGGAGTTGTTATTCAGTTGAACCAGGTGATCTTTAGTTGGCTTATACTAGTCCATTATTGAGGTTTTTCACTACTCAATGCTGGCCATGTTGTTATGACTAAAAAATGAACGGCTATTCATGTAAAATATTCTATAGCAAGTTTTTACTGTGATTTGCATGCATAATATCTAGTAAATGATTTAAGTAACATTGATCAATTCAGGGTCTAAATGTATTCATACATCAATAATAGATTATTCTGATCGTTGGCCTCCATTTTTTAAAGATTAAATTTATATTACCCATTGAATAACTCTTTGAAGAAAGTTATGATTAATGGAAGTATTCATTTCATTAACATGAAGACGAAATTGATTATATTAAAAACACCTCATATTAAGTAAAACCATGCCTTATTGCTTCGCGAATTTTATTATTTTATTTATTAGAAAAATATAGTTTTGTGATTCAAATTTGTTATTATTTGGGATAATAAAGTTGTTCAAGAGAAATAACTTGTTGTATACAAACACGTGCAATATCATGTCAATATTTATCTAAAATTTCCAAATAATATATGTGCTAATAGACACACTTGTTCAATATTATGTTATAATCTATCCATCATTAGACGCGATAAAATACAAAATTTCTGTATAATTTACTTATATTTATCAGTAACTAATTATTACAAAATTTACTGATAATTAAAATTATTATTATTCCTACTATTATTGTTTTATTACTAGATGCAATACGTATTTGTCGGTCGTTTTTGATCCATTTGTATTTGTCGTTTTTTAAATATCTATAAACGTCAAATTTTTCTTCCATTAATCTGATGGCCACTGTGAAATTAATTGTACTTTAATTATACAAAATCGAAAGCTGATTCCAAAGCATAAATTATTCCGTAGAAATTTTTAAAAATTTAATTTCAAAAGACAAAAATTTAATAATCAAAATTAAAAATAGATGTAAACGGATTTCATGTGAAATAAAAACTTAAAATAAAAAAAGAATTAATTTTTGCAAAATATATAAGTAATCTTATTGCATTTATAATGGTAGTTTAATTTATTTTTATTAGTGAATTTTCCAAGTAGTAAAATCAATTTAAGTTATACTTAGCTGAGGATTAGATTTAAATATAAATTTAAATAAACAACTTTTAAAAAAAGTAGTTGATATTTCAACGGGTTATAGCTAGTGTTATATTGATTAATTACAAATTGCGTATACTCAATTGTAAATAGTTCCAAAATAAGAACGATTAAAGTTTAAGAACTGTTTTTAATTAGTATAAGTTTTAATTCTAACGGTTATTCTAGTATTTTATATTGTAGCATATTAATAATTAAACATCATTATAATTTTCAGTTTTATTACAATATAATATGAAGTGTCACATATTGACACGCTTACACAAACTTAAATTATAGAGAGCAAAAATATGTAATAAAATCTTGATATTTACTTGCCAAATTTACCAAGATTTTGAAATAATCAATAAAAAAATGCAACATGTAATATTTGTACATGCATTAGAAGATTCTAATGCTATAATCTTTGACCTGTTTAGACTGGGCATTTTTGATTTCATGCTAATTTATTTATTTAATTTGGTTTGTATATATTGAAATGTTAATTGAATAATTACATTTATTTTTTACGACTACAACTAAGAACTGGATTAACTATGAATATTTCATGATATCATACAATAATTAGCTTTAATTATAAAATAAAGTTTATTTGAATAAGTAAAAAAAGTTCATAGGTAATGTAACTAATTATAATACTGTAGAATCTACAGTGTAGATAATAAATTAACTATATAAAATTGAGAACTTACGCATTCTGTACCTTTATTTCTCGCGATTTCGTATTGTTCAGGAGTTAAAATTGTTTTCCATTTATTATCCGAATCCCCATTTCCGCACATTGTTAGAAAGTGTAATTTATTTTGGTGACAAGTAAATTTGAATCTTCGCCAAAAATATAATAAAAATATTTCAAAAATATGAAATTGATAATAAAAACATTGATTTAAACTATTACCATTTTAAAAGTTTTCTTGAAATAAAATTATTATTAATTTCAAAACATTTTCTTTAGTAATTCTAGTTAAATTTAGAATTTAAAATGTTTTTAATTTATCAAAAATTAATTGTTATTATCCAAAACGTAACCTACATGAGATTTTGCATATTTGAAAGTACCAAACCGAGAGAAAGTAAAAGAAAACACATTCCTATGATTTGCAAGTTTGATAAAAAAGACTTCGTCTTTTATATTATTCAAATAAAAAAGTGTTGGTTTCATGGGTTGACCTAATTCCATCTCAGCTTCTTCGTTATATTAGTGGACCTAGTGACTTTGGCTCACTTAAGCTGTCCATAACCGAACCATACGTAGTCTATGTTTCTTAATTGCCACCAGTTGTTAGACAACGTCTGTCTTGTGAAGGCTGGTTGGACTTCCGCCAAAAGTGAGCACTGTTACCTGAACTGTTTCGCCCAGGCGTTCTGTGGGCCTAGTGAGATGTCGATGTAAAGCCTGTGCTGATCTTAACTGACAAGGTTCCTTCTCAACCTTTTACGTGTTTCAAAACAATAGAACTAAGCGATTCACTGAGCATTATTCATTGTATAACTTTCAATGACACTTAGTCCACTAAAAATTGATTGTAATGGTGGGTTTCTGGGTTTTGATATTTTGAAACTATATGGTTGTTACCCAGACAACCCCATACAAATATTCTTTCGCTTACAACTCGGCACCCGTTGCTAAGCAACGTTGGAACTGTGTTCGAGTGGGTAGATCGTCCGCAAAAAGTGAGCGTTATTGCTAATGCTATAATTGACCGAACGATCTCTGGGTCCAACGAGCTACCGATAGAAGGTCTGTGCTCGATTTCAATTCTTAGGTCCCATTATTCTTCTATCTCTTTCAAATGTTAACCTATACTCTCCTATCATCTATCTTTATGTCCATTCGCTTGGTCCTTCTTATTATTATCCATGTTGATGATTTTTTATGGTCTGTAAACACTTGGTTAGGTTAAATATTCTCACATTATCTCTCTTACTCTTATCCCTATTTTAACCACATTGTTTCCCATTATTATTGCTAGCATTATTATTGTTGCCATCATATGTATTACCTTTATTAATTGTTGCTACTATTTCCTATATTATTATTTTTATTACTATAACTACCATTATATTTATTGTTATTACTACTATGATTATTACTACTATTATTATTATCATAATTATTATCATCATACCTACAAATACCATGATTATTATTATTATTATTATTATTATTATTATTATTATTATTATTATTATTATTATTATTATTATTATTATTATTATTATTATTATTATTATTATTATTATTATTATTATTATTATTATTATTATTATTATTATTATTATTATTATTATTATTATTATTATTATTATTATTATTATTATTATTATTATTATTATTATTATTATTATTATTATTATTATTATTATTATTATTATTATTATTATTATTATTATTATTATTATTATTATCAAGTTTTTACTAGGGATCCTTCATTATTCCTCAGCTTTATAAAATATTTTTCTTGTATAAAAATTTAGTTGTAATCCATCTATCTTTCCGGTTTTCGATAAAGTATTTTTGTAAATTCGAAAATTTTAGCAGCGTTCCACCCTTATTTTACGGTTCATCCCTATTCTACAGTTTTCGACAAAGTATTTTCATTGACTCGGAAAATTTGAGCAGCGATCCGCCCTTATTTTTTGATTCCAAGAGAATATAATACTAACAATTGAACAACATTCCACTTTTACTTTACTATTTTCTATAAGTATTTTGATTGATTCGGAAAATTTGAGCAGCGTCCCGCCCATATTTTCCGCCTCAACTCAAATTAATTTCCTAGAATTTCACTTGAAGTTTTACACAATAAAAGTAACATCGGTTCAAGAATGAAATAACACTTCCTAAAAATTTGCTAGAGGTTTAGATATAAATTCAATTCAATAATAATATAAAGAATATAAAGAAAAACTTTCCTTCACTTCTATTGAGAGTTCTTTCAAAGTCTTGATATTTTTTTTAAAATTAGCTTTTTATCCTGTCGATCTAGCATCGACTTATATAAGTGGTTTTACTCTCATATTTTTTGATGGGATAAAACAAAACGCCGACACATTTTGACCATATTTCATCACTTTTCTCCGAGTTTTCAGATTTTCATAATTCTTTTTTATCAAAGTTTTTAATTACATCTTAAGCTTAATTCTCATAGTGATTTTTTAAAATACAAGCGTTTTGATGAAATTGGATGATTTTGTTTGTTTTTGTTGTTTTTCATTTTTTTTAATGTTTTTATTTATATTTATATCTTTTTTGTATCTTTTTCTACTTTTTTTATAATTTTTCGTGTTAATGCTAAATGGGCAATATTTGGTAAATTTTCGTCCATTTGAATTTTTCAACCCGAATTTTATTGGATGTCATGCCAGATAAACAAAATTTCTCAAACCTTAGTTTTAGCCTAACATATCTATGGATGCATTCCATCAATAAGCTCTTCGTCGTTTTTATCCCTTGAGCCACAGGACCAATATTGCTTCAATCTGAATTTACTGTCGAAGTTCTCAATCGGGACACCTAGGAAAGAATATTATAGTACAGTGTGATGCTAAGAATACGATTGTGAATGGAAATCTTGGAGCCTGTAAAAATACCGCAGTTAAAATGGGCTAATGACTCCACGTGGATCTATAATGTTAATGAAAACGATTATAGATCATTCAAATGTTTGGTTAGAAAATGTATCCATCCCACATGGCAAACAATTTGACAATGTTCGTGGCCACTCAATACGCTACTTTAAGAGAGCATTTGAAGTCGACCTTGATGGCGATTTCTTATATGAACTACATTGGAAATCTGATTCTCAACACTGTGGTTACTTCGAGATAACCCGTGAAGCAGTATCAATCCCATGTTCACGGAATTACTAAAAACAGCTATTAGGCAAATTTGACAGTGAAGATTGTGTAGACCAAATTCACAAAGTATGTGATGGCAGGATAATTGTAGAACAGGCTGTGTATGATTTACTCAGAGTAGTAAACTACCAATTTAGATAGCCTTAGGAATCGTGACCCTGGAGCTGCAAAATGTCTCGGAGATCGAGAATTGAAAAGATTTAATCGACACTATCGAATTGCATATTTAGCCGAGGTAATTCTAGAGTAAGAGGAATCCACTAGGTTCGATCTAAAATCAAAGATGATGTCACTGTTATCAGTCAAATTTATCTTAAAATTAGAGACCAATGGGTAGACGATATTACCCCTTAGAATAGACAAGGTGTCATTTCCTCTTCTGTTACTTTTAACACCGAAGATACAGGCAGACCTGATCAATGCCGAAAAAGGAAAAAGAAGAGCTATTGAGGGCTCATCTTTCGAAAATGACAACAGTCTCTGTGGCGTCAGTTGACAGTTTCTGTAAACATCAACTAGAAGAAAAGATACAAGAAAATGCAGTAAATGTTACAAAATAGGGCATGTTCTATACATCACAACAAAGCAACAATATAACCTCAATCAAATGTTTTAAATGTGGTAGAAATGACTTGATCAAAGATTGTAAAATTCGAATCATTTTCGTTATTTTCAGGAAGAAGATAATAAAACCAATTTAGTTATTGAAACATTGAACTAAACTGAAGATAAATTACTAAATTTTATCAATGAGTGCTACAAGGAGAGAACAAGAACTTAGAAAAAACAAGAATTTAGAAAACTAACTGACATTGGAAGAAAAAGATGAAAACTTTTTAAATAGTCAAGCAGCAAAACCGTGAAAACAACTTTATGCATATCAGGAAACTATAATTTCGAATAGGAGAAACGATAAATCGAAAACAAACGAATTGCTGAATGCTCAATACAAAATCTTTAATTAAAGGTTAGATTTGATACCGGGGCGGATTTTAATCTCATAAGTGAAGAATTATGTGAAGATTTAAAGAAGCAAAATGGTGTTATTAAAGTATATGAAAGCAACACTATGATTATATATGCAAATGGTAGTAAAGTAAACTATATTGTAAAGTACAGTTAAGTGTTACAATAGGACCAGTTTTAACAAATCACTTATTTCCTAAACATTTCTCTCGTTTATATACCAGAAGCATCAAAAAATATGAAATAAAATTGAATCCCTCTGAAGACTGTATGAGATTCAATGAATCAAAGTTCTGTTTATGTGTTAGGGAGTCTGAATACGGATAAGGGGGTCAGAATAAGGTTCATAATTTATTTTATAATACTTATTATAGAGTTATTTTGACAAGTAATATAGATATAAACAATGTGGGCAAATAATTTGTTAAGGAAAGGATAGTAGATGAGAATGCGAAAAAGATAGGTATGAATTTGGTGATTTCATAGTTAATGGAGAAAATCGAAAGATGACAACACGAGACCTTTTAGTTGGTGATTATATAAGCAGAACTGATGATGGATATATATAATGATAAAGATATACATGCTAAAATGAAGGTTGAAAAGTTTACATGCTGTTACAACTTTTGGATACGCTGAGGTCATGGCTGAAATTTACAAAGATCATGATAAAATACTAAGTAAATTATGTCAGGAAGATAACGAAAAAGAGGAATAACTAGTTGCACAAATACTAAAAAGTATAATAAAGAAGATAAAACTAATGTTATGAAAATAATAAGTAATAATAAGGATATTTTAAGTAAATTTTAAATGGATATTGGGGTGTCAGATATAATTACTCAGTGATCAGCAAAACCAATAAAATATAAACCTACAAAAGTCCCTAGAGGTTCAGAAGAAAGTATCAATAATATGGTAGATGAATTTATGGAAATTAATGAATTAAATATGAATTAAATAGTGTTTGAATATTGAGAAGAATCTGGAGAGTTTTGATTAAACTAAATACAGTAAGACTCAGCTTAACTCTGGTACACTTAGCGCTGTTTTTGTTTAACACGATTTTATTAGAAGAGTTGGATTCCCCAAAAATTGCACACAGCATTGGTCTTCCCTGAAATTCAAAGTAATTTATCTGCATTGCTTCTTCATTGTGGTGTTACACAAGCCTGTTTTTATTATTTCAAACATATGTTGCTGTTATTGTAAGTAATACAGTAAAACCACACTTAAAGCTGTTTTGTATAACGTTCTACTTTAATTGAACGTGTACCCCACTCTAAGTGGGGTCTTAATGTATTAAAATTAATTGTCTTTAGTTTTTATTTTTTAATGTTATCATAAGAAGAAAAATATCATCTACTTGTAACTCACTCGACTCAAGGTTTTTAGGTGGCAGAGTAGGTATGGCTGTCACAGTACTAACGTTGCATAGCAACGAATTTAGGCGAATTTTGTGTAAGAAGGTTGCGGGAGAATCAAAAAGGCAAAGGTCATGCCAATCTCAACCCACAATTTGTGTCAAATACCTATAACATAGAAATATAAGTTGGAAGTATTGTGTTTTACTTTATAAAGCAAGTGGATTCAGAACTACCGACTATTATCCTTTCACTTATTAAAACCCAACTATTTCAAAGATAATTCCAGCATCAAAGTCAATGGAAAATTCTAAAAAATATATTGTTTTCGCTCATCCAAGATTATCGAAAAAACTGAGTAGAAAAGAAAATTCAAAAACATCAAAGTAAATGAAAAGATATACAAAGATGCCCCAAGACCCACACGAAATCTACATAAAAATAACATTATAACATAAAATTTGACTGAAAAATGGAAAATTTATAAAAAATAGGGAGTTATTGAAAAAAATAAGGAAAATGGAATATTTTTAGTGGAAAATATTCAATTAAAAAATTATAAAAATATATTGTCGATTTAATTCAAGAAAATAATAAAACTAGATTTAGATAATACAAATAAATTAAAGCTCAAATTTTTGTTTTAACTCATAAAAATTTACAAGCAAGTTTAGGATCACCGAATAGGTATATATACCGATTCCTTTTTACAGAATTTTAACCACTTTTGTGAGCGATCACTTTTTCCTTGCAAAATGCTTAAACCGTTTTTTGCCAGCAAAAAATCACTCTGCTTTACGAAAAGTACTTCTTACTGAGAGGATACTAGTTTTTGAGGAAAGACTCTGTGAGGAACTACGATTCAATTTTTGCCTGGACTTATCAATCATAGTCGAGTGACATTACAAAGTGAGGGTAACTCTAAGTGATGAATGCTGCAATGATGAGTAATGTACTCATGGTGTAATGCTAATTATATGTATCAAAAACTACAAAATTTCTTTAGGAAGTCGTAAGTTTTTCGGCCCACTGCCAAACACACCACAAGATAATAAAATCTACATAATAGTCGAGATGTGTAAGAGTAGGTACATCCGGCAACATCTCGTGTCCGTGAAGGCCCAGTCGTGCGTAACGACTGACCCAAACGTCAATTTCAAAACCTATAAGGGAACGGAAGAGGAGAAAAGCTTTTATGCTTTTTCTCTTCCACCTGGTTCCTAAAAATTCGACCTAAAATCAACTTCACATGTCGGCTTAAACTCACTTACATCGGATAACTCGGTGAGCATCAACTAAATATAAATTGAACATATGAAATTTCTTAAGGCCAAATAAAAGAGGGGAAGGGTGGGGAACAGCGAAACCATTGCAACTAAAATGAATAATAAAAAATAGGTTGAACTTTTTGAAACTCTGGTCTAATCTAAACTCCATTAACAGGAATAGTACGAATACTAAGGGACGACCAATTTAAAAATTTAACATATCCGGCAAATTTCCCAGCACATCCAGACAAGGTTAACGGTTTCTAATAAATAATATTAAGCGTGACAGGTTTAGAGATTGTTAGGATTAACAAAAACAGGAAAATTATAATCGAAATAAAATATGATGGTTCCGATAAGGAACGGGATATCGACTATTAGCCATAAAACTTCAATAATAGATAGAAACTAGTGGGTAATATAAATAACAAATTAATACTGTTAGGTTTAAATCAGAGACTTCCCTAAAGTGGTTTAGACAACAATTAGCACAAAAATTGAATAATCCGGGAATTTTCGGAGGATAAGAGTTCCCCGATCGACTCCGGCCCAAAAATATATAAACTACAAAAGAAAATCACCAAAATATTTATTCACGTGATAATCCAAACTATACAAATGAAATAGGGAATTTGTCCACAGACTGACACAAACCTAAACGGAATAGGTACAATTAAGAGAGTAAGATTCCAATTTAATTAATATACTAAGATTTATAAGAAATCGTCAACAGGATAAGTAACGGTACCCTGATTGATCCACCCTCCTCACTTTTCATGCCACATAGTAATGCTGGGCACCTGATGGGTAAAAGATATAAGATTTTTGTGGCCACTTTCAAGGGATTCCCACCAGATGCGCGTACAAGAGTTATAACCATTGGATACCAGTCAAAAATGACGTTGGAAATGTATTCTAATGGGCGGTTTCTAGCAAAAGGTGAGCCATATTACCATGACTGCTAATATCCTAGAAAAGCTTTGGGTTCACGAGCTACCATAGAAGGTATTCACGCTCACTTTGATTACGGGTCCTTCTGTCGCTAATTTAATTGAAATAATATCGATCATTCAATCACTTTATTTTATTTTAAACGTGCTATTTATCAAATAATTTAAGTTAGTACAAAACGAACACGGATTCAAAATCCAGAACATTTTATTAATTATATTACAAGATTATCTAGGGTTATCAGAAGATGTGGGTCCAAATTTCTTCATTTTACCCAGTAAACGGACTGCCTTCAATCTGTGCCTTCTTTTTCTCTCCGCTTTGTTGGGGTGACATTTCTTGTGATTCGGTTTTGGTTGTGAATCGTTATTGTTTTTGAGTATTATTTGTAGTGGAGTTTGAGATGGGCCATCTGACACTTAGATTAATGCTCAAAAACGTGCTGGGGAAGTGTCCAATTTCTGCCTTTATCGTCTCTCTTAACTTTAGCTGATAATTTTCCTTCTTTAATTTGTATACTTCGGCTACCATCTCGGCGTGTTGGGTTTTTAATAACTCATTCTATTGATTCAATCTCTTTGCCTGTTCTGATCGAGTCCAGGTTTTCTCCTTCAGACGACATCTTCATATCATCGATTCCACCCGCTGACTCTGTTTCAGAGTCTTATCGTGATAGTGGGCTACGTCTCGTCGAAATCCTTCTACGTCTGGGGTTTTATTATTATTTTGTTGCATTAAAATCAAAAAATGCTCTAAATTCAAGCCGATATTCATTTTGGGAATGAAATGATAAATTAAATTAGTGGGCTTATGTTGGAGGAAATAGATGCCCTCTCTGACACTATAAACTCCGTCTTAAGTCATTGTTGTTATGCATTTTGTCCATTTTTCTCGAACTTTTCATGTTGAGGGATAATGGCTGAATAAGATGTCGCCAGGTTTTCACATTACATTTTAACCTTTTATTTTAAATACGTTTAAAGTTTTGGGTTTTGATCATTTTTTCCCCTCCTTCCCCCCAAGTCAACGAAAATTTAATAAATTATCAGAAATTCAAGTGAAGGGGAATCCATTCTATTTTTAGAAGGAGCTTACTCAGTCAATACACAACTACTCAATTTTTAGTGAGAATTTATTTTTCTATAACAAATTATTGATTAAAACCAAATTTTAGATTTCCGTCGTGATTTCAGGAAATGTTTATTGGAAATTAATTTTTCTTTTGGAGTGATTTTATAAATATCATTTTGGATTTCTCGTAAAAGGTACGTCCATGAATTTGTACTATGAATAGAATTTTATTTTTCATAAATCTACTCTTTTCCTTTGCATCCTCATTTAATTTTAGGGGGAAAATACTATAAAAAATTAACTAAAAATAAACATCTAATTACGAAAATAAAGCACAAAATTTATCTCAGTTAAAATTCAAAACAAGTTTCTATAATATCAATGTTGATTCGATTGATTCGATTTTGGGTAGATCTCCATTTCTTGGCCTCTGCGGATCTCTGATTTTTCTCAAAAGAAAAAAAATGATTAAATCTTTATTTTTGATCTTATTATTTATTAATTCTATTTAGAAAACCTCACACAAGACTCTTGGTGGGATCGGCTTAATTTCCCTTGGCTTCCATCGTTGTAGACGCACTCCATATGTCTAAATTAATTGTGATTTTATCAAAACAAAGACTTAGGTATATTTTCTTTTGTGTAAACAATTAATTTTCTCATAGATCTCAGCAATGACAACGACAATCAAACAATGATAGTGCAATCTAATTCGCTTTCTTCTGTATCAGAGTTATTTTCTTAATCATTTTCACAGATATAGACCCAGTTGGTGGTGATGCTGACCGCTCTCAATGATGAAATAATAAAAAAAATTTATTTTGTTTTTTAAATGAATAAATGTCACTGATTTGAATTCAAAAAATTATTATTAAAAATTTGTTTATCTACAAATTTATTTTATAAACCCAATCACCTGGGTTGAACCATAATATAATGAGATATGAGTGGCAACAAAATTTTGACTTGATAGTTTCTTTGACTCCTGGCTTGTCACTAATGATAGTAATTTGGCATTTATACCTGAAATAGGACTTTCTGTTATTTAGGTTCTCCTTTCTTTTGTTCTTTATGTTCTGAGAAGATTACTAACATCAACCTTTTCTTTTATTAATTTAGTTATTAATTCATCTTTCAGGTGTGCTCGTGAAGATTACTCGCACACTCTCATGATAATCTTCTTTTTTCTTTCTTTTCTCGTTCATTTATTCTTCTTTCTTTACATGTATAATATTTGCTCCTTCCTCATGGTCATTCGCTCTTTACTGAGGGTTTTATGTTGAGGTTCTTGGAGAAGAGATCTGACCCGGCGAACTACCATTCATTATGGGTACCTCCCACGCCGAAGTACTAGTGCTATGCGTCTACCACTGGTTACCCGCTGCTAAGCAACGTTGGTACTGTGACCAATGGTTCTGAGACCGTCAAAGGTGAGCTTTGTTACCAAAACTCCTAAGACCCGGTCTACAGCTGGTTCAGAGAGCTACCGTTAGAAGGTGTATGCTCGTCTTGCTCTTTAGGTCCCGTATTTTCTTCACCTCTTCCAACTTGAAGTTTATTTTCTCGAACGGAAATTTATCGTCACTAACTCAGTAATCGAATCAAAAACATAACTAAGTTGAGCATAAACATTTATTAAGACATCAAGGAAAACCATTTTTATTTGCAAGCGAAAATAGTCAAAGTGATTCTCATAAAGTTCGCTACAAAATTATTTACAGCTACTTCTTGATTGCGTCTCGATTTTCTTTATTGCGTCCATGGCTGAATTACGGGTATAGTTAATAAATTGCATAGTTATAAATTTCCAAAAATAAATTAAACATGAAAAAACGAGTTTAATATTGCTAAATTATGTATCGAATTACTGGTGGTGATTAAATTTTCTTACTACATCATCATCATAACCTAAACCTACAATAAAATTTTGTAACCAAACGAAATTAAAATTAACAGCTAAAACATTTATTTTTATTCACAAGTTTGCATTGTTACACCGATTTATTTTGTGATTTTATGTCCATAGTTTCCAGGTGGTACTTCACGCTTTAGAGGACGTCGTGAGTAGGCGTGTTCCTCACTCGTCCTATCAGTCAGTGCCTCCAGGATGTCGGGTTGAAGGAGAAGTTTTATGATGGCTAGATGTACCGGTGCGTTGAGCTCCAGGAGGGCTGGATCTTCTGGATTGAATGTTACGTTGTTACTTGGAATTCGGCCACTGGCGATATGTTTTTTGATTTTCATCAACCGTCTGCACTGCAGGCAGGCCTTCCAGCGATATTTCCTTTCGAGGTGTTCGTACTGTTGAAGGGCCACCTCGGCTTCGTGGCGGATTTCGCGAGCCGGATTTCTCCCTGGCTCCCTTTTTATGGCGAGACTGGGCAGCTCCACGTCCTCGTCATGTCGATTTTGATTTCGGTACGGCCATTTCTGGTACGTGGATAGGGAGTATCCCTTATCCTACAGGGGTTGCCGATAACGTCAAGCAAATTTATTTAGGATCGTCAATGTAGTTTGTTCGTCGTCCGTCCAATGTTCACCAAGATTTCCTGTCGCTATTGAATATCGTTAAATTTCCACATGCAAAATAATACATTACAAATTCTAAATCATAAAACAATAAAATTTTATTTCCTCATTAGCTGAACTATGAATGTAAATTCACAGAACAAAATTTACTCCATTCATTAGAATCATATAGTATTTAATTCACGATTTACTCGTGAGGTCTCAGACCACGATATGCTTTGCAAGTAGTTGGATACCGGCCATCTAGCTCACATACCTCCCCGGAAAATTTTTTTTCTAAGTTTAAAAGTACAAATTTTTTTTAGAACAAAGACAATGACTCATCAAAATTTTCTCAAGGTCATTTAAACAAAGACCATGGCTCATCAAAATTTTATCAAGGTCATTGGATGAGTCATCAAATTTCTCAAGGTCATTTAAACAAAGACCATGACTCATCAACAATTTTTCAAGGTCATTAAAAAGTAGGTCAAGGGCATTGGATGAGTCATCAAATTTCCTCAAGGTCATTTAAACAAAGACCATGGCTAATCAAAAATTTTATCAAGGTCATTGGATGAGTCATCAAATTTCTCAAGGTCATTTAAACAACGACCATGACTCATCAACAATTTTTCAAGGTCATTAAAAAGTAGGTCAAGGTCATTGGGTGACTCATCAAATTTCTTCAAGGTCATTAAAAATTTCTCAAGGTCATATTATTTTTAAACATTATTTAATTTTAATTTACTACTTATTTTTTATAAGTAGTATATATTTTGTAAATTTATTTTATTTTTATTATTATTTTATAAATATTATTATTTTTATTATTATTATTATTATTATTATTATTATTATTATAATTATTATTATTAATAATATATAATAAAAAACCAAGACATATACATAAAAACTTTTATTATAAAGAAATAATTCTACTATAATAATATTGTCGAAGAGCTTTATTCAAAGCCTATTCCACATACTTTCGATAACGGGCCGCACAGCAATGACATCCATCACCACATGGATATTCAGGTTCCATATCTTTTGCCATTTTGTTTTGCTTGACATCCCATAGGAACTCGTCGATTACGGTAAATATCCATATTGACGTATAATTAAAGACTAAATCGGGAATTATAGATTTTGGTTTATTCTTCAATATTTCATTTATTTCTGGATAATAGAATTCCAGATGTTATTTAATAACTTTTAAATAATCATCTATCAAATAGTTAATAATAATATATAGTAAGTATTAATTACCATAATGTTTAATTTCATTCATAGATTGAACTGCGCTTGGTACAGCCATTATAATGATAAAAATTGAAATAACAATTACTTTTATACTAATTTAGACCAATGAAAAGTTAAACACACACACAACCTTTTAGCTATAAACAATAAATATTAATTTATATAGATTTGAAAATGATTAAAGAAATTTTAATAATATTATTAGTTTTTAATATGGTCAACTCAATTGTTGTAACCGTTCAAGGTAAAAATTCAACAAGATGTGTATGTCCTGATACAGCAGTATTGATGGATATTTTGTATATGATAGATAGGCCTAGATATTTGAAAACTCCAGTCAAAAGATTATCTGAAAGAATGAGTAATTTAGAATTCCGATTTGAACATACATATGAGACTTTAAAAAGAGCTAAAAACGAATTATATGATGATATTATATATCTAAATAAGACCATTGCTATTATCAAAAATGAATTAAGAAAATAAATATTCGAATTGAAAGAAAATCGTAATTTTAATGAAAAAATGTTGAATCAAGTTCAATATAGTATAAAATTTTATTCTAATAAAACAACTGATCAGTTCAATCGTATAATGAAATTACAACAACCAGTTAACAGTGGTGACAACAAATTGAAAGAAGTTAACAGTGCCAACAAATCATCATTACCATTTCCATTATATATTTTTACTTATTTTCTTAGTATTGCATGATTCTGATTGGTCGAATATAGTATAAATAAGCTTACACTTCCAAATATTTTTATAAAATGCCAGAAACTAAATTTTTTATAACTTTGTTGAATGAGCTAATAATAGAGAAGAAGATGATATCATTAAAAACATAAAATTCATGGTAAACCGTACCGAGAAAATCGTAGAAGACATTCCATTTTATTATGAAAAAATTCTCAAATTTCCAACATTGGAGAGAAAGAAGTCATTCCAATCGATATTTAGTTATATGTTTGATGAAAATAATAAATGGATGCGAATAATAGTAGGATTAATGTATATGAAACACATGATATTAAAATCTGGCTCTGACTATGAAAATTATTTCCAATGGTCTATAGAGGTAAATTACTTTATATTGTTATTAATTTATCAATTTTTAGGTGATAGAAACAAAAATTGATCCGTGGGTAGAAACAAACGGTGGATGTACAGCGATTATTCAAGTTGCCGCAGAAGCCAAACGCTCTGATATTTATATCGAAAATTGCAAATTTTTATTAAAACTATTAACTGGAGCATCTGTTTTATATTTATGTAATAAAGTTTATCATAGATTTTAATAAATATTTCTTTGTTATTATTAATATTATTAATAAAAAACTACATTTTTAAAGATTTATTGATTATTACATGAACATTCTTCATCACCACAATATTCTATCATAATATTTTCTATAACATGGTCAATACAATTCTTAAATTCGGTCTGCTCATCTTTAATAATTTCTGTAGTATCTTCAGTATCATTATTATTTTCTTCATCATTAATAAGTGTATCATCAATAATTTCTTCAGAATCATTAATAATTTCAGTATTAATTTCTCCATCATTAACAATTTCAGTATCATCACTCTGACATCCAGAATCACAACATGAATCTTCTTTACTCAATGCTTCAACTAGAGTCAACATATCTCTAATTTTTACACCGGTTATTTCTTCGAGTTTATCAAAAAAAAAGTTTATTAAATATTCTAAACGAAATTAATTAATTTATATTTTATATTTTACCTTTTTCAGACATCATTTTAAAACTATTTTAAAACTACTTATAATTTTGTTTATAGAATAACAAAGAAAACATTAATACATTTATTAAACACTAAACACTATACATTAAAATAATTGTGAAAGTCTAGCAGTAACAATTTTCCAGATTGGAGAAAGCACATCATTTTGATCAGCTTTATATCCTTGGATTGCTATTGTTATATACCAGTTTTCCTGTTCTTTGAATCCTTTTTCTGTAAATGCATCATAATATCTGGTATATTGACTCGTGAAGAAAGCATTTTCATTGCATTTTAAATTGGAATTGATCTTTTTGAATGTATTATCAATATCCTTGATATCTAACATTGAGAGTCCCAGCAAGAGATTGAAATGGAGATTTATTGAGTTTGACTGGATTTGTCAATTGCATATTGATAGGTTCCTTTAAAAAATACATTTTATAGTTGTGGAACATCTGAACTGGTTGGACACTTATTTTCTTGGTCATGTTTGATTTATGATCTTTATAAGGTGGTGACGCGCTTTTATACCCTTGACAGATAATGATTAACCAATCAGAATCGTGTATATGATTATAACAAAGACAATGCATGTTAAGTGCATGATAAATGCGTGACTGCAAATATATAAAACTGTATGTGAATTAACCCATGGAGTTTGTATATGATTTTACACACATCTTTCATCTATATAAAATGCATTATTAATATCACGTGTTTTATTATTATTACGAGTTATTATTATTATTATTATTATTATTATTATTATTATTACTATTATTATTATTATTATTATTATTATTGTTACCACCACCAAATAAACTATTACTACCAAAACAAAATAAAATACAAATCATTTATTATTATTATTGTTACCACCACAAAAATAAAACTATTACTACCAAAACAAAATAAAATACAAAACATTTATTATTATTATTATTATTATTATTATTATTATTATTATTATTATTATTATTATTATTATTATTATTATTATTATTATTATTATTATTATTATTACCACCACCACCACCAAATAAAACGTTTAATACCAAAACAAAACAAAACAAAAATAAAATACAAAACATTTATTTTCTTAAAAGTTTCATTTTTGCAAGTTTCTTATTGAGTTTGTAATCTTCTACTCAACATATCTCTAGTAACGGAAGTCGCAGCAACTGCAACCCAGAATACAGGGGTATTCCATTTCCATTTCCTTGATCATGCGGTTGATTTTATTGTCCCAAAGAGCTTGCTTAATCAGCTCGGAAATCATAATTCTGGTTTCTTCATATATCGCAGCTTCGATCATTGCAGGCTCCTTGATCTTCAAAATTTCCTTCATTTGAGGATAATAATAAATAATTCTATCAATCACCATAGGGGCATATGTGTCTAAATAAATAATAATAAAAGAAAAATAAATAATAAATTTACCATATTGACTGGTATTTTTCTTCTGCATATTTTTCTTCGGTGTAGTTTGCATTTTAAAAATAAAATGAAATGAATAACCAAGGTGTTTTAATCAATCATTAGCCAATCAGATATCGACCAATCCGGTGATTTCATTTTGTATGTCACAAATAATATTTTTGTACTCTAGATTTCGCAACCCTAATATGACTATTTTGCCACTGGCAAACACGTTAACACACATTGGGTTGTATTTTAAAAGCCTCAGTGCAGGAAATAATTCTGGCTCGAACATACAAAGACATTTTGTTGACATGTTGTATAGATTGATAGATTGACCCATATCCACGGTAACCGTAATTGACTGTATTTTAATTTCCTTTATTCTATATTGTAATTTATTGACATCTAAAGGTTTCTTGCATCCCATGATTTTGCATTTGCCGGATTTGAAAAATATTATAGGGTATTCTCCACTCCTATCAACAATTTGCTGGGGTTTACCAATTGGAAATGTCATTTTTGATACATCGGAAGTTCCTTTATAATTTATATTTGATAACATAATTAAACAATAAAGAAATATTAAACTATATATATGATTTTTAGGAAGAGTTCATTAAATCATATAATATAAACAAAAACCTATAATTATACAAATTAATAATGAATTAAGAAATGATGCTGTATATCAAATCGTCGGCCCAAGTGGTAGTGGTAAAACTATGTTTGTGTGTAAATTACTGAAATCTAATTTATTTCAAACAAAATTCAACAAGATTTATTGGCATAGGGGTGCAGATGAAGAACATGGATTAACTCAAGATAATTTCTGTAAATTGAAAAACATGAAAATAGTAAAGGGTTTTGATAAAAACTGGTCAAGTCGTTTAAGGAAAGGTGATGTCATCATTATTGATGATTTGTATCAGGAAGCTAATAAAGAAAAGGATTTTAATAATTTATTCACAAAAATCAGTAGACATGTTGGTGTTACTGTGATCTTTATTACTCAAAATCTATTTCACCAGGGTGGCGCAAATCGAACAAGGAATTTAAATGTTCAATATTTATTTTTTTTCAAGAATCCTAGAGATGCGACTGTTATTGATTTTCTTGCTCGACAAGCATACCCTAATAATCGTAATTTTCTCATCAGTGCATTTCAAGATGCTACAAAATCACCACATGGATATATATTTCTTGATTTCACACAACAATGCAATGATGATTTACGGGTAAAAACAGATATTTTCAATAAAGAAGGTGCCATGGTATATAAACAAAGTTGAAAACTTTAACATGTAAAAATGTTTATGAAATCCAGGCTTAAAAATATCCGAAAACTTAGACAAAGTATTAAAAAGACAATAAAGACACGTGTTCCACCAAAAACCAGTTATACACCATCTAAAAAACTAATAACCGAGAATTACCCTGCAATGAATCTTATTTCGAAAAACATTATTAAAAAGAGTAAGAAAAAAGTTAAAATTGTAAAAAATCATAGGAGTTTCCCATATTTTAATGCATTGTTAAAGGCTTCGAGTATGAAAAGAATGTCTATTTTACAATCATTTCCAACTTTTGTTGTCGATGATCTACTCAAAATTCTGTTAAAAGTAGTCAGAGGTAAAATTAAAATCAGTAATTCTAAAAAACTAGTATTGAATAAACATCGTAAGCCTTTGTTATCGCTAGTAAATAATAAAAATCGTCAGCAAATGAGAAAAATCATATATAAACAACAAGGTGGTTTTATCGGAGCAATGTTACCATTAGCATTATCATTATTATCACAATAAACGATGGGGCAATCATTACCCAATGTTAAATTAAAATTTAAATCATCGTGTTGTAATGGAGAAGATTTGGACGAACCCAGAAGACGAGGCAGGTTTCGGTGGAGTGGCAAAGTTAAAGAAAAGAGTCCCAAATTCGAAAAAGGAAACGCAAAAGTGGTTGTCAGATCAGCTTGCGTACAGTTTAAACAAACCGATGGGGAAAAGATTTCCAACGAGAGCTTTTAAGACATTCGGTATTAATGATTTATGGCAAATGGATTTGATGGAGATGATACCGTATTCGAAGATTAACAAGGGTTATAAATATATTTTAACGTGTATTGATGTTTTCAGTCGTTTTGCCCGCGGTGTACCAACAAAGACAAAATCTGCAGAGGAAATATCTAAAGCTATTAACTCAATGTTTAAAAATGGTCATCCAGACAATTTGCAAACCGATTTAGGTATTATTATTATTATTATTATTATTATTATTATTATTATTATTATTATTATTATTATTATTATTATTATTATTATTATTATTATTATTATTATTATTATTATTATTATTATTATTATTATTATTATTATTATTATTATTATTATTATTATTATTAATATTATTATTATTATTATAGGCAAGGAGTTTTACAATAGTAAAGTTAAGCAAATCCTGGATCGTTTCAAAATAAATCATTATTCTGTACATTCTCAATACAAAGCCGCACATGTTGAAAGATTTAACCGGACATTGAGGGATAGATTGAAGAAATATTTCGTGCATCAAGGTAATAAAATATGGATAAATGTATTACCGAAAATACTTGTTAGTTATAATAATTTATCACATCGAGGTTTGAATGGTTTGAAACCCGTAGATATCAGTTCGAAAACACGAGTACGGACTAAAACAATTGCTATTACAAAACCAAAATATAAAGTTGGTGATCACGTTAGAATTAGTAAAATATCTGCTTCACCTTTCATCAAAAATTTCGATAGTAATTGGAGTGATGAAGTATTTCAAATTACTAAAATTAATACTAAACAGAGTCCTGTAATGTATGTTATTAAAGACAGTGACAACAATGTAATACAGGGTAAATTCTATGAACAGGAATTACAAGTTATTTCCAAACCTATAGTGTTCAGAATTCAAAAATACTGAAAACTAAAATGGTGGGTAAGGATAAACAATACTATGTCAAATGGCATGGATATCAAAAACCCTCATGGATATCATCAAAAGACCTAGTAAAATGAGTTTCTATACAATTTTACCGAGTAATAGTTGCCCGCTAACCCATCCGGGAAATCAAGCAAGTAAATTTATGGTTGATCTTCAAAATCCCATTTATTTACATGGAAATTGGGAAGTTGCTTTGCAAGACTTTACATTTGTGTACAATACATTCCCATTTTATAGTCATTGTAAAATAAGTTACAAGAAACGTCTACCCAAAACATGTAGTAGTATTTTCTCAATCAATAATTTTGAACGATATTGTCATATTCCGAATCAAATTTTAGATGAAAATAGTGGCATGTTTTTCAAAGATGGATTGAATGTTAGTTGTGATTTTAGCCCATTTACAATAAAGTTTGAAAGTATTGAGAATGCCAAGCGAATGGGTAGTGATAAGCTTAACATAGTTGTTCCTGGTACTGAATACCTAATACGTTTCAAAACATTTGATGAGAAAAGTGTAACGATTGAAAACATCAAAATATCTGTATCATATATTAATGAGGTGGAAGATACATTTACATTTACTAATGATTTATATATTGAAACACTTGAAGAATTACATAAATATATTTCATTCAATTGTTTACATATATTTAAAACTATTGAATTTGTTAAAGAGGGAATATGTAAATTCAGTCTGAATAATAACATTTGTGAAGTTACATTTGATAAAAATTTGGCTAATACATTGGGATTAGATAAGCAAACATATAGGGCAAGTGCTTTTGGTGTACGCAAACCAAAAATAATAAAACTTCATAGGCAAATGTTCATATATACTAACATCATTGATCCTATAATTGTTGGTGATTCTTTGGTTCCTCTATTGAAATCTGTGTGGGTTGATAAACATGACCAGGATGAAGTTGTCAATATAAATATCGATAATTCCATGTACTTACCGGTATCAACATTATGTATAAACAATATACAAATAAATATTCGTGATGATAGCGGTAAATTTATTGAATTTAGTAAAGATACAAAAACTCATTTAACATTACATTTTCGTAAATTAGATGGCCAATAACGATATTATTAGTATGTATAGTGGTAGCCAAAGTGGTGGCGAATTACCATATTTTATTGGTAAACAGTATGGATCAGGATGGTTAAGAACAATTGGTAGATTTGCACTTCCTATTCTTAAACGCCTTGGTAGTTTTGGTATGAAAACTGCTAAAGATGTGATAATGAATGAGCAGAAAATATTACCATCGCTGAAATCAAATGCATTATCCGAGTTAGGGAAAGTTCTACCTAGTGTTGCAGGTATGTTTTAAAAACAAGAACCTGCATCGGCTCAAAAACGTAAAAGACATCATAAACATATAAACAAACGAATGAAAGGACATGGAACTATATTTCAAAAATGATTTGCGGTAAATCTGAATTGTGTTTATTTATCTCCCCAAGCAGTAATTGAAATGGGGGCCTTTGAAGATGTATTTCCGATGAATTCTATTATGGATAGTAGAACTGATATTGAATTTTATATTAATGGTTCCCAAACTGAATATCTAGATTTGAATGATACATTGTTAACTGTTCAGATCAAAGTTGTAGATAAAGATAGAAAACCGTTGGGTGAACCTAGTGATGTAATACCAAACAATTTCTTGTTTCATACGCTTTTTAAAGATGCAGTTCTCGGATTTAATAATATCAAGATTGAGGGTGGTAACAGTACATATATTCACAAAGCTCTAATCGAAACTATTATAAATTACAATAGCGATACTAAAAATACATGTTTAACTCCTATGGGCTATGGTAGTGATGACGATAAGAAAAAGTGGATTAAAGGCTCGAAATTATTTACCATGTGCTCATCATTACAACTAGATTTTATGGATCAACCGAAATATTTACTCCCGGGTGTTAATGTACACATTAGATTGAAAAGATCTGATTCTGCATTATCATTAACAAGTACTAGCACAGCACCAATTCTTCAATTAGTTGATGCAAAATTATTGGTGAGAAGAGTTCGGGTTGAGCCCTCTGTATTAGCCGGTCATCAACTGGAGCTTAATTCTAAGCATGCAATATATCCATTGAAAACAAAGGAAATTGTTCAATTTGCTATTGCTAAAGATTCAGCTTCTTTCTATAAGGAACAAATATTTAGAGATAGAAAAATGCCCAACTTTATATTGGTAACATTTCAAAGTGAATCTCAATATAATGGATCATACTTAACATCGAGCTCAATTTTCAAAAGTTTTGGAGTAACATAGCTAACTTTATCGAAAAATAGTGATTATAGAGAAACATATACTCAAGATTTCGATAATGATAATTATTGTGCTACATACATGCAGAGTATAGTGAGAAATATGGGTTATTTAGATAAAAACCTTAATTGTGGTATAACTCTTGAAGATTTTAAAAGCAAATATCCATTCTTTACATTTGTTTTGGCACCCGATTTTGATTTAAATCAGAGTCAATTACCTCAAAATGGAAATTTACGATTAGATATAAAGTTTGCTAAAGCTACAACTGAACCGGTACATGTTGTAATATATGGAGTATTTGAAAATGAGGTTCAAATAACTGCAAACAGAACAGTGCTGGTTTGAACGAACATTGTTGGTTTGAGTGGTATAAATGTATAGATAATTTATGATAATTTGTCATGGAGTAAGTTTTTAAATGTATTATTATTATTATTGATGTAGTTCTGTTCAGGTCTATCGAATTGGAAAACAAATACTAGGACATGAATTTTTAGGGGTTTTTCCTCTTGATAAAATGCCATATTTACGTAATAATCAAGCCATAATCGTCAATACTCAATCATCTCATCTCGGTGGAGAACATTCGTTAGCAATATATATGAAACCTAGCAAGATATTTGTATTTGATCCTATGGGTTTCTATTATCCGGCTTTAATGGTTTCGAAACTGCAAACAATGGGTAAACCTATTGTGTATAATAAAACTATGTATCAAAAACCATGGACCTTAACATGTGGTCAACATTGTTTAGCTTGGTTATTATTCAAGCGATTTGATGTTTAATAAATGTTTAATAAATGTTTTATTGTTATTGATATGTTTTATTATTATTGTCATGTTTTAACTATTAATATTTTTAAATTATTAATATTTTGTAATTATTATTATTATTATTATTATTATTAATATTATTATTATTATTGTTATTATCATTATTATTATTATTATTATTATTATATTATTATTATTATTATTATTATTATTATTATTATTATTATGTGTTTAATTAATGTTAATAAGCTAATGCATGATCACAAAGACAATGCATGATAAGTGCGTGATCATCACATGATAAGTGCATGACTGCATGCATACGCGCTCAAGACTGAATAAAGAAAACACATACATACTTTTGTTTGTATGTGATTTACAAAGAACGCATGCCTACACGGTATAGACTGCATGCGTAAAAATCTCTCACCTATATGTGTGTATTGCTAAAATGTGATTGGCTAAATCCTGAAAATATTATTCTCTTTATAAACATTGACAAATTCTAAATTTGTCACAATTATTTCAAAATTTTCTAATTTCAAAACTTTCGCGCCAAAATGCCAAACAATAATATTTTAAGAAGTCTTCTCCTGAATGAAACTGGTAAGGATTTTTAATTTTATTTTTAATTTTATTATTATATTTTCTAGATTGGTTTAATATAACTGAAATTCAAAATCAGATTGATGGAGTTATCGAATTTGAAAATGGTAATTTTAAATTTTATTATTAATTATTTTAATATACTTTTAGAGAATGTTCAAGAAGTTATTGTAATCGACGATACAATTATTATTAGTGATAGCAAAGATGACATTATGATTATCGAAGATGGTAAATTTTAATGTATATTTTATTTTTTTAAAAAACCATTTTAGTAGATTTGGACGAAACATTTATTGATGATGTCCCCGTTTCTGGGAAAATGAAACATTTATTGATGATGCCCCCATTTCTGGGGAAGAAGCCCACATTTCTATGGATGCCCCCGTTTCTGGGGAAGATTTGGATGAGATTTCATACTAAAAATGTAAGATTTTTATTATTTTTTTAATATTTTTAATGAGTATAATTTATCCTTAATTTATAAGAATATAAATATTTTTAATGAGTATAAGTTAATATTATGTAAAGTATTATAATATAATACTTTAAATATTATTAATTTATAATAAGAATAGAAATATCTGATTTGAAATAGAAATGTGATTTGAAATATTTGATTTGTAATAAGAATAGAAATATCTGATTTATAATAGAAATATTAATTTTTATAAATTATTTTACGAGATGTTATTCAAACATGTGATTTATTTTTATAATAGAAATATGTGATTTATTTTTATAATAGAAATATATGATTTATAATACGAATATTAATTTTTATAAATTATTTTACGAGATGTTATTCAAACATGTGATTTATTTTATAATAGAAATATGATTTGAAATATCTGATTTATAATAAGAATAGGAATATGTGATTTGAAATAGAAATATGATTTGAAATATGTGATTTATTTTTATAATAGAAATATATGATTTATAATACGAATATTAATTTTTATAAATTATTTTACGATATGTTATTCAAACGTGTGATTTATTTTATAATAGAAATATCTGATTTGAAATAGAAATATGATTTGAAATATTTTATTTGTAATAAGAATAGGAATATATGATTTATAATAAGAATAGGAATATGTGATTTATAATAAGAATTGAAATATTAATTTTTATAAATTATTTTACGAAATGTTATTCAAACATGTGATTTGTAATAAGAATAGAAATATCTGATTTGAAATATTTGATTTATAATAAGAATATCTGATTTATAATAGAAATATTATTTTTTATAAATTTTTTAATGACCTTGAGAAAATTTTGATGAGTCATGGTCTTTGTTTAAATGACCTTGAGAAATATGATGACTCATCCAATAACCTTGAATGAGTCATGGTCTTTGTTTAAATTGCCTTGAGAAAATTTGATGAGTCGTCCAATGACCTTGAGTGAGTCATGGTCTTTGTTTAAATGACCTTGAGAAAATTTTGATGATTCATTGTCTTTGTTCTAAAAAATTTGTACTTTTAAAATTAGAGAGGAAAAATTTGCCCGGGGGGGTATGTGAGCTAAATGGCCTCTGAGCTAGATGGCCGGTATCCCACTACTTTTGCACCGGTTGGAAATGTAAAATATCATTTGTCTTCTGCCAATAAATTTAGTAAGTTAAGTCATGTAAATACATCCCTTCCAACGTATCGAATAAACGCATTTACTAATTGAACGGCAAAAATTGATACGACGTCAAATTAAGCATATAAATATTGGCTACTTGCGGTAGTATTCATTTACTGTGACACTAAGAAAAATATAAAACTACTGTTACTCTACGTATTGGCACTTACTGTTATCATTAAATGAAAATCAAAACTAAGTACATTATATTTGGATAATCACTACTGTTAACAAATAAAATCAATTTTCCTTATACTTACAATACTACAAAATTGAAATCCAGATTGAAAAGAAAATAACATTCAATGCACATTATTTATTAAATTAACTTAGGCAAATTAAAACTTAAATTGCAAGGAGTAAAATACCCTACCCTACGCATTGTCTTCTGGTGTGAATTGGACTCCTTCTTCCTTTGCTGAGCTGAATTCGTGATAATTCACGTCACGCTTCTTTGATCTATTCAAATTTGGCATATTTTCTGAGAAGAATGATAGCACGTACCAGATAGGCCGGGTATTTATATGGCTAGGGTGAATCATGCCACTCGTGATCTGTATAGTCACGAGAATTTTCTGTGGTTGTCGCTCATTTGGTTCTATCAAAACTGTCACTCTTCAAATTTCTTAACTACCGATGCTTCCTGTTTATTGACATTCCAAATTCGCGTTGCTTGTAATAATTCCTGAGTAGAGTACGGGTGTGCGTTGCTAGCCGTTTTCTTCGGCTCTTCTTAATCGATACACACCGGATTTCGGACGCTCTGAGTAGTGTATGGGTTTCCGCATCACATAGGTTAGTTAATTTATTATTATTATATCATCATTTTCAGACTATGTTATTTACTTTCAGATATCGATTCGGAATTTGGTTATTTACAGGCGTTAATGTTGTTCTGGATGTTACACCTGCTCATGTATTCCATTTAATACTTTTTCTCTATCACGGTCGGATTTACTACAAATCTCCTAGTGGGAGTGTCGCTACAATACGGTCAATGGGTCTCGCCTATACTTTTGTAGTAATTATTCATTTCTATGGGGATTTCGGTCCGTTCTGATATCCAATTAAATGAATGCAGGTTAGTGATTACCACTTCATGCCTCCTTGAAATGGGTCAAAACAATGCTAGATGGTCTACGAGGGCATTTTTATAATGTGAGTTTACGGTGATATAAACCAGATATAATCACAAGGGGTTTTATGTGAGTATTTTTCTTTGTTTAATATTATTGCTTCTTATTTGAAGGTAGCTCCTGCGGCAGTGGAACTCGCCTTACTACTCAGGTTCAAACCATCGATGAGTTCGGATGAATTTGCTCAAATGATTTTCTCGCGCTGAACCTACCTTATAGACCTGTGATTTAAATACCCATTGTTCCTTATTGCTCAACAAAGTGGTTGGCTGTGCTTCTAGTGATTTACGGTTATTTTATGTTGTTATTAATAAATTGTCTTATGATTTATTTAATGTTTTATGATGACCTCTATATATGCCTATTTTAATAAATTATTATTTCATAACTTATCTTTGATTTACAAATGATCCTATGTATGTCTGTTTTTATTAGTTAACCCATTGTTTTGTGATTTGCCTTCTTTATGGTTTAGGATCAATTCTCTGTATGTCTATTTTGTTATTTATCAAAAATCATTTTATGATTTATCTTATGGTTTAGGGTTGATTCTACATATGTCTGGTTTGACTGATGATCTGATGCGTATTGTTACTCAGCCACTAATTTTATGGGTTTTGATCTCCTATTTCTAGTCTACATGATTGAGTGGGTACCTCTTGCTACTGGACGGTTCTAATTTTAATAGCGTGACTTTATGGGTAGTTTTAAATCTATACTTGTGGTGGGTTTCTGGGTGTTGATATTTTGAAGCTATATGGTTGTTACCCAGGCAACTCCATACAAATATTTTCGCTTACCACTCTGCACCTGTTGCTAAGCAACATTGGAACTGTGTTTAAGTGGGTGGATCGTCCGCAAAAAGTGAGCGCTATTGCTAATGCTATAATTGACCGAACGATCCCTCGGTCCAACGAGCTGCCGATAGAAGGCCTGTGCTCAATTTCGATTTTTAGGTCCCATTAGTCTCCTATCTGCTTCAAATGATAACCTATACTCTCATATCATTTATCTTTATGTCCATTTGCTTAGTCCTCCTTATTATTGTCCGTGTTGATGATTTTTCTATGGCCTGTAAACCCTTTGTTATGTTAAATATCCACTCAGTATCTCTCTTACCCTTATCCCTATTATTACTACTATGTTCCCTATTATTCTCACTGGTATTATCATTTTTACTATTATATGTATTACCTTTATTAATTGTTACCGCTATTACATGTATTATTATACTTATTACTACCATTACCATTATATTTATTATTATTATTATTATTATTATTATTATTATTATTATTATTATTATTATTATTATTATTATTATTATTATTATTATTATTATTATTATTATTATTATTATTATTATTATTATTATAGTTACCATTATCCTTACTATTATCATTCTTATTATCAAATTTTTTGTAGGGATCCTTCCTTATTCCTCAGCTTTATAAAATATTTTTCTTATATAAAAATTTAGCCGTAATCCATCTGTATTTTTCAGTTTTCGATAAAGTATTTTTGTTAATTCGAAAAATTTTAGCAGCGTTCCACTCTTATTTTACGGTTTATAAGAATATTATACTAACGATTGAACAACATTCCCCTTTTACTTTACTACTTTCGATAAGTATTTTAATTATTTCGGAAATTTTGAGCAGCGTTCCTCCCTGATTTTACCATCTTATGATAAATGTTTTAACTATTTCCGAAAATTTGCGCAGCGTTCTGCCCATTTTTTTCGTCTCAATTCAACATAATTTATCTTAATTCTTATATATTTTATTTACAATTTTCTTTTCATAATTTTGGTCGTTCGGATTAATCTTTTTCTTATGGCTATTCATTTTAACTGTTGCAACTATCTCGAAATTTCCCCCGCTACCCTTTTCCTCTCGTTGTCTTTATGATCTATTTATGTTCATATTATATTTAGTGAGTGCCCACTGGACTACTCGGTGTTAGTGATTTTTAGCCGATTGTGGTTAAAAAGTTTATGTCAATTTTATCGAAATTGAGTGCAAGAAAGTTGAGCCAAAAGACCCACTCTCGAGTTACCCCCTTTCGCTATTTAGGTTCAATGATTTGACGTTCGAGTCCGACGTTACCCATGGCGAGATCTCTCACGGGCATGAGCTATTGGCGGACTTACACCGCACTTACACTGCTCGGTAACTATGTGTGATTTTACTGACTTGTAATATGTTTTGGCTGTGGGCCGAAAAAAAAGAAATAGGAGTTGAATAAAAGCCTCGATGCATAAAGATTTTTGGCTGTAAATTTTTATTTGGCATGCTACATCGTCTTTAAATTCATTTGGTCGAATACGACAATGGAAATTCATAAAAATCACCGTGAACTAATCATTAATTCATCCGGCATTAATTCACAAAATCATAATAAGTATTTCATCAATTCATCTGGCATTAGTTCACAATCGATAATCGCACGCTAGCTGTCAGCCATCGTGCTTAGACACAACACTTACCACGGTTCTCAGCTAGTTGTACACACCAATGAAAAATATGATTTTAAATAAATACTGAAAAATAAGATTAAAATCTGTCAAAACACATCAGTATATATACCTATAATTTGGCCTTAACCTTGAGTGTTATTTTTATTGCGATTAAACAAAATTCGACCTTGAAATTATTTGTGTTATCTAAATTAAATTTTTATTATTTTCTTAATTTAAATTGGCAATTTATTTTTAACATTTTTAATTAAATTTATTCAGCCCAAAATTATTTTATTTGTTCATTAATTTTATATTACTTGTCGTTTTTCGGTAAAATTTTCTTGTTATTATGTAAATTTCGTGCGGTTCTTGATGCATTTTGTATTTATTTTATTTTACTTTTATGTTTTCTTGATTTTATATTTATTTATATTCTCTCAGATTTAAAAATGTTTAGTTGGTGTTGTATGTAGTATTTTAAGTTATCTTGGTGCTGGGTTTTCGTGCTGTATTACTGATGCATTTAAACAATTCTCAAGGCTATTTGTGTTCTGGCCCAACAATAGGAACTAATTACCCAGAATATATCACCGACATAAACTCGAACCATCATTGATATTTTGTGCATGATAAGGGAGAATCCATCGGATAATTTTTATTATAACAATAACTACAGTCTTCCACCGAATATAGTACGCGCGCGTTATATTCGAGTTTTCTGAAATTATTTTACATTTGAAATATTTTAGTTTTTTTCAAAGTAAATGCGCACTCAAATATAACACGCGCGTACTATATTCGAAATTCGGCTAATGTACGCTTCCACCCCCACAAAACAATTTAAATAGAAAAATTAAAAAAAACAACCCCTTTTATTAAAAATTTTGACCTTCGAGCAGAATTGTAATAATATTTAAAAACATGTTTTTGCCATAATTGCGCTTTAACATAAATCTAAGCAAGTATAAGCCTATGTTTTTCCGTGTTCTGTGGCGCGGTGTAGTTTGTTGTTTGATTGCATTCCAATTACCTTCAATGGTATTGGTATGGGTGCTGCTGCTCGAATAAAATAAAATTAAATTAAATTGAATTAAAATTCATAAATTAAAAAAAAAGTAATTAAAATTTATAATTGTAAGCCGAAAAAGTCCTTGTGCTTAATAATATGAATATTTTTTACTGTTGAGTTAGACCCGTAAATAAAGCTCGACACTTCACATGCTTCCTCATCTAAAGTTGTGACTTGAATTTTCCAATTATTTATAATAGAAACTGAAAAAATTTCAATATTGGTTCTAGTATATTCACCATTTTGAAGACAGTTTCTTTCAGAATCATCCAGCAATTCTTTGCAGACGGCATGTTTGTCAATAAATTCTAAAACTTTACGAGTAAATTCAGGAAGCCAACTTTCGAAATCACTTTGAGTTTCATTACTTGCTTTCCAAATACAATGAAAAAAACTCGTGCGGATGTCAAGAGGCCAGTGCCATTCAGAATTATTATCCAAGAAAAAATTATTGTTTTGTTTCAAAATCTGTCCATAACTTGATTCCCACTCTTCAAAATTAAATGTTGAATCATCGAAAATTTTTCTTAATGGCTCATGCAAGTTATGAATGTCGAATTTATCCTTTGGTACCAGTCCGCAAACTTTAAAAGCTTTTTGCACAGTTTCGTTGGACAAAGAGTCGATCCATTCTAGAATCCACTTGGAAACGATAGAATAATTAGGTGATTTAATATTTCCAGCCTTTGTTCGTAATGTGGAATTATCATCTTCTAAGGCATCTGCAAGATATTTATCATAATTTGTAGAATAATGTTGCTGGAAACTTCTATTAAGTGAGACATCCTCTGGTTGCAGCAATCCGGTCATATTTGGTGGTATTAGCATGAAATGAATGTTATGTTTCGCATATTTCTGTTTCTCGTTTTCTGATTCAAAAAACTTAACATGTGTACCATAGGAGTCCATCAAAATAAGAACAGGTTCTCTACTGAAAGCTGTTTGTCTTCTCGTCAGAATTACATCAGAAATGAAGTTTTTTAAAATGTTTTCGTTCCACATACCTGTACGATTTACGTCAACTAAACATCGCTGTTCTACAGTAGGCTTATTAACAAGTCCTGAAAAGAGTAGATGAGGTTTTAAAACCTTACCTGCACCAGTAATTGCGTAGGTCAAAGTATCAACCTTTTGCTTGATTGTATAATTTTTTCTGGTTGAAAGTGTTTTATTGCTGCTCATCGTATGGTGTTTTAATAAATTATAAGTTATGTACTTATTTAAAGAAATCTTATTTTAAACAAAATTTGATTTAATTAGAACAAATATTTAGATATATGTGTCACCAGATTTCTAATGAAACTAAACGTAAACAATAAGTAACATTATAAAATTCGAATATAGTACGCGCGCGTACTATATTCGGTGGAAGACTGTAGGACTTAACCTCTCATTAGATACTGCTTGCAAAAATCTTCTGTGTAAACAATCGCTGTGGCCAACAGGTAACGTCTAGCTACAAGTAAGAAGAGGGTAAGTGCCTTCGGTGCCACTCAGTGAAGCTCTTAAATTGACTATCTGATCATTATAAGACCAAACCGAAGGTCTATTCAATAATACTGCAACTGACAACAGTAATTTCTTGAGAAACGAATAATAGGACGAATAATTGAACCAGATAACTCACAGAGTATAACTGAGATTGACAGACAGGAAATTTCGAATTATAAAATTTCCTAAATAATTCAAAAGGAATACTGGTGGATCGAGAATAAACCTCATTACCGGATCGGTTAGATCGATTACATTGCCGCTTATAATATTGAACTAATTGATTTAAATTTAAATTCATCGGAAAACTGTGATTAATTTATCTAAACATTTCTTCGCTTTAGTATAAATCTCGGCCTGTAAATAAGTTATGACAATTGAGGATGACTAATTAATAAAGCAATTCAACTATAAATACCAGTGTAAAGTTAGATAAAGAAAAACAAAATTTAACATGAAAAACTCTACCCAAATTGATGACGCCCATATGACGAAAGTGAGATCAGAGATGACACCCCTACGAAATAAGGCTAATGGTCGAGGAGCCAACGAGGAGAAAAAATATGGAGCAGGCGATGCCACAAGGAACAAATGTTCTAATCATCAAGGTAAGGAATAATAGGAACCTTCAATATTGTATGAAGTTAAATAAATGCTCGAAAGGAAAGTTGCCAAGATCATCACTATAAAATTTTTGTTGCTCTGTCACATTTTAGCGATTAAGGTATTACTCAGCCTCAGGAACGTGGTTATAACAATGTTGTCTATTCTCTAGTGCCATTATTATCATGATATTTATCCCTCGTTGGATATAATAGTAGCGTTATTACATTTTCCTTTTAGATGCCATGAGAAACCCATGAACGATGGATGGATCCTGGAACGACGACTTCAGAGTGACGGTTTGATTCCCGACCAACGCAGCCGCCCTATGACATTATGGAATTCAGGTTATACCGTAGAACAGTAGGAGAGAAAGGGTGGCAAATCAATCCAAGGAACCGAGAAGATAATATTGAGTTACCCAATGTAGCGAGAAAGCGGGAACCCGACCGAAACCCAGCGTGGGAAGCCCGTCAGCTGGAAAAATACACCTTGGCCAAGCTGTAGGATTTGGGCAGATAAATCAGATGGAAAATAACCATGGCACAGAACCACCTCATTCGGTTAAATGCCAACATCGTCTTGGGACGAGTACCCAATACGGACGGGTATGTCCCCAACTACGGAATCTCCTATGAGGTGGACAACCCAGCGTTAGCAGATATGGAATCGTCAATTAAAGTGGTTCTATCACGACATTTCATTCGGACACAGCTTTTGAGAGAATCGAACTCTAACAATTGGATGGAGAACACCCATATTCTACACGACCTCCAACTGGTGAGATCGTGCTCCAACGATCTGGCTATAGAAATAATAGTAGACGTGGTTGAATGGAAGAAATTGAATTTGTTAAAATGAGTTGAAAAAACAATTTTTCCTCAAGTCGAAATTTTATATGCCATAGGAGATGAACCAAGAGAATCAATGACTATGAGATATTGTCACTAGAACCAAACAATGATGAGCACGAAACCAAATTCTGATTAAAATAAAATCTCCAAATCATAAGCTCAAAAATATCGAACGCAAAACTAGCTAACTTTGGACAACAGTGAATAAAGCACTAGCTTCTAAACAATAGTAGTTACAAAAGGATAGATGTCTAAGGTAAAATTGATTAAATCAGGTTCGGATGATTGGGAAGCTAAATCGATATTGCTAACCTAGAAAAGCATTGTGAATAAAAACTACCATTCTAGCTATTTTATCAAGAATACCATATGCCCAACAGAGAAGGTAGAATGGGAAAATTTGATAAGAATCTTGATAAGAAATTCGGCACGCTTAGCTAACAAATAAACATATAATTAAACTAATATACGTAATCAAAAATGTTAATACATCTATTAATAAAAAGATTCGTTCCTACGCCAACAGTTGATAGGTTAATTATACTCATGAAACAAAACTAATGAAAATTTATATCTTAAATTGAGATGAAGTGAAGCCAAATATCGCAGGCAGTTTAATGACTTAAGTATGAAAATACCCATGTCAGAGTTTAGATGGAAATAAAAATTTAGAATTTTGTTTCACAATTTTTTGTGTTTTGGTAATCTGAGAGTTATGTTAAAGGAGGGAATTGGAAAAGGGCCATTGAAATAACATTTCGTGTATTATCGTTACTATAATTTCAATGGGTGTTATTTAATTTCTCCACTAGATATTTATGAATATTCGTATATAAAATTCGAACTTTATGCTAAGTGTTGCAGGTCTGGACATCATACGCTTGATTGGAAAGGAGCTAGACAAACTCCGTCGCGAAAATATGGAGCTGAACATGCAACTGGTACAAATAAGTCGAGAGGTCCAGAGAATAAAATCCACCTGGATCAAACCCTCTCTGGCCAAGAAGACATATCAACGCTCAACGGCCGCACAACGAGGATGAGCGGAAGAGAGGCAGATGGCACAGGTCCATCACACGCAAATACGCAGTTTTGAGGTTGCTCTATCAGCCTGCCAAAAGGGCAATGTGGTCACATATCCACTATTTTTTGCCCAACTCAATTGGCATATGTGGAAGCGGCTAAATAGAGAAGAACGCTGATCATCTAAACCAGTGAACTAGAATGCGGTGCGAAGGATTTTTTTTAAATTAAAATAAATGTTCGGAAAATTTTTTTTGCTACAATTTTCTTGTCGATTTACGATAACCCCTGCAGACTGATAAAATGTTGACCAGGTGGAGGAGAGAGGCACAGAGTCTACAGAGTGAGTAAGTGACCAATATATGCAAACTGCCCACAGGCCTTCTATCGGTAGCTCGTTGAATCCGTTGTGGGGCCGGGCCTTAGCAGTCTTTGAAGGGAGAGTCACCTTTGGTGGTCCTATCACCAGTGGTTACAGTACCAATATTGCGTAGCAATGGGTAGCCATTGGGAGTAAGTGATGGTTGTATGTTTGGATTACAAGGTCATAGACCACTAACCCACCATTTACTTAAAACCCAACAACGGTTTCATTAACAAATTTCCCTCTCACATTTCAATTCAAATCTAAAGAATTAATATCAAAATCACAATAACAATAAAACAAAACCTTTAAAAATTCCAACAATTGAAAAAGACGTTTGAGGCTAATAAAACTAATAAAATATTTTAAAATATTAACTATAAAGTAGTAAGAGAAATACAAATAGTGGTTTTCTGGAGTTTACGTAGAAAATTAAATAAAGAAATTAGTAAATCAAGTTTTGCATGAATACTCAACTAGCACAAATATATTTTTAAATATTAATCGAAGGATTTTTTATCATAAATGGCTAATAAATTATATTTAATACATTATACATAATTTAACTGTTTGAATAATTTTGAATTTTTTAATAACTATTTAAAAATTTGAAAAATGACTTTATTTTGATTTATAGTACTTAATTAAGAAATTATAAAATAATTGTTTTATTAATTTGTTTTAAATACAAAATTACATTAAATAAAATATTTTCAAATTTATTTAGGTATGTATTGTTTAAAAAATTTAATATTATAAACTAAATATAGAAAATGAAAGAAGTTAAAACTGTACAATGTGGACGTGTTGCATTTATTGCAACTGGTGAGGATCAAGGTAAACTCTGTGCTATTGTGGAAATCATTGATCAGAACAGAGTATTGATTGATGGACCTTTATCTGGAGTTGTCCGTAAATCAGTTAACATCAGCAACTTGCATTTGACTTCTTTTAATATCCATTTACCCCATGGTTCACGAACAAAAGTAGTAAGAAAAGAATGGTTAAAAGCCGAAATTTCTAAAAAATGGGAAGAAAGTACTTGGTGTCAGAAATTGAAGAAGAAAGCTATCAGAGCTGGATTAAATGATTACGAAAGATTCCAAGTTCGTGTTGCAATTAGAAACGTAAGGAGTTTTTATTATAATGCAATTATAAAACTTAAAATTTAGAAAACTCGATTGATTGCCCAAGAAATGTACAAAATGAAACGTGCTGCCAAGGTTGCTGCATAATTTTAAAAAATAAAATTTTTGGAGTTTATTAAAATTTATTTATTTTTTAATTATATCAGTGTCAAATATAGTTAATTATATAAATTTTTTATAATTGGATATAAATTTTGAAATAAAAGTATTAAATCTTGTGCATCTCTGGTTACTGTTTAAAATTCTTTCAATGGAATGTGATCAAATTATTGAAAATAATTAACTAAAAATGTTTTTTTTGAAAACATGTTTCTCGATAAATTTTATTTGACAGAAATCTGTTTAACAGCTTCCGTTACGAGGTTATGTATTGAAATAAATTGAAACAAAAAGAAACCGCATTTTCACAATCAAAAATATTGAAACAATACTATGGATTATGGATTTAACCTTAGAATTAATATGCAAAATATGTTATTAAATCTAAATTAATTTTTAGATTGATAAAGATTCACTGGTGCAAACCCAATGGAGGGAATTTTGTCGTTTAAATTCATTTAAAAAAGGCGTGTCAGGTGGTATAGTTTTGAATTTTAAAATTAATTAAATCGAGGTTAAAAGTAGGGTGTTAATCGTACGTTCGTGTTGAATGGGTCCTTGTAAGGGAGGTTGTTTTAAATACGAAAATAAATAATAATTAAAAATAGCCTTTCTAATCGGTGTTGATAACCACATAAATATGGAATTTTATTTAGTTGATATACTCCAGCAAAATCATTTCCTAATATCTGAATTTTAAGGTTTTTATCGGAATATTTCTGAGTGCTTTGTATATATGTAGAATCAAAATCTTGAATGTATAATCAGAATTTTTCTATAAAGTTATAGAAGGTGTACTGGAAAATTGAATTTGAAGCGGTATATGTGTCTATTAATTGCCATTCATTGATTAATTTATTTGTCGACGTAATTATTTTTGTTTATTTCTCAACCCTCATTCAGTTGTTGATCCCACATGTAAATTATCCTCAATTAGATGATTCAATTTAACTTAGTCGGATTACTGTTGGATTGTTACAGTTGTGGATCGTGAATTTTTTAATGATTTTTGATCACGTTATTTTCAGTTAATTTATATAATTTTTTTTATGTTAATTATCGATTCAAAAAATACGTGGTTGTTTACAGATTTACTATTTATTAATCGAACGCAGTTATTTAAGTTCTTAATGAAAGTTTTCTGTAGAGCCTCGTCCTCAGCATCAGCCACTTGGCTAGGATAGCTATTATTCATCTTCTTGGCCAAAATCTTTTCGCAGCTTTCCGTCCACAATTAAAGGGAAAGATCTTCTGAAGAAATTCCTAATTCAATTTATTTATCATTCATTTAAAGATTATTTAAATTATTTGTTATTATCGAAATATTGGTCGTTCGATTTATCTTTTTCCGATTGCTAACGGATTTTAAGTCGTTGCAACGATTTCTTTTATTTCTGTACTCTATACCTTTATTTGATCTTAGGATTCTATGTATGTCAATATATTATATTTATTGAGTGCTCATTAAGCTATTCGGTGTAAGAGTTTTTGAGTCGATTTTGTGATGAATATTTAGGTCGAATTCATCAGCTGTAATCGAAAGAATAATAAGCCAAATGACTAGTACTAGCGATATATGCTTTTCAGTATATGTTTCAGCCTGCTGTTGCACACAGTCAGGCTTTTACTGTCTCTGAGCCGTTTCAGGTGAAATGCGCTTACACGGTCCTGTTAGGCTTAAAGCCAAAATTAAAACAAAAATATAATTGTACTATGAGTTAAAACAAAAAATGAAAATAAGGATAATGGCCACTGTACATACACATGCACCGCAAGCAGAAACCAAAAATAAAAACACCAAATAAACAAATTTAAATATAACAAAATTAATTAAAACATATTAATAAAATCGATTAACTCATACAGAGGCAAAAAGAAACATATGAAATAAATAAAACTGCCAAAACCTTGCAAAATAAAGTTTAGACCAAGAAACAAAATTTTAAGGGCTAAAAAGAATATTGCATAATAATTACAATAAAATAGATTTGATAACGACAAAATTATTTTAAAAATAATAAAAAGCCCTTAAAATGGCGAAAATCACCTATTGGTCGCACACATGCATGAAACTACTGTGGGATTTGTGGTGTTTAACCTTGACCCCTTATATATAAAATTTTCTTGCCCTCCAATGGTTACCTGTTGCTAAGCAACGTTGGAATTGTAACCACTGGTTATGAGATCACCAAGGGTGAGCGCTACGAAAGAACTGCCAACTCCCGATCTCATGATGGGTTCAACGCACTACCGGCAGAAGGTCTGTTTGTGGTTTTCCAACTTTCGGCCCTTTCACATTAACACTTTCTTAAATTACTTCTTGCCCGAACCCTAGTTCATAACTCTAATTCAACAGTTTTAATTTTTAACACGACAACTTAATGAAAATAAAAAATGAAGAGACAATGAAATACCAAGGTTTATTTGTCGATACACTAAATAACTAGCGCGTTCCGCCTTACCTGGACGTCGTGGTGAAGGTTTCACCGCTGGCTTGGTGGTGTCAGTGGCCTCTCTGTTTGCTAACTGAGTCAGCGCAAATACGAGTGAATACCTTACGGTATTGCCCTCTTGGCAAGCTGATAACGCCACTTCTAAACTGTGTATTTAGTGTGTGTTTAGATTTGTGTTTTCTGTGCCTGGCAGAGCTGTTTTTCTTCGAACCATCCACGCTGTGCAGCGTTCAATTTTTGGTATAGCGTCTTCATCCTCGTGGGCTTCACCCATGTAGCTTTAATCTTTTGGATCTCCCGTGATGTTTGTAGTAATTGTCGGATGTAATTCTGCATTTTCTCGTCGTGAGCGTACTAATTCTCTGCTCAGGGTATTGAGTGGATCAATATCTATAAATTAAGTAACTTATTAGTAACTAACACATCTTTATCTGTATAATTTTTCTTTGTTTTCAATAGATCTTAACATTCACCTATTGGCGGAAAAGCTTATTAAATGTCGGCCCTATTGTACTGTGTCAATTATTTTATCACTCTATTAATATCGTTTCCATCTCGAAAAGTTAAATAACTGATAGGCAAAGAAAGAAAAACATTTAAGATCCAATATTTATTTATCATGATACATTAACGTCGTATCGAGTTTTGGTAATGAGAGTTTTGACTCCGTCTTGGTCGTTAACGAGCATACGGATGATCATGTCTTTCTCTAGTATTGCGGTCCTCGTCTCGCATTTTCTTAGGGAGAATCCTCCTCGGAACTACCACGTTCATCGATGTGGAAAGTTTCTCCAATATTGGGTCATCCAGTTCGTAGGATATGCCATACAATATGGGATATGCCATCGGTGCTCGGAATCCTGCCGGAGGCAATGTCGGAGTTCACTCTGGCCAAGTGATATCTAGCCATCTCCACCTGTCTGCTTCTGCCGTTCCTCGAGATGGGCTAAGATATACTCTGCGCGGCTCCGACTTTCTTGTGATCGCGACATAAGGGAGGTCTACATCATCATAGTTATTCGAGCAGCCTCCTCTATACTCTCTCACAGATGAGATCCAAAAACCTGCGTCCCACATTGCCTGCCTACATCTTGCGGCAGACCGTCCTGGGAAGCGCACGGTGATTCGAGAAGCGTCGATCCAAGATTCATCTAAGACATAAAATGTATTATGTGAATTTTCGTTATGAAACTAATTTTTAGAAGTTGTGTCGCTTGTGTGATCCTCATTGGGTAGAATAATCTAATACGGTATTTACTGTCTTCTATTCCTCGAACCTGTGCATGTGCAATCATGAAAATGGTTGTTCAGAAATATGGATGCCTATAGAGCATATAGAGGTTCCTCAATGCAGAACACTATGAGGTCGTATGGGTCTAGTCCTGCTATAAATTCTCTTGATAATGGTTACGCGATTCGTCAATGAAGTCATAATTATCTAAACTCTAATTACTTTGATTGTGGATGATTATCATTGTGCATATAACGATCTGATCGACGTATTCTTTCATAATTATCTTAAGTTTCTTGGTTATTATTATAGACATATTAACGAGCATTATTATGGAACCAACAAGAACTATTTTCTAATGATTATTATTTAATTTATATAATAAAGGCCATAAATTTCATAGGATCTCTTTGGTGAATCGATATCGAGGATCCGGATCACTTTTCCTTCCAGGTTTTAAATAGATATTGTACCGCTACTAAGTAGTGTTATCTCCGGTAATTTAGTTGGATTCCTTAGCTTGTGTACCTCATAACTATCCTTCGACTTTGGTCTGGCAGGTCTCTCATAAAAGGTCATAATCAAAATTAAATGGATCTCAATATTGTGACAAAATTTACCTTCTGGGTGACTGTTCCTTTTTTCCGATGGTCCCTCTCGTTTGTTATCTGGTCGGCCGATATGACGGTTTTCTTCTCTTGATAGAGTAGAATAAATTTGTTGATTTGGTACTTGCATGTATTTAAACATTCGGGTGAAATGAAATTTCAACCAGAACACTTGTTATTTATACGAACTCAATGATCAACACACTATAGATTGCAAATGAATTTTTATATCCACTGTGACGTGGCATAATTGATTTGCTTGAGTGTTGAAATAAACGAAAGAACAATTGATTTTAGAATGTGCAGATATGACTGTAATTTTCTCTTACTGTGATATGATCAACGTGTCATTTTTTTCTTTGCTGCTAGTGGTGTACAACTATCTATCTACTTCAATTACTCCTTAATCTCCTCCTCTTGCTAGTCAGTGTGTCGTGGATTGTCGACGTTTTCAGGCCGTTGCCCGAGTTCACATGGAAACTTATTGATTTTACCTCATGGATTTAATTATTTCAGTTAACGGATGTTCATTCGCAAATCAAAACGTGTGGTTGTCAATTCAATTCTATGCTTTCCTCGATGTGTTGAATACAATCAATGTGATGAGTCGTGGATTCGAATTTATTATTATGCACGTTTGGAATCAATTATCTATTGTAGCTCAGTTTTTCTACTGGTCGTGTCTGATCGTGATTTGCTTATTGCAGACGGGATGTTCCAGTCTAAGCTGTGTGCGTTATTTATCTTAGTAATTTTATATTATTCAACATTACTAATTGCATTTAATTTACCAAACGAATGATATGTAATTCTACCTCTCTTTATTAATTGTTCGCAGATTTATTAGGCTAATAATTGACTTTGTTATAGAATTTACAGTATTTACCTCGCAGTGTTTTTCCGAACTATTTAGGGCCTGTCTTGCTAATTCAATTTTTATGGGATGATTACTCATTTATCGGGTTACCCTATCGTTAAGTTATTACATCTTTGATTCCGAGTATATCATATCATTAGTTCCAGAGATTCTCCATGGATTTTATATATTGGGTCGTGTGGTTTTCACGGAGGTTATTAACAAATTCTAACTCTCATATTCGGATTTTCAATTTAGAACCACATATACTTCACGTTTAATGTTACAGTAAATTTAACGCTCTCAATACCTTTAATTATCCGCTGTTTACTCGTATTCCTCGTGATGCGTTTGTTCTGGTCCTAATACTCTATTCGCTAACTTATGTAACGCCTCAAATTGGTATTTATTCATTTTATCCATACTTGGCGGTTCTCCTAATCGCCAGTAATTTACTAACATTGAAACTATGTACTTTGTTAATTTCAAAAATTTGGCATTTTTAAATTCCATTTTATTAATTCTATGACGTGACAACGATTTACGATACTTTCCACACTTCCTTCCCTTATTTGATCTTAGGGTTATTTGTGTCGATATTAGAATATTACGAGTGATGACTATCGTGTTTTGTTTTTCCGTATGCTGATTTTTTTTTTTTTTTTGAGCAGGACTATTTGTGTCGATATTAGAATAGTATTGACGTTCGGGTTCCTGCGTTGCTCACGCCAGAACCTTCACGGGCACGAGTTATTGGCGGACGAACCGTACTTACACAGCTCGATTGGGGTGTGTGATTTTGCTAACTTGTGGTGCTGTTTCGGCTGTGGGCCGGAAAAATTTCGACAAAGGACATATTTTCTTTGAAGCATCTATTTCTGGCATGACATATTCGTAGATCATAATTGGCACAACATCATCATATGTCGCATAAATAACATTTTCTCACACAAGCGTTAAGTAGTGCTTACTTTGAAGGTGCTTATACGCTGTATGGAAAAGTTTCAATTAAGTTTGTTCCGAATTAGCTCGACTTAAAACGAGTCAAAATATGGTTTTTGGTTCAAAAACTGATTAAAATTCTGTGAAAATGAATCGGTATATATACCTGTTCTGTGACCTTAACCTTGCTTGTAAAATTCAATGCAATGAAACAAAATTTGATCTTGAAGTTATTTGACTAATCTATTTCTAATTTTATTATTTTCATAATTTAATTTGACAATTCGTTTCTTTCATTTTAAATTGAATTATTTCCAATTAAAATTATTTAATTTTACTTCTACTTTTCATTAACTCTTGTTCTTTTAAATAAATTGCCAGCGGATCACAATATCCGAGCAAAGCTATGCGCTCCGTCAAATTTTCACTGAAAAGAAGTTACAAGCTCGCCTACCGAGCAGGCACTTAGTGCAACAACTCGATATCATAGCGGCACACCATCTGCCGCCCAATTCAGGAAATCAAGTAATCAGCCAGGGCGATAGTATACCTGCAGATGGAATATCTCAGGCCAACCGAATACATAAGCCCAACAGAAATCGTCGCCGGCGGTAGAGGCGTAGGACTGAAAACGCCCTGCTCCTGGCCAACTTGAGAAACGACGAATATCCGGAGTCAGCAGAAAATCAAAACTCATTATCTTTGGAACGTGTCGTTCACAATTTCGACGACAAACCGATTTATGTCCCCATTCAACCCATATTGTCACATTCCACTCCGACCGAGATCACTATCAATACAACCGGTCGCAAGTCGCTCATCCACATCAATATCGCTACTACGTCTAGTGCGACGATAGTGGAAGGACAACAATCAAATGGACGGTCATCGCCACTAATCATTTCGGTTGTGGAACCGACCGCATCTCAAGAGCGGAGGGTAGGTTGTCCACGACAATCGCTATCACATTGAACAACGCGATGCCCCAAGCGTCGTTGCCTACCCGTAGACATCGACGGGGACGAATAAATCAATGTCTCCGAAAATACCCTCGCCGGATCGACAACAATCCAAATCTCCTTGCTAGCGACATTTGCCTAAAAAAGAAAAACTTCGACTTCAGCTTTTTTTATCTTATTGTATCTTACTTTACTATTTTTTCTTTGTTATTATTGTTTTACTTTAAGAAGAAATAAAGCTTATGTATAACATTTTGTTTCGTTATTGACTACGGTTAGAATTAAAACTTAATGTAAATATAGTAGGGTAAGCGACTTATTCACAATAATAGAAATAAATAATTAATTCTCTTGTTCAGTAATAAATATTTATTAATTATAGTATTGGTTTAATTAATTTAAATGAAATCGGCTGAATAAAAGGGAAAATGATTAAAAATGAATACATAATGACGGTACTAAACTTTTAACTTTATTTGCTTCAGTAGTGCTCGATATCTTCACAGTCGAGTCCGTTGTTTAAACTTAAGGAACCAGATATATTTTTGGAATTAACGGATTATAGGAATGCGTAAGACCTTCTAGCGGCCGCTTTGAACGCGAATCGAAGGTTATTCAAAGAGTAGTATTGGCAACAATGCTCACCTGCTCGAATAGCATTCGGCTATCATACACATGACCAACGTGGATTAACCTATGGGTGTCTGGTGGTGCGGCGTTAATTATGTGGTGTGCGATGGAAATTAAGACCTTAGAAACTGAGAGGCATGTAGGTTTTGGTACAAGTCGATATCCAGTGGTAGCCAAGGTTCCAAGTACACCGGCAGTCCGTTGACATTGTGTAGAAATTAATGACTTGTAGCATGTGTTGGCCGGAAAAGGTTCGACATAAACACAGGATAATAACTGAAATAGAAACATATAACTGTGGATAACATCACATTGATACGCTGTCATAATTCTCAAGATTATCATGCCCAAGTAGTATACTTACAAAGTAATTAGTACTTGGAGACACGAATTCTTTAAGACAAAATTTTGAGCGTTCTATCGTTCAGAAAGTCTAACTGTTACCAGTTAAAAACTGATTAAAAATTGTAAAATCAGATCAGTATATATAGTCTTGCAAGCTGATGTATCTATGTATTTTTGCATTATTTAGATTATACAAAATTTGACCGTCTAAAATAGTTTTTTTTATTTTATGATATTTTATTTTCTTCAGATAATTTATCTTTAAAATTAAAATTAGAATTTTTTCATTATCGTTTTATTTTTTTTCATAACTTTTTTTTGCTAAATTGTGTTGGCGAATGGGGTTGATTTTAATTTATTTTCTAAGGTTGCTGTGTGACTTCCACCTAAACTTCATCAAGATTACTATTCTGTCCCTCCTATGTACCCATGGTTATTACCATGTTGGTACTATTTATAAGGGTTGAAAATTCATGAGCAGGTGAGCTTCGTTTCTAGAACTACCTCTCATGATATTTTCACTTTCGGGTTCTTGACTGCCGACGGAAGGTCTTACGTCCTTATCTTTCTATATCCTGGTCCTTACTCGTCTATTTCTACAATTCCTATATATATTAGTCATTTGTACTCGTTATTTATTACGGTATCTTTCAAAATTTTACACAGTGTCCCACCCTTATTTTTTGGTAAATTTCTTATTTCATTTATTTAATCACTGTATCGACTACACTTTCGTCCTAGTTTGCCCTTTATCTTTCATTATATTTAAATTTTGATTAATAGTTCCCGACGCACTTCCAATGATTTTAAGTGGTTACAACCCTTTGTGGTCATTTTAATAGACACTACTCTCATCTGCCACATTGCATCCTTCAACTATTTGAAAATGCTTTTGACTTTACGCTCCTACACTATCCTACCCATTTCTACTCGATTTACGATTAATTTTCTGACAAGACTTTAAATTTTGTATGCAATAGACAAAACTTTATTCCCCTTTAAGTGAAGTCGCACCTCCTAGGGTTTTACTTGCCCATCACGGCCGACGCTATCTTCAGACACTATGGGTTTTACAACGACGTCTTGCGGGTAGAGACATGAGTATTTTGACCAGAACTCGTCGCGGACAGCCAAGGGATTAAGAATAGCGAGACCAGCAGTCACAACTAGTGAAAAGAAACTCGCCAATATGCTCTCCTAATATTCTATTTCATCCAGAATACAGTTAAAATTCGTAAAAACAAATCTTTAACATATGCAAATATATATTAATATGAAAAACACAAACTACTTACAAATTGTATAAAATTAAAGTGGTTAAATTATGAATTTGACTATCGTATATATAGTTGTTTTCTGTGTATGTGCGGTCAGTAGGCCATTTTGAGCGGTTTTTATTAATTTTATTAAATTTTTAATATTTTTATAATTTTCCCCGGTTTTTTTTTATTTTTTGATATATATTTATATTTTTCTGAATTTATTTTTATTTATTATTTCTGGGTCATTATTCTTTTTGACCATTAAAAAGTTAGTTTCTTGGTCGCCGCTTCCGCCTATGTTTTTTCTAAACCTTCTTTTGCAAGGTTTTGCCGGTTTTATATATGTTCCTGTCTGCTGCTGTAGGCTTTCTTTAGATTTTATTAATTTTGTTTTATTTGGTGTTTTTATTTTTATTTTTAATATTTGTCTGCGGTGCTTGTGTATGTTTACGGTAGCCTTTTTTAATAATTCAACAATTTGTTTTAATTGACATAATTTTATTTTTTGTTTAAATTGTGGCTTTAAACCCAACAATAGCATTTTATAAACTGCCTGAATTTCTGGTCCAACTGGATCCTAATATTATCTACAGTTTCGCTCAAAGGTAAAAAGCAACAGAGGATACCAAAATTTTACGCGATAGATTGAGACTCAGACTTGACGACAACTTTTTTTATATACTACCTTCTCAAAGTTTAATTAATTTAATAGCAATGCAGTTTCCCTAAAAAAAACTGTTGCCGAAAAAATAATGTCCTAAATGAGGTTTTCTAAGCAGCTGTTACAACCGAATTACCAAACAATGAAATTGAGAATTGCTTACTGTTAACTAGAATACAAAATTTTTTCAAATTAATAATACAGGTAAAATTATTCAGAAGAATTACTTCTTCAATTAATTTCAGTTTCGTTCTTTACTCAACTTGGTACACTTTTATCTCGCCCTCTCTCCCTCGAAATTATTTTTCTGTTTTACTCTAAAAATCAATCTTGTATTTATTTTAACCCCTTTAATGTGGAAATTCTTTTTCAAAATTTTCGCATAATGTGGAGTTATTTTTGTAAAAAACACAAATCTTTTATTTTTTTACCTTTTTGACAAAAACACAATTTTGAATGAGTGTAAGTGACAAAAAAGGCAAGAAATTAGTTTTTTAATTATCAAAATTTAGTCAATACTCAAATTTACATCAGAATATTCGAACATATGGCACGTTAAGATATTAAAAATTATCTTGTGTTTAAATAATTGGTTATTTGGCACTTTTTATGAAAAAAATTTTGATCTAATTAAATCCGCTTAAAAATGAGTTTTATGTAACTGGCGACCACGCTGAAAATAAGAAAATCAACGTAGTTTCAAAAACAACGAAATCATTAATGGAATGTCTGCAAAATTCATGTCAAGATATGCTTACATTAAACAATCAAAGTATGATGGACGAGGATAAAAAGGAGCAATGGTTGGACATAATAAATCTTTTACTTTTATCAACCATATATATAGATTGTGTAAAGGCATATTTTCTGAATGCATTATAAATATCATCACTTCTCACCTGCTCTTTCATTGATAATATTTACAACAATTCCTTTTTACTGTGAAGTTACTAAACACTAAACCTGTTTTAGTTCATTAAAAACTTCTATAATAGAAGAGTTGGGCCAATACAGGGATTTGTTTAAATGGATCGGAAAACAGCACACAAATACAGCATGCCGATTTAAAATCAGACCTATCAACACCAAATAAACAGCCCTAAACAATGAAGAAAATGCAATTAAATATAATATCAAAAACATAAAAGTAAATTAAAATCATAACAAAATTCACCAAGATCAGCACGAAATTAACACAAACATAACAATATAACAAGAAATTTGACCTAAAATAGATCAATTTAAAAAAAATCAGCATTTTATGGAAAAGCTGGTTGAAAATAAAATATTTCTAATCTGAAATATTCAATTAGAATATAAATAAAATAAATTATCTATTTAATGCAAGAAAATAATAAAATTAGAGATAGATATTACAATTAAAATCAAGGTCATCACGCATCAAACTCGTCAAAAAGAGCACGCAAGGTTAGGGTCACAAAAGCAGTATAATTACCTATTCATTTTCACAAGATTTTAACACTTTGATACGTACAAGATTACGTTGTGAACTTATCTCACTCGTTTTTGCGAAATTTTACGGAAGGCAGAACGCTCGAAGATTTTTGATTCAACTTACACGATATGTACTCAAGCAAACTACAAGTAAGTCCCTGCTTGGGTGTATCCTCTGCAAGTGTGATGTTTATGCATGTATTGTAATGTTTTTATGCCAAATTATATGCTTCAGAAGATCAGGTTTATTTAACTGCACTATAAAAATTAGTATATAAACCAACCAATAACGATAATATTCAGCAATGATAGAAGAGTTGAATCAAATAAAATGATTGACAACCCTAAATGATAACAACGTAAACTAACCTTAAATAATAATAAGTGGAAAGATAAATCGTCCCTTCAGTATACAAACCCGTATAAATATAATATGAAATCACTAGATAAAAAGGATTAATAGACAAAATTTTGCTAATGATACGAAAGTCATAGACAATTTATTAAATCAATGATAACAACGTAAACTAACCTTAAATAATAATAATAAGTGGAAAGATAAATCGTCCCTTCAGTATACAAACCCGTATAAATATAATATGAAATCTCTAGATAAAAAGGATTAATAGACAAAATTTTGCTAATGATACGAAAGTCATAGACAATTTATTAAATCAAAAAAATATAATAGAGTAAGATGATCAACCTATAGTGCCCAAAATATGAGAGATCCATAATTTTCGGAATAGAATAAAATCAGGATACGTGAGTAAATTCCACTACCATTTGTCATCGACAAACCACTGTTCGACAATAGGATCTGATTGGACAGGATTGACAGGGAGCCAGAAAGATATAAAATCCACAGAGATTGTTGAGCATGAACATGATGACCAGGTTCGTCAATAAATAGTATCCAAACTAGAATTATAATTATAATGATTAAAATGCGCAGGTTAACCAGCCAATGCGAATATCACATCAACGTAGGTAGGTCGATTTGCCGTTGACATACACAAAAACTGTCCTACCTAGTTGATTAACTCTAAACATTCCACACAATTTTAAAAGCTTTTTTTGTTTCTCACACAATTTTTGTAAATAATAATTCGGAGTAGAAGGGCACAACGAACAAATTTTACTCAAGCGGCCCACACGCCCACAACCGGTTAGAATTGTTATAAATAGACATCGCAAATTCTAGATAATCATTATAGAAAAATAATGAAGACCACCAACGCCCGAAGAGTTTCTTCAATAAGGAAAGCTAAGAATCCGAAGGCAGGAGCGACGGTAACCATCGAAGCAGACCTTCCACGCTCATCCGACTCCGAACTGGATGACACTCCGAAACGATATGAAGAAAGTAATAATCAATTTTTTTTTTGATGCAAGAAACACATTGAAGTCACATACCGACAAGATTTGACCCTATCACTAGTACGGACGTAGGAGCTTTTAAATGAAGTGTAGCCAGAGATGATTTCATGTGAAATTAGACAAGTTGTAATTCCGGAACGTTCAAATATACTAACCACCATTACTAACATCAAATGTCAACACGAGATAAGAATTAATGATGTATTTCTCCTCAGGAACACGACCGACCGAAACAGCCATATGGTCAAACGAAGACCTATGCCTATCACAACTATGTACATCCTAAGATTCATTAAATTGATAAGTTGAGTTCATACTTTAGATAGCCCTCTTTAATTAAGACCTCATTAATAATTCCACACTCAAACTCCTACCAACACTGGCCGTATCAAGCTCACTAATATTTTTATACTTCAGGTATGGAAGCAATTCAAGGAATAAATCAGGAGTTATCACGGTTACGTTCAGCCAATTTGGATCTTCATCAACAATTGCTATAAATAAGTAAAGAATGTCAGGAGATCAAATCCACCTGGATTAAACTAGAGCGGGCGAGGAAGATCTACCAGAAAAAGGATGCAACACAATGTGGCTAGCAGGAAGAGAAACTACTAGCACAAGCATTGCGTACCCAGATACGAGGTCTAGAAGTAGAATTGACTGTCAGCCAAGAAAGCAATTCAGTCACATATCCGTTAGTTTTGGCCCCAGCTCAATAAGCCTACCGAGACTGAGGAACAAAGGGCAACCGCATTCACTCTCGACCAGGAATATCGGAATGGAAACGTCGTCGATTTCTTCTAAATGACATCAAAGGACAAGGACAATTGAATCCATCAAATCCTGAAATCAACTGATAAACTATGTTCAAATATATAAAATGAATGTGGTGACAAATAATATAGAACTTTCTAGTTGTTTAATTAATTTGATCGTCAATAAATAGATAATAGAATTAGGAAAGTATAAAGCATACACCATATGAAAGTTAGGGACCTAAAATAGTAAGTTGAGCATACACCTTCTAACGGTAGCTCGCTGAACCCAGCTGTGGACCGGGCCTTAGCAGTTCTAGAAATAAAGCTCACCTTTGGCGGTTACAGAATCATTGGTTACATTACCAACGTTGCATATCAATGGGTAACCAGTGGAGAGTAGAAAGATTGTATGCCAGGGGTTCAAGGTCAGACAGTCTACGAACCCCACAGAAGTTTTAATAAATATTCAACTACAATTATGATTAAGTTTATGAATTAGCCATTTTTAAAATGGCTCAAAAGTAAATTTTTCAATAAAGTATATTTTAAGGCTTGGATTGTGATCTGGTATATTTATGAGATCATTATTCAAGATCTTAAATAATACTTTTAATCAACATGTATTTTAAATTTACTTTAATTATTTTTCTTTGGGTATTTTAGGAATTCATGCCAATTTACGTAAATTAGTGGAATTATTTTTCGAATAAATGTAAGTCCGATTAATTGAAAACTAAAATTTATAAAAATAAAATTTATTATTAAAAATATTATAAGGACTTTTTTTGTTTTTCATCTCTGATTGTATTTTCTACAAGATTTGACTATGAATCAGATTTATTTATGTTATACCACTGTGGGGTTTATGGTTGGAGTAACCTTAACCCCAGATAAAAATGTTTCTTCGCCCCCAGTGGTTACCCGTTGCTAGGGAACGTTGGTAATGTAACCATTGGTTTTAAGATCGCCAAAGGTGAGCGCCACACAGGGAATACTTTGGCCCGACCTCAAGATGGGTTCAACGCACTACCGTTAGAAGGTTTGCATGCGTTTTTCTTTCCTGGTCCCTCACTGATGTGTATAGTGGCATTTAACTTATTATTCAACTTGTTTATGATTCAAATTCGTTATTTTTATTAACACAAGTCATATAGATCTCGGGAAGCAATCATAATTATTTATTAAATAACAACGCGGATCATATTTTCAGAATTACTCGTCTTTCATTTGAGCGGCACGCTCGGATCTCCCTGGCCGATGTCGGGGTGGCTTGGTTGCAGGCTTCGCGGCGACCGTTGTATCCCGGTAGGCCAATTGCGCTGGGGCGAATATTAAAGGGTAGGTTACCACCACGGCCTCTTGGCATGCCGATAACGCTACCTCTAGGCCTCTGATCTGAGTTTTCTGATTTTGGTTAAGCTGCTTTTCTTCAGAAACGTGATATAAATTCTTATATGATCTCATAAATCATATTCATTTCATTTAGGTATGCTTAGGCCCGTCAAGTTTGTATTAACCTCACTTAACTAATTATTCCTATGAATTTCTATTTTTACTAAACAAGCGAAAACTTAAGAGAAAAATTATATTCGCATTACAAGATTAACTAGTAATTTCTTCGGTGATGCTGGATACTATTTCGTCTTGGGTATTCTCGAGCGTATGGGTGCTCGCGGTGGCCGTTCGATTGTTGTTCTCCTCTCCGCATTTCTTGTGGCAATACCTTTTGCGGGACAACTACGTTGATTGCCGTTGTTGTTACGTCCAATCTTGGGTCGTCTAGATTGAAAGAGGTATTGTACGGAGGGGCGTACCCGTCCGTACTCGGGATTTGTCCGGCTGCTATGTCCCGGTTGACTTCTTCTAAATATTTCTTGGCTCTCTCCACCTGCCGGTCCGTCTGTCGCTGATGCTCTTCTAATCAAACGAGTAGGAATTCGGCTTGGCCTCTGATTTCTCGTGCCGGGTTCTCGTTTGATCGCGACGAATGGGAGATCGGTGTCGTCGGTGTTCGTTTGGCCTCCCATCTGGGATTCTCTGACTGGCGAGATTGAGATCCCGCGTCCCACATCGCGTGCCGACACCGATCAGCCGAGTGTGCCCGGAAGCGTCGATCCAGGAATTCTCTAAACGGCAATTCAGACATCAATTTAAGTTATTACATTGTTTTTCCTTATTAATTAGTGAGTTACAAAATTGTTGCCTGTAAATCTTCATTTACTAGGCCCTGAGTCGTATCATTAATTAATCGATCATAAGTCCCTTGATTACTGGGTATCATGTGAGTATAGCCTAGTTGCGTCGGGTATGGTTATACTGTTGGGTCATACAAGTACGGTTATCTTGGCCTATTCATCGAGATCACTTAGGGTGGGTGTTACGGTAGTCGCCGCGGCTAGCTTGGTTCTCGTCCGAGATATTCTAACAGTTTGGATTGATTCAACATTCCGTTCTCATATATCATCGACAGTTCGACTGAAGGTTAACACCTTTTGTTTAAAATACTCATTTTAGAAAGAGAGGGAAAGACTACTATTTACCTTTCTGCCCCGATGATTATCAGAAATTGTAAACAATCATAACACAAATAAGTTTTCATAACTTGTATTATTAACCCTCCTAAAATTTATCGTCTATTTACTGGGAGCGTAGGAACCAAACGCACTAGGGTCATAATAGCTTAGTTGAGGGGCTTTCTAAGAAGTTAAATAACCATCTAGAATCTAATCGTCGCTAGAATAAACCCTTTAACCCTCCCGAAATTGAATCAACGTTTACGAGATTTCTAACCGCAATACGAATTATCCTCGCCCTGACGGATTGATTCAACACGAATTATAACTTAAATATAAGATATCATTGCTAGAATGGTAATTTATAGAACATCGCTAATATTATAATCTATAAGTATAAAATATTATCATTATTATTATGTTTTTAAGTATAAAATATTACTGCTAATTTAAACATATAATATTATCGCTAGAACTACAATTGGAACATAAAATTATCGTTGGAATTATAATTTAAACATACAATATTATCACTAGAACTACTTTTCAGCCATAGAATATTACCGTTAGAATTATCAATTGAAACATAGAACCTCACCACTGTCGAGAGTTTTAATCAAACAAAATTCATATAATTATGGGCATGATTTTTAATTTGTCTATTGTTCTCAGAATAGGACGCGACTGTCGATGGTCTACGAGAACGGATTCGCAACGTGCTATCTGTGGCTACGCTCAGTCGGTTGTCAGGCATTTGGGTTACTTCGAATAGTATCAGCTGAACTTCGTAGTGTTCATCATTTGTACTCGTACATAATATTCGTTTTGGTGGGGGAAAATGATTGAACTATTTACAGAACCATTGTATTTTTTGCTCAAAATATATTAAACAACACAACAAGTCATATAACCCTAGATAGACGTCATCATTCGGAATCCTTATAGGTTTTGAACGGTCATTGGCAGCGAAGTTTGAAACTAGTCCTCAAAAGTATAATTAACTTTTACATCGAAGTTTAGGACAATTACCTTCCTGAGTTTCCCTTTTGTCATTCATAGCGATCATTTCGACTTCGTCTCCTCGTAGGCCTTTACCCGGAGTATTTCTCTGACATCGCGTATTTTTAGCCATTTGAATAGTTCAATTAAATGTGATATCTGAGTGCAGCAACTATATATAAATGGGGGTGCATACATCGAGGATAGAAAATGTCGAAATTCGCTGTCAGCACGCGCGCGATTGCTAAAGGTCGCGTGCCTGTGTGTTACTATTTCTGAATAGATGAGAGGGATTTTTGCCTATGATTTATTTTTAATTGATTGGTTCTAGAATAGATGTCAGGTAGTAGTATGTGTGCGCACCGAGATTGAACTTTCCGTCTACACACACACTGTTGCTGTTGGAGGTCGCATATAGGTGTGCATGTTTCTTCTCAGTTATGTGAATTAACTTGTTATTGCAATTTATCGATCTGATTATCAGGAAATATTATCTCAACTGGGTGCAATTGAACTCTTTAGCTCGATAGGTCATCCTAATTCTATTATTATGGACTTATTTTTGATAAAATCTCGTCTTTTGGTAATTATTTGCGACCTTATTATTTACTGATAGTTATTTTAGTAGCTCGCATGAACGTCATTATTATTCATCTGAAGTAATCGCAACCGGATCGGAGGGTTTTTATCGGCCGTCTCAAAGCGTACTCAATCTCCATTACCATCATGTTGGCTATTCATAAATTTTTGTTTCGCATCTCGAATTGTACACCACTCGTTCCCCTCATTCGACATTATTTTATGCTACTCTATCAATTGATCATCCCTGCGTCGACTTCCGTGGATTATATTACTGGGGCGTGATATAGCTACTTGGAGGAACTCATTCAATGTGATATCCTTTTTACCTCTGTTGGTCATTTGTTATATTGTCTTGATGAAGGTTGACATGTAATTATATTCGATGCGTTTTACTTTTTATTTTGACTTTGATAGCCATTTTGGGGTATTTTTCAGGTGGGAAATTTATAATTCAGCACTCGGACTTCTACACCGTATACTAGTATGATCTGACAGAACTAGGGTTTCCAAACCGGTTAAACCCGAAACCTGTTAACCGGTTTTTTGTTTAATTTTATCAAAAACGAAAACCGGGGGTATTTTGAGAAACCGAAAAAAAACCGAAAGTCAATTTTTTTCTTAAAATGATCAATAATTTTATTTTTTACTGTTTTTCATGAAGTATCTACTGATTTTAAAATTTTTACTTATGCCGGATCTCACTGGAGCGCAGCTCCAGGAAATGTTAATATATACATGGGTAAATTGAAAAACAAATTTTTATTAAATTGCAAAAATGATCGTTATTTTTTTTTCAATGTTTTTTGTAGATTTTCTCATTTTGTCATGGATTGTCATGAAATCCAAATATTTCCATGACTACCAAATATGTAAATAATTTTTTACAAATAAAGTCCAGGTTAAAACTGTTTATAGTTGTAGATTTTTTTAGCTTCAGTATTCATAAAAGTGTGTGAATTTAATTTTGAAACGTTGGCTGAATAAGTGCTTTTTATTTTAAAAAAAAATTTAAAAACCTCTCGTATATATTAAGTAAGTACTTTAAAATTACTTTATTTATGCTTAAAGAATTTATATACCACAATATCTTCAAGTAAGTAATTATTATATTTTATTTTAGTCTGAATATGAACAGCAAAAAATCAGAAGTATGGAAAATATTTCAAAAAGATGTGCAATTCAGTTTTAAAATGTGCAGGTGGGAACATATCAAATTTGGCGAATCATCTTCGTGCAAAACATGATATCGATGTTAAGAAAAATGAAGAACCTCCAGAGAAAAGAGCAAAAGCAACTTCAAATATGCTTAATTTCATCAAAAGAGAATCTGTGGGGGAATTATTGGCCAAATGCGCAGTGTATGACGGGTTTTCCATTCATGCTATGACACATTCCAGCGCTATTAGAGAATTTATTACAACACGTAGCTATGTAATGCCTAAGAGCGAAAGTACAATTAAAAAATTAATCGTAGATTTTGCTAATGAGAAAAAGCTACAATTTAAGGACAAGTTTATAAAAATGGCTAATTCTGGTATGTGTTTCTCAATAACAACGGATGAATGGACTAGCTGTAGTGGAAAAAGGTATTTAAATGTGACATTACATTCTCAGGAGGATAGTTATAAATTAGGCCTTATTGCCATAGAGGGTTCATGCGATGCCTACCAGATTCACTCATTAGTTGAACAAAAATTGATGTATTATGATATTAAACTTCGTAATATTTTGGCATCAACACAAGATGGGGCTAGTGTTATGAAGAAATACGCACAATTAAATAAAATTGAAAATCAATTTTGCATCAACCATGCTATTCATTTGGCTGTTGTAGAAACTTTTTACAACAAAAATAATGTAATTGATGAAATTTCAGATTCTGAAAATGCTGATGGCGATGAAGATGAAAATCAATTTAATTCTTTTGCTGGCGATCATAATTTAAATATAGATAATGATATCGATAATACTGAATACACATACAGTTTAGATGATGCAAACATTAATGAAATACTGCAAAACTTCCGAAAGACAGTCAGATTTTTTAGAAAATCGCCAGTAAGAAACGACATATTGCAACGATATGATGAAGATAAAGAGGGTAAAAAATTTAAACTTATATTGGACTGTAGAACCAGGTGGAACTCCCTTATACCTATGATGGAGAGATTAGTTCTACTTCAAGTTTGCATAAAACATGCATTGGAAGAAATAGGGTGTGACGATTTATACAATGAAAAAGACTTTAATATTTTAGAAAATTTAATTGAAATATTAAAGCCGACAGAATTTGCAGTAAAAGAACTAAGCAAACATACTTCAACCTTAATCACTGCGGAAAGAGTATTGACATTTTTATTTACTCAAATGAAACAAAACAACACTGCATTGGGGAAAAAATTTTATAATTCTTTGAAAATAGGAATTTCAGAAAGGCGAAATAAAGAATTAATAACTTTGTATAAATTCTTACAAAGTGGAACTTTTCCACAACCAGACTTGATGAAACTTCCATATTCGACTAAGGCGCCGACTTTGTCCCTAGCAACGATGTTAGCTGCAAGATTATTTGGTGAGCCTAATCCACAATTTGCTGAAGAGAATATTGAGGAAAGTGAAGTTGAACCAATAGCATCTGGATCGGCTACTTTAGTACAACGATTGCAGCAATCAATTTCTGCAGTCTTGCAGGATTCAAAGGAATGTGCCAATGATGGCAATTTTGAGTTATCCTTCCAAAAAGAGTTGAAAATGTTTGGTGTTACTAAGCAAAAATCGAAAACGGTCCAAAACTTATTCAATGCTCTGGCATCGATTCAACCCACATCAACAGACAGTGAGAGAGTCTTTTCGATAGCCGGTAATTTTTGTACCAAATTACGTTCATCCATGAAATTTGAGCTTTTGGACGCATTAATTTTTCTAAAATATTATTTTATTAAAAAACTAAATCCATAATTATAAATTATGTTACTTTTCTTTTTTCTATTTTTGATGTATAATTAAATAATGAAGTTATGTTAATTTTCAATTTTTTTATATAATTCTTAAATAAAAATAATTATTTAAAAATAATATTGCTTAATTTTGAATATTGTTTGTATTTTTGTTTATTTTCCTTGATTTACAGCTCCAAATGTATGTTTTATTGTATATTTAAAGGAACTTTTTTATATTTAAAAAAACCGGTTAAAACCGGTTTTCACTTTCAAAAAACCGAAAACCGGGGGTTTGAAATTCTTCGATTTTTTGGATGCAATAGACAGAACCATCCCAAGGCCAATCTTAAATGCCCTATGCATTTCATATTTAGTAATAATATTTACCTATTTTCGAACCTTTTATGTTTCATTTTATCATTTGAATATGTATTTGTAAATTCTGTCATTTGATTGTCCTGAGTCGGATAAATGCCTTATAACTGCGACCTGGAAACGTTAACTCTCTGCAACTTGTATGTCTTACCAATGAATGGAATTTTTTGGGTGGGTTAATTTTCTGGTTTAGCTGACTATTACTTAGTAATAAACGCAATTCGGAAGTTCGATTGTCAACTTAATCCTACGGTTATGCAGATTTTATTATTTTTATTGTGAAAGTTGTTAGAAAATTACAGTTTATTTTTATTAAATTTACTTCAAAATTTCATATTTTAGTTTTCTAAAATTCCAAATTACTGATGTAACAACGATTTCACAACATTAATTTCCCCGTCACCTTCCCTTAATTGATCCTAGGTTGAATTATATTGATATTAGGAGTTTATGAGTGCCCACTGGACTACTCAGTGTTTTGATTTTGAGCCGATGTGGTTTATTATAATTTAGGTCGAATTTTTAGGAAGAGGGTGATGATAGACTAGCCAAAAGACTATTCCCTCTTCAACCCAACTTCCCCTATACGGCATTATTTTGACGTTTCAGCTACTGCGTTCTCACGCCGTAGCCTTCACGGGCACTTACATCGCACTTACACAATTAGGTTGGGGTGTGTGGATTTTACTAACTTGCGGTGTTGTGTCAGCTGTGGGCCGGAAAAATTTCGACAAAAGTTATTATTAAAACTTTTCTTTTGAATTGGCATATACATATTTAGCATAATACATTGTTGAATCATGATATAGCATTCTCAAAATCTCATACAAACCTTTCCCCACGCCGACGCCCAGGCAGAGCTCATATGAGGTTGTCTGACCGCGACGTGGAGAAAATTTCGAACATTCCTCCACTCACATTAAAAATCGTAGAAATTGTTCTGCTAAGACTGGTTAAGACGGTTTTTAGAGTTTTAGTTAAAAAAACTGATTAAAATTCTGTGAAAATGAATCGGTATATATACCTATTGTACGACCCTAACCTTGCGTGTTAAATTTGATGTGGTAAAACAAAATTTGACCTTGTGATTTTCTGGTATATTATTATTATTTTCATAATTTAATTTGACAATTTTATTTTTTACTTTTAATTAAATTGTTTCCAATTCAAATTATTTGATTTTAGTTCCACTTTCGTGGACTTTTCGCTTTTTTGGTAATTTGTCAAATTTCGGTCAAATTTTCATGTTCTCAATTTATTTCTATGTTTATTTCGTGCGAGTCTTGTTGCACTTTGTTATTATTTTAATTTACTTTTGTGTTTTTCGATTTTATATTTTTATTGTTTCTTTCTCGTATTTTAGCATGATTAATTGATGTTTTATGGGTCTGATTTTAAATCTGCGTGTTGTATTTGCGTGCTGTTACCGATTCATTAAAACAAAATCGTGTCTTGACCCAACAGGACGAATAAACTGATTCATAGTCAAATCTTGTAGAAAATATAATGTCTTTTATTATATTCCAATAAATTATTTCTCTGTTCCTTGGTAATCTGTTTTGGCTGCCATCTTGTTTACTTTTTGACAGAATACCAAATTTTTGATATTTATTGAGGCTTTGGAACCTATCGTAGGCCGGGAAATTATAGGTAGTTAATGCGGCCCTTGGTGCAATTTTGGTTGGCCAGCCCTGATCTAAATCATCTGTAAATAAAAGTTTTAAAAGCACGTCGAGTTATCTCAGTCATTTTAATCCATCTATACGTAAAACCTTCTGGAGTCAGGTTACGATTTGTGTTGATCGTTAAACCCACTGTTGGGCCAGCACACAAATATCCTTGAGAATTGTTTAAATGCATCAGTAATACAGCACGAAAACCCAGCACCAAGATAACTTAAAATACAATATACAACACCAACTAAACACTTTAAAATCTGAAAGAATATAAATAAATATAAAATCAAAAACATAAAAGTAAAATAAAATAAATACAAAATGCATCAAGAACCGCACGAAATCTACATAAAAAATAACATAATAACAAGAAAATTTGACCGTAAAATGACCATTTCTATAAAAGTAAAAATTAATGAATTAAATAAATAAAAATAAAATATTTTTGGCTGAATAAATTTAATTAAAAATGTTAAAAATAAATTACCAATTTAAATTAAGAAATTAATAAAAATTTAATTTAGATAACACAAATAATTTCAAGGTCAAATTTGTTTAATTGCAATAAAAATAACACGCGAGGTTGAGGTCGAATTGTAGGTATATATACTGATGTGTTTTCACAAATTAGCAGCACAAAATTGACAGCCAAATTTCAAGCAAATTGACATATTGTGTGCAGCCAAATTGGCCAGACAAGATCAGACCAAAATTAACAGGCTGTATGCAGAGAGAAAGATTTAATTCCACTGTTAGCTGTAGCTGGTCAGATTGATTTTAAATTACCTTTGTCGATTTGTGGTATTACTTTCCTGTATTATTTTTCAACTGCCTACAATTATGGAATTTTATGATATGAATGTAGAATTTATATGAAGAATATACGATTACGCCTCGAAACTTTTATCGAATTTAGATGGTAACATTTAATTTTTTTTTGTGGCCCACAGCCAAAAACAAACTGCAAGTAATTAAAATTACACATAATCTATCGAACTGTGTAAGTTCGTGTATAATCGTCAATGGTTCGTGCCCGTGAAGGCTACGGCGTGAGAATGCAGTATCCGGAACGTCAATATTATCCGTATATAGGGGAAATTGGAGGGTAAAAGAGTAGTCTTGTGGCTGCTCCTTCATCATCCGTTTCCTGAAAAATAGACATAAATTTTTTAACAACAATCGGCTCAAAATCTCTAACACCGAGTAGTCCAGTGGGCACTCAGTAACTATGAAATGAACATACATAGATCTTAAAGACAAAGAGAGGGAATGGGTAGCGGGGAAGATTGCGAAATCGTTGCAACAGTTAAAATGAATAGCCATCGGAAAAAGATTAATCCGAACGACCAAAATCATGAAAAATAATGTTTTTAAATAATATATAAGATTTAAATAAATTATGTCGAATTGAAACGGAAAATATGGGCAGAACGCTGCGCAAATTTTCGGAAATAGTTAAAACATTTATCATAAAAACTGTAAAATAAAGACGGAACGCTGCTCAAATTTTCCGAATCAATTAAAATACTTATCGAAATAAGTAAAAAAAAAGTGAAATACGGCTCAACTGTTGGTATAAGAGTATTATGAAACTGTAAAATAACGGCAGAATGCTGCTCAAATTTTCCGAATTAATTCAAATACTTAACAAAAATATGGTAACAACTATATAGTTTCAAAATATCAACGCCCAGAAACTCACCACCACTAACGAACTCAACACACTCATTTTAAGACTAAATAATAAATTGATCTACAATCCAATTATATTCTCCTTTAAAAAGTGAATAAGTTGGTAATCATTTGCATTGTAGTTGAAATACTGTATTTACCGAAAGTGACTAAGGTTCGTGCTATAGTTAAATATATTACATTTTCATGACGCAAAAGAATTTTAATTATTTTTGACCCAGTTAATTTTCTAGTGAACCAAAAGTAGAAAGTTTTTTCTCCATTTCATATGAAAATTAACAACAAAATATTATGTTTTGTTTATCTTGGTGTAAACCTGAAAAATAATTTTAAATTTAATTTTAAAGTTTTATTGGTTCTTTGTTAAATTTTTCTTTTCTTACTTTACTTATCTATTAATTAAAATGGACGATGTCGAGTCACCATATATTTTACTAAATTGGCTTCAAAGTGGATCAGAAGAAATGCAGCTTTCTGCACTCGAACAACTATGTTTGGCATTGCTTCAATATGAAAGCAATGAAACTTTAATTAAATTTTATCCTCCATCTACATATATTCCAATACTGGCTTGTTTGTGCCAAGATTTTGACATTTCATTCGTATTATTAGAAGCAATTATCAGAACAATGACGTATTACATGCAAGCATTGCCTCACGAAGTTATTAATCGATTGGTTAATACTAAAGGTTCGTTAGTGGCGATTTGTATGAGATTAGAAAATCCAAATATGACCAATCCTGTAGAAAGTGATTTAACTCAACAAATTATTAAGGTAATTAGTACTTAGTATTTTGAAAAGAAAATTATTTAATAATTTTAATTCAATTTTATTTGTTACTAAATTTAATTATCCACCATATTTTAAATTTATAATTTAACTTCATAAACTAACAGCCAAAATCATTACAAGACAATATTGAAAATTAAAGGCATTCATATAGTTTGTCCCTTCATGTTTAAATTCAATAATTATTGAAATTGACAGATAACTTTTTCGAAAATAAATCAAAATCTTTTTACGACATTCTTTTGATGGACAGCGTGTAAAAATCTTTGCGGTCCTCGAAAATTTTTTGTAAATTCATTCTTAGCAGACTAGATATTATTTAGTCCTCTATTGATATTCACAACAATGGTTGATTGTATGCTAAAATTCTATCAGAATTCCACCAGAACAAAATCCTATTAAATTATTTTGTAGATATTCTTTAGTCATTCCAAGAACTTAATGTTTTTAACAAAACTTCGTAATAACGTTTTCGCATCTTGAGCTTATAATCCCACAAAATTTATAAATAAAGTTGGTCAAAATTTGTTAGCCTCTACCTTAAAAGATATAACTAGTAGATATTTGCTAAAAATTGTTGATCGTTTGTCGATGCAAAGCTTCGAATTTCTTTCAGCAATCTTAGAGAGAAAACATTTCTTTATAAGTCCTCTACGATGATTAAGACGATTTTAAAATTGCATAATATCTAAATTTTATTTTCCATGTCAGTAAGTAGACGATTTATTTTCGTAAAACTTTTTTATAATAAAATTTTTATTTGGTAATATTTGTTAGTAATAATAATTGTAATAGTATTTTTATTTTTTATATAATCCACATTTTCTTGATAATGATGATGAATATTTCACGTAATTATTAATAAAGATTACAATGTACAAGCCTATTTATTTTGATTTGTCTTGAACTTTATTTCTGATAGTAGTTTTTTTTATAGTCTAATATTTTTATTTGTTGGTAATATTTGGTAGTAATAATCCTTTAAATAAATTGTAATATTATTTTAATTTTTACATTATTAGCTATACAAATTCAAGATATGTGCAATATGAATGTATGATTAATAAAATGTAACGTAAAAAGTCACACACACGCATGTCATTTGCAATATAAATGCACGAATTTGATTGGTTACACACCTGATTTTACAAGTATAAAAGATATATGAAATGTAATTTCATTCGTTATTTTGATAAATGAATAACAAGAATGTTTTTGGTGAGAAATTCAAAAACACAAGCTTAAATAAGAAAGTAATTGAAGAAAGTAAGCAAGATATACAATCAGTGCGAATGTACCATAAATATAAGATGTATTTCTTGGTAAATGAAATCAAATATAAATTTTCAAATACAGTAAACTTGATCAAGTCGCAATATTCAAGTTTCAATGCACAATTAACAAAAGAGGATGTTGTTGCAGTAAATCGAGTGTTAATGAAAATCAATTGGAATTTAAGTTACAGTGAAACTATATTGATCAACAATCGAAATTCCAGTTTTCATGACGCTTTTGAAGAAATTGAATATAAAGATGGGGAAAGCTGGTTTGTAAATATTTCAATACAGTGATATAAAATAGATGATAAAGATGTTATATCGCCAATTTGAAAATTAGTTAGTACTCAAATTTCGATGGGATTTTAATATATTTTAATTAAATGTTTAGTTTTGAATGTGTCTTTTTATTAGTACAATATATTTTGGAAAATGTCTGTAAAAGTTGACTAATGGTTTATAAACGTGTTTGTAAGAGGATTAAAATCTATATATTGTTTGAGTAAAAATATGTGTAGTGTTTTAAAACTGTACTGTGTTTTTAATATTCTAGAATCTAGATGACTATTAAGTAACCATGCGATCAAAACAAGGATCAAAAATAACGACCATAGAGATCAACAATTCTAGATAAAGTCACAATTGGTGACGTAATTAACGATATGAAAATTTTAAAAGTTACTTAAGAAACCTTCATGATCGCATTTGCTTAACTAATTGACAAACAATTTCTGCCTTTCAAACCTGTATCTTCAATACGTAAAATTAATTTTCCTGTTTAATCGTTCAGTAAAGTAAACTGAACATTTCTGTAAGATAATGTTGCACAATAGTAACTTAACAGTAATGTAATCGAGCTTTAAAACTATTCAGACTTACGTAATCGTCAATTTAAACCAAACAACTGTGTAGGGTCTTCGAAATTTTTTTATGAAAATGTAAGGATTTTACATTGGATATGGAATGCAAATTACTAATGCATTATTAAAGTACTATTATACATTGAATATAATAATAATAATAATAATAATAATAATAATAACAATAATAATAATAATAATAATAATAATAATAATAATAATAATAATATATTGTGTATCTAATATATAAATTGACTAAGCTATCTAGTGTTCAATTAAACAATTTAAAATATATGTGATCTACTTATTCATTTTGTTAAATCTATATGACCTATTTATTTACTTAACTGTTGATGTATACATTAAGATGTTTAAAAACTGTGTAATAATAATGTGTAATTATTAATTAATTTTAAATTGTCTGTTTTGCTTAAGTTAATATGAAATAAAACAATTCCAAAAACAAAATAAATTTATTTATAATTAAATTAACCTAAAAAGATATTATATTTCAAGAAAATAAAATTTTCTAGACATAGTTATTTACTTAAAGTTTATGTGTACATTAAGATAGATCTTTTGAAAAAAAGTATAAGAATAATGTTGAATTATTATTTATTTTAAATTGTCTTTGTTTAACGATTTGTTTAAGTTAAGATGAAATAAAATAATTCCAAAAATATAAAATAAATTTATTTATAATTAAATTAATCCAAAAATTTAAATTCGAAAGCTTCCCAATTCCCATGAAACTTGCTAAACGCTAGTTTTGAGTCGTGTATTTCCATTATTCCGTAAGGAACATGTTCCAACGAAGATTCGACAATTGCCGGAATTGTCACTTGGATAAATCGGCGGGTTTTGATAATTTCACCACAATGTTGATGGCCAGTAATGTACGCTTTTACGCATGGAAATTGATAAATAATGTCGAGTATTTCTTCATTATTCCAAACTATAGTTCTCTCGTCAATATAGCTTAAGATTGGTACATGGCCGGCTAAAATAACAACCATGTTCTTAAGACTGCAATCTTCCAAATGACCTTTGAGCCATTTTATTTGTTTTTCACTTATTGCACCATTGTAAGCCACGTATCTTGGTTTAGTGGCTCCAAGAAATTCATTTTTATTTAAATTTGGATTATTTTGTTGTAAAAATTCTTCTGCTTCCAAATAATTATCATCTGTGCTGTCTAACAGACTAATTTCGTAAGTATCTAGAACCAATAGGCATATTTTTGAGGACAAATCAACTCTATAATAATTCATGTTCTTTACGGAATCCCCATATTTTCGTAAAGAGTCTCCCAGAAAAGAGTTAGAAAATTCCAGTCTGGTCAAATTATAAAGTTCATGATTACCAATGACGTGATATAGTTCGATCTCGTCGTCTTTTAGTCGACTACCAGTTTCTTGTAGGCCTTTTTCGACGTGATTAAATATCTTACATTTCCCATCTATCAAATCTCCAAGTTGTAAAATGTTCTTGCAATTTTCTGCCTTGAAATACTCAATAGAACGATCTAAATGTATTAAACTATTCCTATAAAATCTTTTATTTGTTTTATCTGAGTTCCAACTATCATCACAATCGCAATATTGTACATCCGAAACTAATCCAAGTTTGAAAGAAGTCATTATAGTTTACAAAAATCATGTTTTGTTCATTTTTTGCAGGGTTAATGGTATCCATTTGAACATTTTCATTATTTTGAATTTTTTTCATTGATCCAAAATATTTTTTATTATTTTATTTACCTATTGGGGTAAAAGCAACAAAAATTCATCGCATCATACAGTTTGAACAATCTGGAGGATTTAAAAATTATAGAGATAGCAACATGCGGCTTATAGCTATATCAACATACACACTTGATAAAAATTCACGACGATTTTATATCAGTTTTATTAAGGAAAGATTTACATTGGTCAAAGCGTTCTCGATCAATCAAAATTACGTATGTACCAACTTCAGTATATTAATTTGGAAAAATATAGCGAGTAGTGGGATGTGTCACCGCTAGATCACCTATTCAATGTCATTAGATGAATCACAATAATTTCTCAATGTCATTGAAACACAAAGACCATGACTCATCATATTTTTCAAAGGTATTGAAACAAAGACCATTTAAATTTATTTATTTTTATTTTACATATTTTAATTATTTGTTTTAATCAAATCAATAATATTATTCATTTATTTTTTAATTATATTTTTTTGGTATTATTTTATATACTTTTATTATTTTTATTAATAAAAATAATAATAATAATAAAAAAAAAATAATAATAATAATAATAATAATAAAAATAAAAATAATAATAATAATATTAAAAATAATAATAATTATTATAATAAAAATATTAATAATAATAATAATAACCATATTATTAAATAAATAATATAATGAAAATAGATTAGTAAACAATTATTTAATTCATTTCATTATAACTAACCATTTAATTTAATAATAAAAGTATAATTAAAATATAAATAAATAATAAAAATATTGACTTTATTAAAACAAATAATTAGAGTATATAAAATAAATAAATAATATTATTGACTTGAATAAAACAATATTCACTTCATTAAAACAAACAATTTAATTTAATAATAATATACCATTTAAAAATAAATAACATTATTGACTTGATTAAAACAATATTCACATCTTAACTTAAACAAATCGTTAAACAAAGACAATTTAAAATAAATAATAATTCAACATTATTCTTATACTTTTTTTCAAAAGATCTATCTTAATGTACACATAAACTTTAAGTAAATAACTATGTCTAGAAAATTTTATTTTCTTGAAATATAATATCTTTTTAGGTTAATTTAATTATAAATAAATTTATTTTGTTTTTGGAATTGTTTTATTTCATATTAACTTAAGCAAAACAGACAATTTAAAATTAATTAATAATTACACATTATTATTACACAGTTTTTAAACATCTTAATGTATACATCAACAGTTAAGTAAATAAATAGGTCATATAGATTTAACAAAATGAATAAGTAGATCACATATATTTTAAATTGTTTAATTGAACACTAGATAGCTTAGTCAATTTATATATTAGATACACAATATATTATTATTATTATTATTATTATTATTATTATTATTATTATTATTATTATTATTATTATTATTATTATTATTATTATTATATTCAATGTATAATAGTACTTTAATAATGCATTAGTAATTTGCATTCCATATCCAATGTAAAATCCTTACATTTTCATAAAAAAATTTCGAAGACCCTACACAGTTGTTTGGTTTAAATTGACGATTACGTAAGTCTGAATAGTTTTAAAGCTCGATTACATTACTGTTAAGTTACTATTGTGCAACATTATCTTACAGAAATGTTCAGTTTACTTTACTGAACGATTAAACAGGAAAATTAATTTTACGTATTGAAGATACAGGTTTGAAAGGCAGAAATTGTTTGTCAATTAGTTAAGCAAATGCGATCATGAAGGTTTCTTAAGTAACTTTTAAAATTTTCATATCGTTAATTACGTCACCAATTGTGACTTTATCTAGAATTGTTGATCTCTATGGTCGTTATTTTTGATCCTTGTTTTGATCGCATGGTTACTTAATAGTCACCTAGATTCTAGAATATTAAAAACACAGTACAGTTTTAAAACACTACACATATTTTTACTCAAACAATATATAGATTTTAATCCTCTTACAAACACGTTTATAAACCATTAGTCAACTTTTACAGACATTTTCCAAAATATATTGTACTAATAAAAGACACATTCAAAACTAAACATTTAATTAAAATATATTAAAATCCCATCGAAATTTGAGTACTAACTAATTTTCAAATTGGCGATATAACATCTTTATCATCTATTTTATATCACTGTATTGAAATATTTACAAACCAGTTTTCCCCATCTTTATATTCAATTTCTTCAAAAGCGTCATGAAAACTGGAATTTCGATTGTTGATCAATATAGTTTCACTGTAACTTAAATTCCAATTGATTTTCATTAACACTCGATTTACTGCAACAACATCCTCTTTTGTTAATTGTGCATTGAAACTTGAATATTGCGACTTGATCAAGTTTACTGTATTTGAAAATTTATATTTGATTTCATTACCAAGAAATACATCTTATATTTATGGTACATTCGCACTGATTGTATATCTTGCTTACTTTCTTCAATTACTTTCTTATTTAAGCTTGTGTTTTTGAATTTCTCACCAAAAACATTCTTGTTATTCATTTATCAAAATAACGAATGAAATTACATTTCATATATCTTTTATACTTGTAAAATCAGGTGTGTAACCAATCAAATTCGTGCATTTATATTGCAAATGACATGCGTGTGTGTGACTTTTTACGTTACATTTTATTAATCATACATTCATATTGCACATATCTTGAATTTGTATAGCTAATAATGTAAAAATTAAAATAATATTACAATTTATTTAAAGGATTATTACTACCAAATATTACCAACAAATAAAAATATTAGACTATAAAAAAAACTACTATCAGAAATAAAGTTCAAGACAAATCAAAATAAATAGGCTTGTACATTGTAATCTTTATTAATAATTACGTGAAATATTCATCATCATTATCAGGAAAATGTGGATTATATAACAAATCTTCGTTTGGATCATTTGTGTGCAGAAACATTTTTTCATTCTCGTCAATTATTTGCAACACTTTAGCATCACTCATAACCTATCACTCAATGCTATTTCTCATGAGTTACTTGATATTATATAATTTTGCTTTTATTATTACCATGCAAGCAGCAGTGTTCTCGGGGTTGAACACAATGATATTGAGTTCAGGTCTGAAAACCTGACTGCTACCATTTTTTTATGTGCCCTTTAAATACAATAATTTCCAAATAAATTATACTAATTTTATAATAAATAAATAATTATTTTGTTTTTTTGTAACAGCTACTTGAAGAGCTATGCAAGCGCGATACAAAATCATTGGCTAATATTGGTGGTACCTCATATGTTATCAGTTTCATGTCTAGAACCTATCAAATAATACACCTGGACACCATTAAATCTGGATTTTATATTTTGTATAAAATAATAGATAAAATAGATCCATCAGACTGTAGATTAGCAGAATGGTTTGAGTTTCTCTCAAACTTTTTCAAGCATTCCGATTTTAAAATTGTCGAGTACAGTCTCCACTGTCTTTTATCCATTGTGAAAGCATGTAATGATAAAAAAATCTCCACAGATCATCTAGGAATTGAAAAAATCATAGATGATTTATTAGAAATGACAATGGTACAGTTGAAAATGGATAACCAAACTAGTCATAATCAAAATCCAAGTATATTTCTTTATAAACTTGTTTTGTCATACTTTGAAATTGTTAATTTTAAGTTTAATTTGGAGCAAATATTTAATTTTAAAATTATATTTTTTGTCAATGATTTAGATCAGGGGTCGGTAACCTTTTGGCTGTGGTATTCCAAGCCACACTGCCAATTGATTCAGTGTGCCACCTTATTATTTTTACAAATAAGTAATGGTATATGTCTGTCACATTAAATAATACAGTTCTATGTGAAAATAATTTGATCGTAAAATTATCTTTTTAAAATATTTAATTGAAAAACAAATAACATTGAATTCCAACAAAAAATGACACGAATCATTATATTTTAAATTTTAAAAAATAATGTTTAACTCGAAATCAATGATTAAATTAAAGGTTGTACCAAAAGATGCTTCTAAAAATGAAAAATTTCCAAATTACTTATGTGGTTTGCTTTATTTATCAATGGTCAAAACCAACACTTAAAAAGTACATGTTTCAACTGGTATCACAACAGATCGGAACGCATTTAAAAAGACCCGCTCAATTCCACGACGAGAGTCCGAAGAAAGTATCAATGTTAAATTTGCCACCTAGTTAAAAGTCTCACAGTAACACATGTGTGATGTACAGCTTTTAATACTGTGTCAACACAAGAGATGCTTGTGATATTATTTGACGTTGTTTGGGAAATTAGTGTTTGATAAAGCAAAAATATATAATTTCAATACCAATACAAATATATATTTTTATCTAATAATATTAGAGAATATATGTCAAACCGTCATTAACAGCAAAATATATATTGTGCCATTGACAACTCCACTGGGTGCCATAGGTTGCCGACCCCTGATTTAGATAGTAACTCCTTATGCGGTTATTTCTGAAATGAAAATTTTCAGGAATTCGGTAAACAGCAATAATTCAACTGCTTTACTACTGTATCAATCAATTATAGTCGCGCCTTTAGTTGACTCTTTCTTTGTCCTTTATGAGTCATTCAAATACTCACTTGATATGCCGAAATATTGTGTACCTGATAAAGAATTGTTTTGATCTAAAGTCCTCTGAAGCCCTACAAATGTTTATATGAAAAATTTATTTATTTGTAACTCTTGATACGATAGTAGTTGAATATTTAGTAATACCATTTACTAAATATTATAAAAACATTTCTTTTAACACTTTCACACCAAAATATTTTTCCTAGGTTAATTTTGCACAGAAAACGCGTCTACTTCCTTCACCTGTAGGAATTTTATTTATAAATTGTAGTCCTGTTAGTTTCATTGAGACGTACATAAATACGAGGAAGTTGGATAAATACGGTCTACGACTGTTGTTCAATATTTTTTGTGTGAAATGGTTTACGATATTTTCAAAATATTATCAAAATACATTTCAGAATGCCTGAGAAAGTATCGAAAACTTGTTACTAATTATGCTCATTATTTGCAATATTTTATTAGACGATACTACAATCCAAAATACAAACAATAAAGTCGGTCTATCCAAAGTAATAATAGATTTAATTTTGTGTATAATCCGAGGCTCCCATCAATTTCTCCATAATTTGTTAGTGAAAAGCAAATTGGTAGATATAATTCTTGAAATCACCTGGCAGTATGATAGTTCCTCCATCAGTATTTTGCAATTAATTGAAGGTATGTTTGATCAAATTATGGAAAGAACAACTTACAAGTCGAATGAAAATATTCAAAGATATAAATTGTCAACAGCTTTGGGTATGAGAGTTATACACAATAGAATGTACAGTGAAGAAATGATTCAGCAATATTGGAATTACCACGAGCATCTTTTAAAAGCAATAGTAAATGGTAATGTAGGTAAAACGCCAGCAATTATTTGTAGTCTAAAGGGTATTTAAAATATTATCTAGATCATCTCAAAGAACTTTTGCTTTCAACTGATTTTGATCCCAATTTTAAAGACATTTTTGGTCAGACATCTCTCAATTGGGCTTCAGCAATCGGACTTCTAGAAGCAGTAAATTTACTATTAACCAGAGGAATAGACCCTAATTTGGGAGAAAGAGGTACATCATTGCACTATGCTGCTGCTCAAGGACATATAAGTGTTATCAAGGCTTTAATAAATGTAGTTTTTGTAGAAATTTATAGTTTGTTTATTTGCACTTAGAATCAAACGATGGATTTTTATGTAAAAGATGTCGAAGGAATTACTGTTACAGAAAGACTTGAACAGTTTATAAAATTAAATTCTAATCCTAACAAAATAGAAGAAATCAATGATTTTATTCTAAAAATAGGTTATTTTTTATAAATTTATTTTTATCGGCTTAAATTTATTTTTAAATTTCTGAACACAATAAAATTTTAATTTGAAGTTATCAATTATTAATAAAATTGTTTTGTCTGAATTTTGATCACACTTAACAATTTCGATTATGCAAATATTTTAACACTGGTAAAAAACTATTCAATATCAAATTCAGTGAATGAAATTCGATTATATTTTATTTTATTATGTTATATATAAAATAGTATGTGTATGATTGCAGAATGTTGAAATCGCTCAGAATATGAAAATGCATAATTAAATTACAAGATGACAAACTCGTGTAAGCTATGCCATTCAGCAACACTACTGTTTGCAGAAGAATAAACGAATAGAGTGAAAACACTGAAATAGAACTTATTAAAAAGCTTAAAACAAATATATTTTCACTACGAATGAATGAACCAAATTTGAGAAAAAGTGAAGTCATGCTGATAACTTACGTAACTACACACAAGCACACCTAATCCCATATCACACCTTTGACATTCAGGCATAGGTTACGTAATCTTCATTCATACAACCTCAACATACATACATATTACAAAATTTTGAATAAGTAATATTTACAATCATCCTACACGCGTAAATGGCTATAATCATTTAAAATTATATTTTATAAGTTCAACAACATTTCGTCCAATTGTGTGGTTTCCTATTCATCATGTTCTAAATAAATTTGTGAAATATTTACTTTTAAATACATTTTATATTATTTATTTAATTTTTTTAAATAGAAAACCAAAAACTCAATGTCAAGACTGATATAATTTTGACAAAACAATTTTTTATTAAAAGAATTATTCCAATATTAATAAAGATTTATTTCAAAAATTACAAACCCACTTTAAGGTATTTATTTTATTATTATTATTATTATTATTATTATTATTATTATTATTAAATAAAATAAAATAAAGCGCCAATCCAATATATATATTATATTACAATATGTTATGACAGATTCACTTTCATTGTCAGGTAGATATAAACTGGAATCTATATAGAATAAATTATTTTTATTTAATAATTTCTTTTTTATTTCAAAAATATTTTTACTAAAAATCATAAATTCTGCTTTTATAAATTTACAGTTTTAAAACATTTTGCAATTAAAATTTATAAAACCTAAAGGACCACAATTTGTCCATTAGACACATGAATAAAATTTCTAAGTAAAAGCAAAATTCCTCTGTTTTATAAATAGGTAAATCCCAGATAATGTTAAATAAAACATTTTTTATGAGATTTTGCTCAAATTGTTGTTTTACTTGACTAAGTGAAGTTCAATATACCGTATTAAAATAAAAATTGTTTATTTTGAAAATATTTTGTATATAATAATAATAATCAGGTATTTATTATCGAATATTTTTACATCTGTACTAATCCTAATCTAATTAGTAATGGAAAGAAAAAGAGGACTAATCAAAATTGAAATTACCCAAATTTTCTCTGATAGTGAAGATGAAAGTGAAATGAATATTTCTACATCAGGTGATGAAGGTGAGGAAAATGTCGCTTTTGATCATGTATCAGATAGTGAAGAAAACACAATAGAAACCGATTCGGTTGAAGAAAATGAGCAAATAGGTGACGCAACCACGGAAATAAGGATTTTGATACGGTACATGCTATAAAAGGGGCCTCAGAAAAAGTTGTACTTCCTCCAGGTAAAGTAATTGCGCAACCATAAGATTGTTTCAACTTATTTCTCGACAATAAGATTTTAAAATATTATTAAAATATAGTAACTTTGAAGCAACGTTAAAGTTAGGAATAGAATGAAAAAACCTTGATCGGTTTGAATTACAGACATATTTTTGACTCTTATTGTCTTCTGGGGGTAAACAGAGTAAAATTAATATTTTCGAATTTTTGGGATCCGCTTTTAGAAAATCTCATTTTTCGGGCAAATATGAGTAGAAGTCATTTTAAACTCCAATTTTATGACCGAAATTCTAGATTTGAACGTCGACAAAAAAGATAAATTTGCACCTTTACGGGATCTTTGAGAAAAGTTCTATATCAACTTTAAAAAAATTTACATACTCGGCGAAAATTTAACTATATATGAACAGCTGGTTCCTTTTCGAGGTAAAGTACCATTCAAACACTACATTACAAGTAAACCTGGCAGATACGGAATGAAAATGTGATAGATATACGATAATTCTACAAGTTATCCACTCTTCGGCATACCATATTTGGGAACAGAAGGTTCAACAAGAACTACAAACCTAGCTCAAAATTTAGAAGAAAAATTATGTGAGCCATATTTCAACACACATAGAAATATTACTTTTGATAACATTTTTACTAGTGTTCCATTGGCGGAATCTTCATTGACAAGAGGTTTAACTACCGTTGGAACACTAAGTAAAAATGAAAAATATATTTCTAAAAATGTTTTAAAGATTCCTAAAAAAATACGAAACAATATTACTTTGGTTTCATGTGTTATGAAACCAAATCGTGCTGTAATTTTACTCTGTATAAAACACAAAACTTCCATCATCAATAAAGATAATAAAATTAAATCTTAAATAAATTTGTTCTATAATAAAACCAAAAGTAGAGTAGATCAAATGTATCATAATTATACAGTTCGTAGAAGAACAAACATAGGACCTTTAGCATTTCTACAAAATTTAATTGACATCGGAGGAATTGCGACGCAAGTAATTTGGAACAAATTGTTTCTTAAAAACAAGTTGTCCCGAAAATATTTTTGAGATCAATTGCCAAGAGTTTGGTAAATATTCCATTTAGGACAAGTAGTTTGAGAGGCTTACATGCCTAACAGCAAAGAGAAATTTCAGAGATTCTACAAGTTAAGATTCAAACTGAACCTAATGCGTCTACTTCCGATTGAAAACTCAAACAAAAAAAAACGAAGATGTCATTATTGTTTACCAAAAATATCAAGAATTTCTAAACAAATTTGTGAAGGTTAGGGTGCATGACAACTGCATGTCAAAAAATTTTTTATCTACTTTTGATCTGTCTGTGTTTCTGATGTGTTCCAGTATGATTATAGATAACTTTGGTGAAATATTTTTAACATCCGATTTGATTTAGAGGTCCCCCGTAGACAAAATATGATGTCAGTACCCGTTACTAATCGGGATGCAGCCTTAAAAGGCTTAATGTTGGAGACTTATTCAAAATTAAGTGTTTACGTGTTGATTTGTGAAGGGCAAGTTCTTTTCTGGTCAAAACAATTAGTTAGGACAAAAAACTTATTTTTTTATCTCGCATAACACAATTATACATACGAAAAAGTCACCAAAAGGACGCAAATCATAATATGTAAACAGCTGAACTGAACTGATGTACATGTTTATGGAGTAAATCGTTTGTTTTACAGGATTCAATCATCACTATTAGATCAATGCAATTACATGTGTACTGTGTAGTCCTGAACAGTCACAAATACGATTGTCAATATAATTACAGTTTTTCATTTTTGAATTTTATCTGTCGACGAAGATCTGGATGCTCTTGACGGTCTTTCTCAAAGACCTGAAGTACATTCTGGAAATGTTCATCCGAACGAGCAGTGTCAACAAAATCTGATGATAGCTTGACGGCTCTTTCTGAACAATCGTTGACGACATTAACTGCTGCCACATTTTTAGCACTGTTCATGTATGCTTCCGAATTATTCCATTCACTGACAGGAAGTTCCAGAAAGCTTGAATCCAACTGCAAGGGTATATTGTAAACCATGAATCTTCTCCGACCAAATCACACAGGCGCGTAGACGCATTGATGGATGTGGTGAATTTTGGTTTCCCCCAACCGTTACCAAACCGATTCAATGGCGCTTGAAGTTCAATTGATGGTTTTATCTTTAGCAAGGCACCAGCCAGCGCTTCTCGTTCATGTGGCACCAAGTCCCAGTTAGTTCGCAACTTGGTGAACAATGTCACATCTGGTGACCTTGATGCTTTAATCTTCAAATCTTCAAAAACATGAGAGAGGACCACTTCACCAATGTGATGGCGACAGCCTGACCACAGGACTACACGTTGCAATTTTTCCTGTATGGCAATGCAAGCAGCAGTCAAATGGCCCGTATTCGAGCTGGTTGTGTCAAATGTCATATTGACGATTCGGTCCGCACAATGCCACTCGGTCATCAGCTTCATTGTTAACTCAGCAATGATTTCTCCGCATGACTTATCTGAGGCTTTGTAATAACTGGGCACTCCCATCAGCTTCAGCTGTGAAGCATCGCCAACAACTACAGTCATGCGGTCTTCCATCACATGCTGATTTTGTAGAGTCGGCGTCTGCTTTCCATCCCAATGCAGGGTGCAGAGTTTGGGCGGTTCCCAGTTGGTGTGAATGTCCGTGGCTATTTCACCTACAACCCTACGACGAGAGCGATCAGCCGTTGCATATGAGGTTGCAACTCTAATTACATCACCACCGGACTCTGTAATCAGTCCATGTGTGAAAGCAGCTTGCTGTGTTGGTGTCATTTTAAGCCTTGTTGCCATTGATACCAGATTTGGTCGGCTTAGCACATCAGGTGGTATGAAGGCCATTGTACCAGTCGGCTTTCTTCGCTGTGACTGTGTTCTCTCTTGTGAGGCAGCTTTAGCTTCTAAATCATATTCAGAAGTCAGGGCCTGCTCTGTCACATCCTCTTCTTCAGTACTGCCACCACTGCCACTGCTGTCATCATTCAAGGCCTGAGAAGACACAGTTGATGTTGATGCTTCGATATCTTTGCGCGAACGCTTTAGTCGCTCTGGTGTTGTGGCATCTCGTAAATGGTGTCTGGATATTTTCAGGGCAAGCGATTTGTCAAAGGCACCAAAGCTGGCAGTTCTGTCACCTTTCATTGACTCGAGGAATGCCAGATCCTCGGCATTTCGCACCAAACTCGCTACGTTTGGTGGCCACAGCTGGAATGTTAAGACTAACAAGGTCTGCATTGCTTCGAGTTTGCACTGTGTTGCCGGAGTGTCTCGGCGAGTTTTGTCGATTGAACGAAGTTTGTTGTTAGCATCAAGGAGTTTAACTATTTTCTCACAGGCTCTGCGTTCTGACATCATTGGGATATTGGCTTTCTCATAGAACTTGGTAACTTGTTTCAACACCGTCTTTGCCGTTGTAAATCGAGATTGAGCACCTGTAGATCCTGGGCGTTGACTGTGTGATGCTACATTGCAGTGGTACATCATACAACGTAGAACTTGCATGCATGTTGGTAGGCGAATACCAGTAATTGTTGCATCATCACTACATATTGCAGGACCTATACCATATACTTCGGTAGCTTGACGAGTCGGCGGTTTATTCTTGCAGTCTGAAGGCACCGACACAGAGAGAGGATGCGTCGTCGGCAGTTCTGATGATCTGCTGTGATCAGCAATAGACTTGCCTTCTGATGATCTTGTACATGGTTCTGTTAGCTCATATGACATTTGTTCCGCCATGTTCTTCTGCAGCTAATATTCAAAACTGATTATATAAATTGTTAAGGTTAATAATAATATAAGGTAAATACAATAACAGAAAATCTCATGGGCCAGGGGGACCTCTAAATATTACGCAACATTGTTTCTTTTACATACTATTGCTTATTTTGGTCAGTGGAACAAAGCTAAATAGCAGACAGCTCAATAAACGAAATTTTTTTTGGCGATGCACCCTAGTGAAGGTTGTAGCTTACCAGTTTATATGGAACACTCAAACAAAACAATCTTATGTACTAAGTGCATTATGTAATAATTTAAATAAAAATCAAATGAAAAATTTAAAAACGCTTTTTCCTACTGTTATTTAAATAAGTGTCCGTTAGAAACTACCGGTCTTAAATGTTATTTATTTCTGTTTTTAAGGGTTAATAAAGGTTTAAAGTAACAGCCATTATCATTATAATTTATTTTATTTTTTTACTATTATTATTTTTATTAATTGTATCATATTATAATTTCAAATGAAATTATCACTGATTAAAGCGATCAAATATTGTAAGAAGTCATTATTGGCCACATTTATATAAATTGCTTGTTTACTTGAATCTCACTTATGCTTTTTACTTTTGTGAATTGGATATATGTATTGTGAGGTATTTTCAGTATAGAATTGAATATTTCGGATGATTTGTCAGAATGATTTAAAATGAATTTAAATAATTAAAACAATAAAATTAGTTTTCTATTAGTAAAATGTTTAAAATTATAATAAATTTAATTAATTTTTTTAAATTCAAACGATTTATTAACTAAATGCTAAGTAAATTTCAAATAATTGTTTTTTAATATTTAATAAAATATTAAGATATTAAATTTAGTAACGAATTCAAAATAATTGTATGTACTTAATAAACTTTGATTTTAATTTTAAATATTGAATTGATTTTTTTGAAATTATTTGTTCAATGCTTGAAAGTTTGTTTAAATATTAAACAATATTAAATCATAAATAGATTTTTGAAAATGTTTTTCAGGATAATTTTGAAGATGTTTTAGTAACTTCTAACATGTATATTTTTTGCAACGATATCCAAATCTTATTTCTGGCCATTTAATGTTTACTTTTCATAAAATTTACGATTCTTAAGGTAGTGTTTAATGTAAAAAATTAGTTTGCCTCAAATGATTTTTTTGTATGTACTTAATAAACTTTGATTTTATTTTTAAATATTGAATTGATTGTTTTGAAATTATTTGTTCAATGCTTGAAAGTTTGTTTAAATATTAAACAATATTAAATCATAAATAGATTTTTGAAAATGTTTTTCAGGATAATTTTGAAGATGTTTTATCAACTTCTAACATGTATATTTTTTGCAACGATATCCAAATCTTATTTCTGGTCATTTAATGTTTACTTTTCATAAAATTTACGATTCTTAAGGTAGTGTTTAATGTAAAAAATTAGTTTGCTTCAAATGATTTTATAATACATTGAAATTTTTGATTTGTCTAACTCTCAACAAGATACATCAGATAATATAAAGACGTCATCTTGACTTACCACTTTCCTCTAAAGTACGGATTTCAGTTAAATATCTCTATTCATATTATTTTATAATTAATATTTAATTCCGTATTAAAAATCACATAAAAAACGTTTGATAGCGTTTTTATTTTAACTGATTTTCCTGAATTTTGGATTTTCAAATATAATTTTATATAAACCGCATAATTTATTATAGAACATTGTTTGCCGAATACTGCGCTAGATAAAATTTGATTTCTATATCTTTTTACTATCATAAAATTTTTGTTTTAATTGTTAGGAATTGCAAAAAAATCTTAACTCCATTAAGAGAGAGAGACTCATTAATGATATATCTATGATATTTTTTATTTATTGATAAGAATTATATTTATTTTTAGGTATCATGTTCTTGAACTTTTAGGAAAAATCTTTCAAAGTTTCTCTCATCGCGATCACGAAACATTTATTTCTGAAATATACCAGGAAAACAGTTTGCCATATCATTTATCAAAGTTGGTTTATCGAGTTTTTCTGCAAGTTAGACTGATGCTAGTTGAATTTTTGAAAATGGTATTTATATTTTACAGGATTCTGGTGAAAACATATTGGAAGCTATGAAATGCTGTTTATATTTGACTAGCGACAATGAATACTCTAATTCATATTTAATGTGGTTTAATAGAATGGGAATTAAAGATATACTACAAACTGCTATGTCGAAATTAAACATTAAGGATCAATTTGATTACCTATTGAAGGAAAATGATGAAAGGGTATCATGATTTTTTTCTCTCAAAAATTTAAGCTAGTAAAAAAAATTTAATAAGAATAAAAAAAGACAATATGATAGATGTAAATAAGTTTCATTTGATATTTAATATTGTTACAATATGGGAGTTGTCATTTTCAAGTAAAAGAATCGAATTTGATGATTTATTAACTCCATTGTTTTCACTCACATAATTCTTGGGGTATCAATGATAATAAGTCTCACATAAGATATTTCAGAAGTGACACTCTCAGATTGCCACCAAAATTGGAATATACACCTAAAAACTTCCCTCACTTGGACCAGACTCGGCCACATATATCCATATATAAGCCATAATAACAATAAATATTTAATAAATTACAAAATAAATAATTAAATAAGTTTGGCAAAGATTTAATATTATTTCTATTATAAAAAATTTTAAATTTAAATATATCGAAATATATAGTACGAAGAATGTTTTATTAGCGTTTTCTTTAAATTACAAAATATCAATTTTTATACGACATTTTTTTGGTATTGTTTTATGAAAAAACGCATGAAGATTAAATGGGAAAGCTTTGATTGAACATTATTAAATGGTGATTTTTAGCTAATTTTGGTTGAAAAATTAATTTTTAAACTTGTAATTTACAAAGGTTTGTACTGACGTAACTCCTGTCCGCGTCAATCACATCTGCTAAAAATTTGTTTGTATGTTTATAACTCATTGTCCTCTATACAAAATTTGATCTGAGATTATCACTTCGGGAGTATTCCTTGTCTGTCGTAACGATATCATTACATTTTAGAAAATTATATTGAATTACTCATGTTTAGAGTTTCATCAAAAAGTAACTATGGTCTGGTTTTTTGGATATTCCATCTTTTCCTCACAACTTTTAATAATAAATTTAAAAAAAATAATTTAATATGTTGATAAATTAATTAATTGGAAAGTTAGTGTGCTTCGTTTGGTTAATTAATACTTTATCTGTCATAAATTGTAAGCTAAATATACGTTGAGAAATTGGTAATTTAAAAGTTATATTTTTCATTAAATTTACATTTTTAAAAGTAGTGTAAAATATATTTAATTTTTTAATGTTATAAATATTTTTTATTACATAAAATTGTCGTATTCATAAAATGAATTTCAGGTCATATAATTTTTAAAGGATAAGATTTATTAAATTTTGATTTAAACACAGATTTTTAGAGCTTCCATAAAAGTCGTTGGTTTAATTATACTTCGGGAAATAATTTCACGTGATTTCGATTAATCTTTTTTATTAATTTTTTATTAATTAAAAATATTTAACATTAAATTTCATTACGTTTTTCAATGATTTTCTTTAAGATTTTACAAAATTTCCGGTATGTCCTCATTTTTAAATTTCTAAGTTTTTAATTTGAAATAAATAAATTTTAATTTACATTGCTCCTCTTATCTCCTTTTCTACTTATGGAAAGGTAAAATGCTATATTCTTAAATTGCATATATTTATAATTAAAAACGGCACCAATGAAAGTTGTTATAATTTTTTTCCCTTTGGAATTTTATTATAATGTTGTGTGTTTGTATTATGCACATAATTTATACCTGTCGCCCTTAATTTTTGTCCTTATTTCAAGTAGGTATTTTGTTTTTTATATTTAATTTAATTTTAACTTATATTAAATCTTAATCTGTGAACTTTCTGCTCTTAAGTTTTGTGCTTTTTGTAAATATCACACAAAAAATATTAACTAATAAAATAATTATTAACTATTTATATTATGTTAAAATCGAATACAACAACATAACACTTGCACAGTTCAATATTAATTTGCTGTGTAGGGTAGCCTACTGGCCCAGTTGAACTGGGTATATTCTATGCAAAAACTCAAATTTTGGTATACAAAAATATCCTATAAATATGATAACATAAAAAATTGTATATGTAAAAAAATTATCAAAAATTTAGTATCAAAATATATTTAATTTTATTATTTTAGATCATCCCACTAACTTACAATATTGAGTTTTCAGAAAATGTATGAAATATTTCTTTGTTATTTTTAGCCATTTCAATTTGTAGAAAAATGTACTAAAAACACAGGCATACTCTTTAAATTTGCACCAACCATATTATTGGGGAGATTGGAACATATTCAAAACAGACGATGGGCTGAATTTATATAATGAATATTGCTACATTTTCATATCAACCGAAGAATCTGTTAAAAATCTAAGATGCTCTATTTTAACTCGTAAAACATTTGTTGATGAACTTCTAAGTAAAGGAAGTTCAAAAGATTTCGTGAAAAACCAACTTTTTGAAAGCTTGAATAAAACTGGATATTGGAAAAATTTATCCGAAGACCATTTTAATAAAGAACCAAATATAAGAAAAAGCCAAGAAAACGAAACAGATTTAAAATCAGATTATGTTGCTGTTGAAATTAATGACAAAAATATTTATCATAAAAAAGGTATCAAATTTAACTCAAATTCAATAATCATAATAATTTTGTTTTATATTAAAAATCAATTTAATATATAAAAATAATAATATATATCCAATTAATTAGATCACTTTTATCTCCAGCTAATCAGGGTAATTAGAAACGTACGGCATTTATTATTTTAATGTAAATCGCTTACACTTGTTTCCACTGAATAACAATTCCTATAATATAATGAAAAAATAAATAAACTTATATTATAGAATCTATAAGTTTATTTATTTTTTCATTATGTAGGAATTGTTATTCAGCTCTAACAGGTGTAAGCAATTTATATTACAATAATAAATGCCGTAAGTTTCTAATTACCCTGATTAGCTGGAAATAAAAGTGATCTAATTAATCGGATATTTATAATATGTTCTATAATATATACCATTTTTTTGTCAATTTCAACATTTTTCAAAATTATTTTTTAGTTTAAAATCAACAATTTATTATTATCTATTCAATAGCATACATTTAAATTAAATATTTCCAGCCATTTTTATACATTTAACAATTTTATTTTGTATCCATATATGAACGACAAATCAGGAATTAATGAAAATATTAGAGTTAAAACATTCCATCTAAAGATTTATTTTTTTAACAAAAATAAAATGATAACTCGTTTAAATATTAGTGTATATTGCGCAATCCCATTGTATTAATTTATGTAATATACACTAAACTGATTAAGATTTGGTCTTTGACCTTTAATGTAATATCATTACTCTCCCCTTCTTAAGATTGATACCATCGCTTTAACTATTCGATTCGTCTGTGCCGCGTTGTGTTTGGACCGTCATATTGAATATCATCTTTGTTTCTTCTATGTGGTTCACGGCGTACTAGTACCTCCTTCTTCACTTCAAAATTTCGTTTAATTCTTTTATCGTCTTCGAATTCCCTCATCTTTTGAACAGCTTGTTTGAAATTCATTTGAGTTTTCTCTGAAATATCTGAAATATCCATATACTATTTCAAATGGTGAATATTTTGTAGCACTTTGATAAGTTGCTTTTTTACTGAATTCAATCCGAGGCAGCAGTTCGTGCCACGGTTTTCAGTGCAGTCCCCTTTCATCGTTGCCACAAGTAAATCTCTCATTGTTCTGATAGCTCTTTCTACTAAGCCATTCGACTGATGTTGATACGGCGTACTAATTTTTCTTTTAAATATTTGCATTCAAAATTTCGCCCTCTGTCCGTCAATATACTTTGAGGTTTACCGTATTTGTAAATCCAATTGTTCATTAGCGTTTTCCAAATAGCTTTTTCATCTTGGTTTTGTGTGGCCGTTAGAATTACTAATTTGCTAAACCTATCAATAATAACGATAACATACCTTTTGTCGGTTGAAGTTCTCTCCATGACAGCAACATCCATAACAATCTGTTCTAGAAATTCAGAACTTTCGGAATTTCAGAACTCGCTTGGAATTAAAATTTCTTTTGTCTTTCCTTGATATATTTTTCTTTTTGCACACGTGACACATCGTTTTACTATATCTTTAACAATTTCTTCCATTTTAGGTCAAAAGAAATTCCCTTCGAGGTAGTGAAACAGTTTCTTAATTTCAACCTGACATAAATCTTCGTGTATTTTAATCACCAATTTAGATTGTTAGCTTTTTGGAATTACCACTAAATCTATTTTGTCCATTTCAAATACAATATCATCTAATATCTTTAATCGATCTTTATATTTAAATAAAAATCTATTTTGAAAAGATTCATTTTTAACGTCTATCTCATTCCTAAGAAATTCCATTGCTTCCTTGAACAATTTATCTTTCTTTTGTTCTTCCATAATCTTTATCATTGTTTGTGTTTTGTGTATCAAATTGATATATCTTACTTTTGATTTTTCTTGTTTATGTTGTACATGTTCTGTCTGACATTGTGCGCACAAACTACCCCCGATCCTTGATAATCCATCTGCATTTTCATGCTCTTCACCTATCCGGTATTTCAATTGGAAATTAGTAGTGGGATGTGTCACCGTAAACTCAGCCCCCCGTGGGGGTAAAACGTTTTTTCCTAAGTTTGAAAGTACAAATTTTTGTAAGACAAAGAAAATGGCTCATTCAAGGTCGTTGGATGATTCATCAAAAAATTTGAAAGTCACTCAAAGAAAGACAATGACTCATCAAAAAAATTTTCAGGGTCATTCAAAAATTTTTAAATATAATTTACTACTTATTTTTATAAGTAGTGTTTTAATTATTAATTTTAATATTATTATTTTATTATCACAAGTTAATATTTTTATTATTACAACTTTTTATTATTATTATTTTTATTACTAATTATTATTATTATATAATAAAAAACAAAGTTATTAACAACAAAGCTTTTATTAAAAAGAAATTATTCGACTATAATAATATTGTCAAAGAGCTTTATTCAAAGCCCATTCCACATACTTCCGATATCGGGCAGCACAGCATTGACATCCATCACCACATGGATATTCGGGTTCCATATCCTTTAACATTTTGTTTTGTTTGACATTCCATACGAACTCATCGATTATGGAAAATATCCATATAAATGTATGATTAAAGACCAAGTCTGGAATCATTGATGCTATTTTATCCTTCAATATTTCATGTATATCTGGATAATAGAAGTCCAGACGTTCTTTGATAACTTTAAAATAATCATCTAGAAAACAAGTAAAAAATAATTAATTATCATAATGTTCAATTTCGTTCATAGCTTTAACTGCGCTCTGTACAATAGCATCCATTATAATGATACAAAATGAAATAACAATTAGTTTTATACTAATTTAAACCAATGAGAAGTTAAACACAATCTTTTAGCTATAAACAATAAATATTAATTTATATAGAGTTGAAAATGATTAAAGAAATTTTAATAATAAAATTAGTTGTTAGTTATTTTAAAATTGCTAACTCAATTGTTGTAACCGTTCAAGGTAAAAATTCAACAAGATGTGTATGTCCTGATACTGCCGTGTTGATGGATATTTTGTATATGATAGATAGGCCTAAACATTTGCAAACTCCAGTCAAAAGATTATCTGAAAGAATGAGTAATTTAGAAATTTGATTTGAACTCACATGAAACTTTAAAAAGAGCTCGGAACAAAATATATGATGATATTATATATCTAAATAAGACCATTGGTATTATCAAAAATAGTATAAAAGTTTATTCAAATAAAACAACTGATCAGTTCTATCGTATAATGAAAGAAGTTCAACATCCGATGAAACCAATGCAACCGGTTATGCAAAACAGTGGCAACAAATCATCAATATTCACATTTCCATTATTTATTTTTACCTATTTTCTTAAATAAATGTATTATCGATGTTACTTATTTTGATAATTAGCTATAAACAATAAATATTAATTTAGAGCGATTTGAAATGATTATTAATAATATTAATTACTAGTTATTTTAAAGTGACTAATGCAAACAAGTCAATTATTATAACTGTGGTAGGTTGAAATAAAACAAGATGTATGTGTCCAGATATTGCTTTGTTGAATGATATATTACAAATGATAGATAGGCCGATAAATACGAATATTCCAGCAAACAGATTAGCTGAAAGAATTGAAAATTTAGGTTACAGGTTTCAAGTGAAACATAAGACTTTTAAAAATACTCGAAAGAAAATATTTTACGATGTTCTATATTTAAATACGGACATTGGTATTATCAAAAATGAATTAAATAAATCAATATTCAAATTGAATGAAAATGGAAAGCTTTATGAAGAAATGATAAATGAACTACAATATAATATAAAAGCTTATTCCAATAAAACAAACGATCAGTTCAATCGTATAATGCAAGAAGTTCGCTAAACAAATATTTCCATTTTAAACTATTTTTTCTTAAACAAAGGCATTGCAACATAAATGCAATATCCATGCATGATTCTGATTGGTCGAATATAGTATAAAAAGCCTGCACCTCCAAACATTTTTATAAAATGCCAGAAACTAAATTTTTTATAACTTTGTTGAATGAACTGGTTGCTAATAATGGAGATGATGATGATATCATTAAAAACATAAATTTCATGGTCAACCATACAGAAAAAATTGTAGAAAATATTCCATTTGAGCATATACTCAATTTTCCAATATTGGCGAGATAAAAAAATTCATTCCAATCGATATTTAGTTCTATGTTTTGAATGAGCCATGTTCTTTGTTTCAATGAACTTGAATAGTCATGGTCTTTGTTTCAATGACATTAAATGAGTTATTGTCTTTGTCTTACAAAAAATTTGTATTTTTAGGCTTAGAAAAAAATGTTTACCCGTCCCTCATGATGGCTGAGTTTGCTGTGACACATCCCACTACTGAAATTGTATTCTGATAGATTAGTCATCCATGCCTGAAATAGTGAACTTATTGTTTTTTTTGCCGTGTTCATAAATACTAAAGCCTTATGATCTGTCTGGGCCACAAATCCTATTCCGTATAAATACTGTCTAAAATATAAAACATATTCATGCAACGCCAATAACTCTTTCCTGGTTACGCAGTATCCCTTTTCATGGGTGGTCTAATGTCTTGAATCGTATGCAATAACTAGTTCTGAACCATTTTCTTTTATTTGGCTCAAAACTGCTCCAATAGCCTCAAAACTAACATCAGTATCTAAAATAAATGTCCGATCTATTCGAGGGAAATCAAGAATAGGAGTTTGTATTAAGGCTTCTTTAAGCTGACTAAAGCTTTTTTCACAATTTTCTGACCATTTAATTGTTTTATCACAGCTTAAAGCTCCTGCAATTAAAGGTGCTGCTATTTTTGCATAATATTTGACAAATCGTTTATAGTAATTCGCCAGACCCATAAATGATCGAAGTTGTTTTGCACACTGTGGTTTTGTCGCTTCTGTAATTGAATTGATCTTCTCGCAATTTTTCTGTATTCCATCTTCACTGATGGTATAGCCAAGAAATTTTAATTTGGTTTTGTAAATCTCGTACTTACCTGGATTTATTCTTAGCTTTGTCTTTTGTATTCTATTAAACACTTCTCGTAATCTCTCATAATGTTCAGATTGATTCTTGCCATATACAAGAATATAGTCTAAATAAACAATTGATCCATTAAATAAAATACCCTCTAACATCGTATGCATTAAGTGCTGAAATGTTGCTGGATAATCCAAGTGGAAGTCTGTTAAAACAAAATTGACCTTCTTTGGAGCTAAAGGCCGTTTTCTCTTGCGCTTTTTCTGCTAATGCAACCTGATAGTGATAATATCCTTGTCCCAAATCTAAAGAAGAAAGAAATTTAGATCCTGATAGGTTATCAAGTAATTGAGATATGTTGGGCATAGGAAAAGATTCTCTTTCTGTGATCTTATTCAACTCTCAATAGTCTACGCACATTCTTATTGTGCCGTCTTTCTTTCCAACTACAACCAATGGTGAGCTCCATGGACTTTTACATTGTTTTATAACTCCAGCTTTTGTTAACTCTTTTACCATATCGTTAATTTTCTACTCAAGGTGCATTGGTTGTCGTCTTGGGAACTGCATTGTTGGATTCTCAGATGTCTTAATTTCACGTTCGATGATTCTTGTGAATCCTAAATCAAATCTAGCTGCCATAAATATTGATCCAAATTCTGCTCTGCCATTCCGATTCCCATTCTTTACAACCCCATCGACGAAATGTATGGAATAGAGTTCGTCGTGTTTTTTTCATTTTCTACATCATGAAGTACATAATCATTAATAGATTCTTTGGTTTCTGCATCATCAGAGTAATTTCATTCATTTTCTTCATCATGCACACAAGGAATAATTTTCTTGTTCTCATAGCTATACTGCTCTTTCTTCTTCATAAATAGCAATCACGAAAATTATGTCCTCCTTTACCACATATTAAACATTTATCTTTTAGTGGGTATTTGAATCTTATATGTCCATATTCTCCACAGCAAAAACATTGACTGACTGTAATTCACCATTTCTTGGTTCAGGAACGCTTCTAGATCGATTGTATAATGTCTTTGCGATGGTGCGATGTGTTTAAGAGATACCATATTCCGTTCGACTGCATGATTCATTTCATTATTTTTGTTATACAAGTTATCCGGTAAAATCTCCTGTAATTGCCTTGGTTTCTGAATACATTGGCATTAGTTCTATTGATGTCTCTCGTAAACGTCTCTGCATTCCTTCTTCTTGTTGCTTCTGCGTAACTGCTCTTCTTTATTACCATAATATCTTCAGTTTTTTCATTTAATTCCACTCTTTTGTAAATTTTTGCCAGTTGATTACGTTCTTCTGTGGTCATAGTTGGTTTCGTTGTTAGCGCATCTTTTAATCTAGTGTCTCTGACTTGTCCATTTATAATTTCATTGACAATTTCATCTACCTTCATTCCTGAATTGATAACTTCATCCACTAGTTTTAATACCCTGATTTAAAATGTCGCGTATCTTTCATTTTCATCTTGTTTGATTGCAGAAAGTTCTTTAATCTTGTCTATAAAAGTTAATTTGATAGTAAATGTTTCAGTAAATCATTCTTTAGCTATTTTATCTGTTGTTTTTTCTGTTTTGAAATTTTTCCACAGCGTAGCTGCTTCATCGCAAAGGAGAAAATCGAATGATTCTGTTCTCTTCAAGTAATTTTAACCGATCCAATCATCAATTGCTTGTATCCATTTCAGCTTCTTTGGTACACCTGCCATCGTATCTTCTAATTTCCATATCCAAGAGTTCTTGAGCTCGTTTTGGCAGTGCTTCTCTTGCAGATTTCTTCCCTTCTTCTGTAGTCGTCATTGTGTGAAAATTTTCGGCGTGGTTAAAACACTGGATTCCATCTAAAGATTTATTCTTTTAACAAACATAAAATGATGACTCGTTTAAATATTAGTTTATATTCCGCAATCCCTAACACATTGTAATATTACGCAATATACACTACACATTTGGTCTTTGACCTTTAATGTAATATCATTACTATTAGCAATACTGATAAAATATCGAATGAAAAACGCAGAAGTCTAATAAGATTGGTATATGAATGCAAACAATCACTCAAATCAGCCGCTGATATTTTACAAATAAAATATGGTACTGCTAGGGAAATGATTTCCCGATACCAGAAGACCGGAAACATTGTTAAGTTGTCAAAGGGTGGGAGTCGAAGGGCTGTTCTTACAAGTGAAATTGTAAATGAAATTGAATTAATTGTCACATTTCATTCTGGATATACTTTGGTCTAAATAAACGACAGCTTGAAGAATATCATGGCGAGGGATTCATAATTTCATTATCAACCATCGATAAAGGCTTGCTGGAACTAAAAAATAACATTTAAGATTTCTAATCGTAAACTTGATAGAGTTAATTCAGCGGAAACAATTTTACAAAGAAAAAGAATATTCATTATGGTTTAATAACTATTTTAATAATGATTTTTCTAGAGCTATTTTTATTGATAAAACTTCATTTAATCTTCATATTAAAATAGTTATAGAGGTAAGGTCATTAAGAGAAACATATGCAATAGTCCATGCTCCCACCGTGCGTTGCAGATTAACTTATCTTATTGCAAGTATTTTTATCAACGGCATTTGTTATTTCAAACCAATTTCTAATTCAACAGTGAACGGTGACATATTTGCACAATATATTGTGGAGTTGTGTACATATATACGAGATGAAATGCATTTAGAAAATGCATGCTTAATCTTGGATAACGCTCGTATTCACAGAAGAGCAGATATTGAAAGAATAACTGCTCAGTTTAATTTTGATTTCAAGTTTTTATCACCATATTCATATATGATAAATCCCATTGAAAATGCATTTTCTCAGATTAAAAATGGAATCAAGTCGAGATTAAGAATGAGTGAAACGTATCTGCTATCTGAAATGATGATTTGAATAGCAAGAAATGTTTCTCATGAAAACTCTGTAAGATATTTCGGATACATTGCACGAAACATCACCAATTATGCAGCTGCAATACCCTATATTCACCCAGTGGCGGATCCAGACCATCTAGTAAGGTATATAGGTATTCCAATAGTCCGATTTAAAATTCGCACCAGACAATTTTATTTAATTTCATATCACTTTTAAACAATCTACTTAATAAGCCTAATTTACTTCCATTTTCAAACCACATGCTGTGTTAGATGATATGCTTGCTGAAGTTTAGTGTTGAACCTCCACTAATAATTGACGCACTGTATAATATATATAAATGAAATGACAGAAAAACTTCATCAAAAGCAAGAACTTTATTATCATCAATTAGAGAAAGTGATTTTAATGAGTCTTTAGGCCGTGCTGTGGATGTCTTCTCTCAAAAATGGCCTCCGTCAATTTTTTCAAAAGAAAAGTTTAGATTTACATGCAGCAAAAATTTGCATTAAAGATCTGTTGATTGTTTTAAAACAAAAAAGAAACAACTGCGACAAAAGTTTTGCTGAAAAAACAATTATTGCAAAAGATGGTTGAAAATGCAACGACAGACATACCGCGAGAAAAAATACACGTTTTTGCCAAGAAAATTTGCAATTTCTCCAAATCTATTCTTTGATGCCAGAAAATATTATTAAACTGAATCATAAAGGTGTTGCCGAAACTGTTTCTGCAATCAGTAATGTCTATTGCGTCATTCTTGGACTTAGTATCAAAAACTTACCTGCACCTGAATTTACATCGGAAGTTGAACTATGGCAGTGCAAATGCATGAAGATGAAGGAAGAAGACGGAATATAATTACTGCCTACTGATATTTTTGTTGTTTTTTTATTTATGTGACCAGGTGAAATATCCAATCACTCACAAGTTGTTCCAATTTATTAAAACATGTCCTGTAAGTGTTACCAGTGCTGAACGTAGCTCTTCAACTCACCAATAAATATTTATTTATTTTATAAAGTTTAATATAATAATTTTAATAATATAATAATGAATTGTAATAATTTTATTTCAAAATGTTGAAATTGACAAAAAAGGCATAGAACATATATATATACTTACCTCTGTGATGATGTAATATGTTCGAATGAATAACAACTTTTACTATAGAAAGTGAGAAAGTCGAAGAAAAATAAATATTACACACAAACAATATGACTTGTGAATTTTGAAGAAATAATTAGACAATTGTAAGAAAATTAAAGTGAAATATAATTTTAATGAAAATATTATAAAAATTGAAATCATGATCGGACTTAATTAAAAATTTCCTTAAAGTGTGGGCGCGGTACCCAGTTTAGGAAACAAAATAACGATGTTTATTTAATTTAAAACTTTTTCAATTATGCAATTAAGTCCGAACTTTTTTGACCAAAAACTTGAAATGTTGACCACATCCATGCCATTTTCAGCAACAATAAAGCCGAGGTAGCTTTAAATCCTACTTTTCAGCAATGTTTTGCGCCTTGGATGTCGAAAAAAATAAAATTCTGACCCCATCCAGACTCCTTATAACAAAAAATACAAGTCGAGATACCCTCATGCTTTTATTTAATTTTTACCTTTAAATTTGATTTTTCGTTTGAAGCGTTGGACGCTTAATTAGAGCCAGTGATGGATAAAGTCAAAGGAGTCCCAATCGGTAAAAATATTCGGACCCCTCAAACTCAAGTTTAAAAAAATTTATGTTTACTTTTGTTGATTATTCGGCAATTTTTAAAAATAAAAAATATGATTAATGCATTAAAACTTTTTATATTTAGATTTGATTCCAATATTATTAGAGAAATACAGTGCCATTCTTCTTTCGATGAGACCAGTAACCTTGCCAATACAATTTCCGAAATTACCTACGGGCAAAGCCATAAATTTAAATCATTTAATTATTTCCAGTTTCACTAACCAATTAAAAATTAGTTGTAAATATAATAAAGATGAAAATTTAAAGATCGACGAAAAAAATGAAAACAACACAGAAGTATTTATTTTTATATTTTTAGTACTTGAAACAGAATACTTAACATATATTTTTTTATTTTTTGATCTATATCAAAATGTTAATAAAATATATTTAAAACCATAATATACCTGAGTACCCAAATGCTTCATTATCTCTGGTTATTACATAATGCAATGGAGTATGTAAAATTTACATTATAAATATACTCTCAAATACTCTTTAATTATTTCTTTCAAATAATAGAGCAATGTCTTGTTTTTCTCCATTTAACGAAATTTTCGGCAAAGTACCTTATTTTTTGCAAGTGAAGACATTTCAATTTAGAGCTGAAAAGCCATAAGTATAGTATTAACGCAATGACTCTTGATGTATTTTGTTAGCTATCAATTTGTAAAAAAATACAGCAAAGGACATGGAAAACATTATGGCCGTCATGTCAAATAATAAAATAATATATAAATTAAATTCATATATTATAACAGGGTTTCTTAAACTTTTTTCATTCACGACCCTATTTATGATTGTAAGTTTTTTCGCTGCCCCAGATATAAATAAAATAAAGATATAAATATTTTGTGATGATTTATTGATTAGGTAACAATATAGATACATATGAAAAAAATTAGTTTCAATATTTGTTTAGAAACATAAAAATATAAAATTAAAAATTGCACAAGAAGTTGTAAAATTGTATTTATTATAGTTACAAAAATAATATGCCCTATTTTTCATCAAAACTGCATTTTTACAGTAACAAATACAATTACAAATACATAAATTGAAGAGAATATTGAGCAAAATATATAGTCGCTGGTATATATTCGAACGCTATCATTTTGGCCGACTTATTCTATTCGGATATATACGAGCACAGTGGTTAAGCAGACAAAAATTAAAGGAAAATTCGTTTTTTAATGAGACGGATGTGCTCGTTTTTTACTTCATAACAAATTCAATCTTGGTGCAATATTTGGTGCAAAAGCGACAACACTACACTAGTTAACACAATGAAAATGCAAACCATCAACGCCACATCAATTCCAAGAAATTACATTATCTCACGGGCAGAGATAAACTTTACTAGACTAATACGCAACAATGGCTATGACAATGAATTTTACTCTGTTGTAAACATGTATTATTATATTTTAAAGAAATTTAAGTACTGGAAATGCCTAAATTGATTGTTGATTTTGTGACTGACTTTATATTGGTTATAACTGGCAAATTCCCATTTGGGGTCGCAACCCATAGTTTAAGAAGCTTTTTGTTATAACAATAAAAAACAGTATGCAAGTTCTACAGACAAGAAAGTAATTGGAACGTTGTCGTCTTTGTACTCGATTTCTCTGTTAGTTGAAAATCAACTGTATATAACTTCATATTTGTATTCATATGTTGCATTAGCAATACAGCATTTTAAAAATTATTTTTGTATGTCTGGTAGAATGTCATGTCAGGCTTTATTGACTAATCCTGTGACGGAAGTTACAAGTTATTCATCTACTGACTCTTGTGTTAAATATTTATTTTCAAAATTAATCAAGGAATTATTGTCTGTTCCATATATTGTTTCTATGTTGTGAGCGATATTGTGAACAAACAGAATTTCAAATTCAATAGTTCTTATTTTCGTGAAACATCATTACTCCCAGAGTGGAAAATCTACGTAACTCGGTACACCATATAGTCTAGGGCCTATAAGGTGAGAAACTACAAAACACAAATTTCCCGCTTAGTATAGGCTTACATAGGATTATCAAATATTTGGACACGGCAATAATCTGGGATTAAAATATTCATATTTCTATGGTAAATTTATTTGGGGTTGCCAACATTTTTATAATACCGTACCTGTTCGTTATAAACAATTTGGTGACGTACTGGTATACTAACTATGAATTTCAGGCCTTTTCGTTATATATATTCACTAATCTTGGAAATTCCTGGGTTTCGACAAGCGGATGGTCTAATAATTTACATCACAGTCAGGACGTGCCAAATTTTTATGTGGCGGTCAAAGATATAGACGCAATCTTATGAGATTTGGTAATTCCCAATAAAGTATTACAACAAAAACAGTTGCAAACTCAAATATTTAAATTTATGCGTTATTTTAGTTATTTTCGTTTTTAGTAATACAAATTGTTAATATATTTTTGTTTTAAATTGTAAAGTCATTTGCGTACCGGTACTGGTACTGGTACCCGAGGATGAGTATCCTTGCTCTAGTTAATTCAAGATAATTTTTTCTAAATATATAACCGAATTTGCACATTTATTGAAACGAAAACTTTTCAATTGTATTTCAGTTTCACCACTTTGCTTTCATTACTTTATAAACAGTTTCATCAATTCTGAAATTTACTGAATAATATTTGATAGATAACAGAAATTCCAAATGTCAACGAGCAATGTTTTATAGAAATATCAATAAACAGCATTGCCGGAGTCATCATGAAGTTTCAGAATCAAATTCTATATAAAAGTGGACCCCTGAATAAACAAGCCGGATTAAAAAGGTATTGGAATATATCAAAAGAATATTCAACTATTATTTAGATTAGGATTATCAAACTCTAGTTATGAAAGTTCTGGTTCTTCCAAAGATCTAAAGTATGTGGACTTATTTTAAGTTTATAATATGTCTAAGAATCTGAATTTTAATGAAATTATACATTACTATTTCCATAGCCAGTCTTAAGCCTTAAAAATAAAAACGGTTTCAAAATAAACGCATTTCATTTACAATCTTAACCTATCTCATTTGTATGACAAATGATATTGTCAAAGGGGGAAATAAATTTCCATGAATGAAAAAGTTATATTTTAAGTCAGCCTTTCAAATTATTAATAAACTCATTGAAAGCAACCAGATGTCAATTTTATCACGTATTTCCAAGAAATACCTTAAAAGCTTTAATTTGTGGGATTTAATTAAAACAAACGTTCGAAATAGAATATTTTTCTGATGATTGTTTTTAAGGTCGCCAAAAAATCTCCTAAAAGATTCAATTTGCTTTCGAATAAATTCCAAATTTCAACTATTTAATAGTCAACTTGAATCCGTGGATAAATTAAATGGGCTATTCGGAAAGACTGTATCTAAGTTATTAAGTGTTCTTGAAAGTAAGAAGTGTCAGAAAAAGGAAGTAGTGAAATATATAACTACATTGGACAGCATTATTTCATCCGAGGAAGAAAATCCAACTCCGTATGAGCTATACAAATCCAAATTTATTAAAGTATTAGAAATTCTATTTCAGGTTAGATTAAAAGTAAATTAACTTTTAAAATGTGATTTATTTTAGAAATATTCTGATGATTTCCTTGATGATCTATTGGTTATTATTTATAATAATTTACCTAAAATAACTAAGATATTAATCCAGTTGACTGAGCAAGTAAAGTTTTATTGATAAAATTATATTCTCAATTATATTTCACAGAATATACAAATGAAAATATCTAAATTTTAGAAATAAACTCTTAATTTTCTTTTTCTTCATTTATTTTTACATTATGAATAAATATTTTGTTTTATATTCAAATAAAAATGTGAGATATTATAATGTCAAATATATGGCATTCATAAGTAATATATTGAGAGCTCAAGGTCAAATATGTCAGTGGCTAGACATCAAGATATTACTTATATATATTTCATTTTATCAAAAAACACTGCAGAAATTTGCTAACATAGTTATTTATTTAAATTATATTTTTATAAATTATTCTGCTATCGACAAAAAATTTTAGTCTAAATTTTATTAATTACAGCATTTTTAAAAACAGAATTCCGATGACTTATCTAATGTACTAAGTCTCAAGCACGTTGAAATATCTACAATACTAATATATCTACAATTCAAATATTTTCCACAACTAAAATCAATGGAACTGAATGAATTAATAGAAAGTACGAAGATTAAAACAACCGATGTTGAGCTTTGAACGAAATAATTAACTAAGAGGATAGAATTGAAGAGCCTTGAACAATTGACAAACTGAGAATTCAGCTCATTATTGAAAAAACAGAAAATAAAGATTATAAGATCCTCTTTGTTTTATCAATATGTAAGTTTCATCGAAAGCTCTGCAAACAAACCAAAATGTAGCATTTCCATTTTTCCATCAAGAATTCCTATAAGCATTCCGGAAAAGACAGTTTATACGTCGGTTATCAGAGCTAGATCTAGGGGATGCAAAAGGTGTGATGCACCTTACCATGGGGGCCCGGCCAAGTACTCTTATCTATCACTTTTTTAAATTTAACTGGCAGTTATAAATGGTAAAGTTGAACGATGTTCGAATAATGTTTGATATTGGTGTGTAAAAGGAATCCACATAAAGTTATACAAAATCATGCTCAACGTCATATTTTCCATTTTAATCGCCGTAATCGTTGAACACATCAGTATATAGGAATTAATATAATTAATATTGGAATTGATATACATTTTGTGCTTCAAGATCTTCTGGACACCTTTTTCGTTCTTGTTGATATAGGTTTCAGCATCATCTTTCTTTCGATAGTTGAATAGGTTTTCCAGATCCTTAGTTAAATCTTGATTTTCTTCTAAACCTAATCTTAGCCTTTTCAAATAATCTTCTTCATCGGAAATTTTTTCATATTTGTTGCGACAATTTTCATCCAAATATGTTCTATCAAATCGCTTTTCTTTGGCTGTTGTCCAATTGAATTAGTGAAAACCTTTCTCGATAAATCCATCCAGATCATCTCCAATTGAATATGTCCTCGGCTGGTGGAAGATTTGCAGTAATTCTTGAGTTGAAAGCTTGGTCGCCTTGTAAGAAGATTACAATAACAATATGTCCGAAAGATTTATTAATGACAGACAGACAATGTCTACAGCACATGTCTCGTAAGAAAAAATAGTAAACAATGATGTAATCTGAGGACCCATACAATCAAAGTAATCAATCAAACATGAAGTCAATCATAAACATTAATTATAAGGGTTTACATATAGGGCACAGAGAAATCAATTATCCCAATGAAATTACGTGTTGCCATTATGCAATTACATCACAGTTGCAATATTGCTTTCTTTCCATTCGTTAGAAACTACATAACCTCAATACTTTGAACTAATTCTGGGGAGTTTATTTTATTACTCTCTCTGGCACCACTTGATTTGAATTGTAGAGAAATTAAGTTCCAGGTTCTACTCAAAGTCGCGAATAAAGATGTTGAGAAATCATTTTAAAATGACACGAGTTTTAGGAGAGAATTTAAAAGATCGGGATCTGAATATTATTCATTAACTTGATTTCACAGATTGACGAACAAAATATGTTTAATAAATAAAAATATTAGGTATACACATATAGTGAGAAATTATTATGTTCCTAACTCTTCTTCTTGTACTCTATTATTTCCAAGTCATGCAAATATATAACCGAATTTTTAGTATTTTAGTTTGTTATTTTTGTACTCTCGTATATTTAAAACAAACTAACTATTCATACTTGATATAACAGAAGTCGAATTTTAGATAGAAAATTTGCCAATATCTTATCAAATTCACCATTTAATTTCGGAGCATTATCTGACCCGGTCAATACATTTGAATGTTAAATTACGAAATTGTAATGACCATAAAAGGTTCGATGTTGATCCCATACCTGATTTGTCGAAATACAATTTTCTTGTCATGCCATTGTCATCTCCTTCATATACAAAAAAGAGGATAAATAATTTATTACAAAAACTTCCATGGTAAATTATATGTATTATATTAAATTAAAAATTTCTTATAATTCAAATGCAAAATTTAACTATGTAAATAAATAATATAGAAAAGAATTAGTTCAAAATCTTTTCTCATTGCTAGAGATAAAAAATAAATTAAATTGAAAAGAAACTGGTTAAATTTTCGAGCTGGCCAAAAATATTTTATCTATAGAGATGTCATTGTTGGCTAAATGAAAGAAAAAGAGTTTATAAAAACAATCTTTTCATATACTCCAACTTGAAAGATAATTGTTTAGAAATTTCAGAAAAAACAGAAAAAGACCAGAACAAGTGTAATTGTAAAAAATTAAAAAAATTTTACTAAGTTTAGAAGTATTTTACATTTTTATTTTTTATTATATGGGTATAAATAGGAATGAAATTAAAAAATTATTTCAATATATATATATTTTTTCTTGTATTGAAGCATGACAGCATTGGCAATCCTACCTACACGGATCCTTAAATAAACTGAATAATAACCTTATTTGACAATAATTTCATAACTGTTAATAGTGTGGTTATATTAAAATTAATTTGTCCGTGGTCATAATTTTATAACTTCTAAATAGGTATAGAGCAGAAAAACGGTCATTTAATTCTTTCAAAGAGTTGCTATCTGATCCATATTATGTAAATATTCCTTACAATGATGGAAATCACCAGAAAGGGGTTTTCCATTGGTTAGCAACAAATGGGTTCCATTCCGATTTGTTTATGAATCCGTTGAAATTAGATTTAATAAGCGTTATGATTTCCGAAAATTCCAGTAGCTTGTTAAATTCCTTTAACAATTTATTCACAGTTGCAAATAATACATTGAAAGAAAAGAATTTATTTAACAAAAACTATGTGTCCGTGCGTGGACAAAATTGTTTTCTTACAATCCAATTGAAGCCCCCTCTAGGACTGATACCAACTCATTACAAATTGGCTTGTCCGAGTTCTGCAGAATTAAATTCTTCAAATTTATTAAATTGGAAATTATTGGTAGTTATTAATTTATTATTATTTTTTAGAATAATCAAATATGAAAAAATATTCCACAAAAATGCATTTCTAATAAATGATATTTTTAACATTGAGATTATTAACTATTTCTTTTGTATTTACTATAAAGTATTTAATTTTTTAAATTTTATTGATTTTTAAAAACTGTTTTTTTTAACAAAACGAATGATAAGTTTTGTGTTTTTAAAAATTAATTTCAAAGTTTATTTTTTAAAAATTAAAACAATTTTATATTGGATACAATTTGATTGCGATTATTATTGATTAACTTGTTAAAATATTCTTATTTTCATTTAGTTATTGTTGATGTGATTTTTAGCCTGAGAAAGACGGATAAACGGCCTAAAAATATAGTGAGATGTTATATTGAATATATAGTTGGCGTTTTTCACTTATTAAAACTGTGCCTTCTTTTTTGATTATCTTTTATATTTGTTTGTGATAGTAAATATCCTTTTTCATATAATTCTTTCAAGAAGATTAGCAGTGTTAATTAATTTCTATAGGTAAATTCCAATTAGAAAGTTTGAAAAGTCTTATTTTGTTAACCGCTGAAATAATGCTTGAAAAAAATATTTCTGCTTTTTGTGCATCAATTAGTTTATGTCATATTAGTTTTAACAGATGATGCCTAATTCGTTCGCAGTCGGTAATATAGGTTCCTAGTGTAAAATTTTTATCCTTAAGAACAGAAATACATTACAAAGCATAAGAAATCTATATCCATTTTTATGAACATCGAAACATAAGATGTTAAACATAATATTTTTAATTTTTACTGGATAAATATTATGTAAATTTTACTATAAAGTATTTTTTTCAATTTTATATACGCATATTCACAGAGATTTGAACTTCAATGTTAATTTATCTGTACTAATTCATATGGAGTATTATCTCCAATAATTATAAGGTTATTACAAGGACCCTCGGGCATCATTAGGTCTCCAAAAGAGGTTAATAGAGATTTTTTGATCAATATAATTTTTGTTAATATTTTTTGAAATTTAGTTTTAATAAATAAATTATTTTTGAATTTTTAAGTTTATTTGTATTAAACCTATTATTTATTTTAAAGTTTTTGAAGTATTTTATAATTTTTAATTAATGCCTCAATTTTTTTTGAAATTTCAAATTGGTTTTAACTTCAATTAATTATTTTCTTTTTATTTAATTATTGTTTCATGACATATTAATAAATCCAGTTATTCTATATTTTTTAGAATTATTATGCATTTATTGAGTCTGGTAAAAAAAAATACCTTAAATTGTCTTCAAAAAATCTTCTCTTAACCAAATATACATTTTTATGAACTCACTTTATTTGAATGTACAAATTTTCCGATATAAAGAATATTACTGAGTATACTTCGCAAGTTTGTCCGTTTGATAATTTTTCGAAACTAACAAATTAAAAAAAAACATTTTTCATTTTTTAATTGAAAAAGCTAAATTTTATGTATTAAATATTTAATGAAACTAGGCATCAATTGATGGATTAGAATGGGATACACTCTCGACCCACATAAATGATAGCAGTGCCTTACAGTCAAATACATCATGGTTCGTTTGGACATTAGAAATAGATTCATCAATATTGGAAAAGGTGAAAAATCACGGTTGGACACTGTTTAAGATTCAGCACTTAAATCTAGATCCTAGTAAAAATGAACAGATCACAATTGCAGACCAAAAAAATTTATGTAATAATTGGCATAGTTCTTCCTCAATTCCTGTTTCAAGTGGGTTATCTATCAGTTCCATTGAATTCTACGGGACGGTTTACTCAATCTCCGAGGACAAGCAGAAAGTAATCTCTTAAATATTGTTACACAAAATTTACTCGTTATTGCTAAAATATCTTGATTTCGATTAAAAAAGATGCTTTTTAAATTCCTATGCAACTATTTGATGATGTTGTTAATAAGTCATATGTATGATTATTGAAATTATTTTCCCACCTTTAAAAAACTGTACACTTTGTTTCTTAACTGTCATACAAATATTCTCACTTAAATATGGGTGCCATTTTTTTTAATTTCTAAAAATAATCATTTGGCCATCTAATTTAATTTTTGTAACCTAATTTAATTTATCGATATTAGATTTAATTTTAGTTTGTTTAATTTAATTTATCGAAATCAGATTAATGTTAGTATAATTTAATTAATAATACTTAAAAATAATTTTAATTAACAACACTCATTATTTTAGTCAGACTTACTATATATTTAATAATCATATATATTCGTTAAAATAATATAAAAAATAAAATCGTGTAAACTTAAAAACAATAAAAAAATACAAAATGGCTGAAAATAATACTCAAAATAGTAATTCATCTTTGCAATTATCAAAGGGTTTTGATTATACTCTGGATGATGCATCAAGTTTAGATGAAATTATAGAAGCAAAAAAGTATGAAAATGTTTTATTTTGTTGAATAATTTTATTGAAAATGCTTAAAAATTCCATTGCATTAAAAAAAATTTATTAGAGAAAGATTAATTATTTTTGGTTTAAAAAAATTCAATTACACAATTAAAAATTATATTTGGTTAAATGAAATGAAATTAGATGGGTAAATAAATTAATTTTGAAATAAAAATATTCGACGGTAAAAAAATTAAATTAGATAAAAAAAATCATATATATATATATATATATATATATATAATGACTTCTTTTTCAAACATTTTAGGAAGAATATTTTGATTTAATGATATAATAATGGCATAATAACAACTTCTTAAATCATCATAATCTGGTTTTTGAAGCTCGTCATTAACTGATTGGCATATGATAATATATCGGTTATTGAAACTCATTGTACTAAATTCTTGAACCGATGAATAATTGATGATGTGTACAATATAAATAAAGAAATATATAAGCCATTTCCGCAATGTTTATTAAATGAAATATTTCGACCTAAAATTGATTCTGTTCATACCAATACAAAATTTATCTCTTCCTTTCTAATTGAATCTTTTCTTCCCTTGATAGGATCACTATTTTTACAAATGAAAAAAATACATTTAAAATTAAAATTTTTCTTAACTTTAGATATTGCTAGATATTGAAAATTGAAAGTTTTTGAGTCATCATCAATATTAAAATAATAATTATTTAATATTTTCTACAAAATTTGACTATGAATCAGATTTATTTAAAGTATTCACAAATTTTCGGCACAGCCTTTTTCAAGTGATTTTTCAAAGAAATCACTTGAAAAAGGCTGTGACGAAAATTCGTGAATACTTTAGTCAAATTTTGTAGAAAATATTATGTCACTTAAGTAGTGGGATACAGGCCCTCTAGCTCACATACCCCCCCACCCCCAAATTTTTTTTTTGCGCTAAGTTTAAAAGTACAAATTTTTTTTAGAACAAAAACCATGACTCATTCAAGGTCATTGGATGACTCATCAAGGTTTTTAGAACAAAGACAATGACTCATTCAAGGTCATTGGATGACTCATCAAAACTTTAAAACAAAGACCATGACTCATTCAAGGTCATTCAAGGTCATGGAAAAGTAGGTCAAGGTCATTGGATGACTCATCGTTTTTTCAAAAATTTTTCTATGTTTAAAAGTACATTTATTGTTAAGGTCATTGGATGACTCATCATTTTTTCAAAAAATTTTCTATGTTTAAAAGTACATTTATTTTCAAGGTCATTCAAGGTCAAGGTCATTGGATGACTCATCGTTTTTTCAAAAATATTTCTATGTTTAAAAGTACATTTATTTTCAAGGTTATTGGATGACTCATCGTTTTTTCAAAAATTTTTCTATGTTTAAAAGTACATCTATTTTCAAGGTCAGTCAAGGTCATTGGATGACTCATCGGTTTTTCAAAAATTTTCTATGTTTAAAAGTACATCTATTTTCAAGGTCATTCAAGGTCAAGGTCATTGAATGACTCATCATTTTTTCAAAAATTTTTCTGTTTAAAAGTACATTTATTTTCAAGGTCAAGGTCATTGGATGACTCATCATTTTTTCAAAAAATTTTCTATGTTTAAAAGTACATTTATTTTCAAGGTCATTGGATGACTCATCATAATTTTTCAAAAATTTTTCTGTTTAAAAGTACATTTATTGTTAAGGTCATTGGATGACTCATCATTTTTTCAAAAAATTTTCTATGTTTAAAAGTACATTTATTTTCAAGGTCATTCAAGGTCAAGGTCATTGGATGACTCATCGTTTTTTCAAAAATATTTCTATGTTTAAAAGTACATTTATTTTCAAGGTTATTGGATGACTCATCGTTTTTTCAAAAATTTTTCTATGTTTAAAAGTACATCTATTTTCAAGGTCAGTCAAGGTCATTGGATGACTCATCGGTTTTTCAAAAAATTTTCTATGTTTAAAAGTACATCTATTTTCAAGGTCATTCAAGGTCAAGGTCATTGAATGACTCATCATTTTTTCAAAAATTTTTCTGTTTAAAAGTACATTTATTTTCAAGGTCAAGGTCATTGGATGACTCATCATTTTTTCAAAAAATTTTCTATGTTTAAAAGTACATTTATTTTCAAGGTCATTGGATGACTCATCATTTTTTCAAAAATTTTTCTATGTTTAAAAGTACATTTATTTTCAAGGTCATTCAAGGTCAAGGTCATTGGATGACTCATCGTTTTTTCAAAAATATTTCTATGTTTAAAAGTACATTTATTTTCAAGGTTATTGGATGACTCATCGTTTTTTCAAAAATTTTCTATGTTTAAAAGTACATCTATTTTCAAGGTCAGTCAAGGTCATTGGATGACTCATCGGTTTTTCAAAAAATTTTCTATGTTTAAAAGTACATTTATTTTCAAGGTCATTCAAGGTCAAGGTCATTGGATGACTCATCATTTTTTCAAAAATTTTTCTATGTTTAAAAGTACATCTATTTTCAAGGTCATTCAAGGTCAAGGTCATTGAATGACTCATCATTTTTTCAAAAATTTTTCTGTTTAAAAGTACATTTATTTTCAAGGTCAAGGTCATTGGATGACTCATCATTTTTTCAAAAAATTTTCTATGTTTAAAAGTACATCTATTTTCAAGGTCATTGGATGACTCATCATAATTTTTCAAAAATTTTTCTGTTTAAAAGTACATTTATTTTCAAGGTCATTCAAGGTCATTGGATGACTTATCGTTTTTTCAAAAATATTTCTATGTTTAAAAGTACATTTATTTTCAAGGTTATTGGATGACTCATCGTTTTTCAAAAATTTTTCTGTTTAAAAGTACATTTATTTTCAAGGTCATTCAAGGTCATTGGATGACTCATCGTTTTTTCAAAAAATTTTCTATGTTTAAAAGTATATTTATTTTCAAGGTCATTCAAGGTCATTGGATGACTCATCGTTTTTTCAAAAAAATTTTCTATGTTTAAAAGTACATTTATTTTCAAGGTCATTCAAGGTCAAGGTCATTCACGGTCAAGGTCATTCAAGGTCAAGGTCATATTATTTTTAATCATTTTTAAATTTAAATTTACTACTTATAAAAATAAGTAGTATATATTTGTAAATTATTATTATTATTAATATTATTATTAATATTAGTATTATTATTATTATTATTATTATTAATATTATTATTTTTCAAGGTCATTCAAGGTCAAGGTCATGGAATTTTTAAACATTTTTAAATTTAAATTTACTACTTATAAAAATAAGTAGTATATATTTGTAAATTATTTTATTATTATTATTATTATTTTTCAAGGTCATTCAAGGTCAAGGTCATTGAATTTTTAAACATTTTTAAATTTAAATATACTACTTATAAAAATAAGTAGTATATATTTGTAAATTATTTATTTTTATTATTATTAATATTAATAATATTATTATTACTATTATTATTATTAATATACTTATTACTTATAAAAATTATTATTAAAATACTTATTACTTATAAAAATTATTATTAAAATACTTATTACTTATAAAATTATTAATATTAATAGTATTATTTATTATTATTATTATTATTACTTATAAAAATTAATATTAAAATACTTATTACTTATAAAATTATTAATATTAATAATATTAATTATAATAATAATAATAATAATATATTAAACAACTATATAAAAACAAAAACAACTTTACAAAAACAACTTCATAAAAAACAAAGAATTAATTATAAAAATAATACATAGTGTTATCACATTTAAAACCTCTATAAAGTAATATTTCGCGTTTCGTCACGCTGCGGTTTTTGCATGAAAAAATAAAAATGTAATTATAAAATTAAAATTATAAAAAATTATATCTAATTTCATAATAAAAATGAAAACTATTACAAGTTTTCTAGATAAATAAGATTCCAAAGTAAGAAAATCAGTTTTTTAAAAACATTTATTATTCTGATAAATACACATCAATATCAATGTAATCTTCATTAAAACCATCGAAAAGCTGTCCATTATCACTGATTTCGGTAGAGTCATCAAAACTAGGACTCAAACCACCGAAAAGCTGTCCATTATCACTGATTTCGGTAGAGTCATCAAAACTGGGGCTCGAACCACCGAAAAGCGGCTCATCCAAGAAATTAACTTGGTCACTAACTATTGCATCAACCCCAAAATAATGCCCAAATGCGATACTGGTATTTTTCCCCACCCACAATCGCTTATCATCGTTATTACTCAAAGCGATTTTACTGTTTTTAAATGTGTACAGCTGATGGTTCCGCGTCCCTATCCTACTTTGAGGTACTGTGAAAACTACGTTTTTATTGTAGCAATCCAAATAAGACTGATGTTTGATGTCAGTCCCAACAACTTCACCCCCTTAGCCCTCATTGTATCAGATTTACCTAATAAACTGTAGCACTTGGGTCTTAAGAAAACCCACTCCTTATACCCGAGACCTTTGCTTTCATCTTTAAATTTTCCTATCACAGAATCTAATTTCCTCGAGTATAAGGGATGTGCCGGGTCGTAATTTGAGGTATCTAGAAGGCTGTCTCTTATCATTGCCGGCAAAAGAGTGTCTAGCCTACAGTTCTTAACCTCAAGGAAAAACGAATCCGTGTCGCCGGCAACAATATTTATTTCACAATTAAATTCATCGCGATATTTCGCTAGCTCTTTGTATTGTAATTCGTACATTCTAAGTTTAGACAGGTCTAGAACTGATTGGCCAATGTAGCTAGGCCTGTCTAAACATATAGAATCTTTGTTCAGATGAGCAGCAATCAAATCATCCACTATTTTAATGGACTTTTTGAAAGTCGGTTTTGAGGCATATACAATCATCTTTTCAGCTGAATTGCATAGCCTCAAATTCATCCGTTTTTTCAAATTCTCAACGGACTTCCCATATAGGCTATTATTAAATAATTTATACAAATCTCTATAAAGCTCGCACTTTGTGTTTGAGCGTAAATCTGTATTTCTTTGTATATATTCTTTAAAATAGGTGCTTGTTTAAATTTAATTGCTCTATGAATACACTCAACTTCTGCACCCAATTCTATATACAGCTTGAGAAGTCTCCAGTGAAGAACATGGTTCTTCTTACTGTAATGCGTGAGCATTAACTTCTCAACTTTTGAATTGGGCGGGCACATTTTTTCAGGAGCAAGCGGAAAGTCATTCAAATACTGATGCACACGCTCAGGGATAATGATGTCAACTTCCATTGTATAACCATACGGAAGGAATTCAATATTCGCATTCACACATTCACTCAGCACATCATTCAGATTATCATGCACCCAAACAAAATCACCATACGGAAGGTTTTGGCTAAGTGCCCAACCATATAAATTATTAATGTCGATATACAAGAGTTCTGTATCTTCAGAACTTGCAACATGATGTTTGTTAACAAATGTTAACCCACCCCGTATTCCAGCCTCATAGAAATTAAACATTTCCATGTCTGCAAAAGTTCTATGGGTTCCTTTAATGTCATGAGAGCGGACGCCCATGACATTCCAGGAATTCCATAAAAATTCAGAGGTTCTAAACCATTGTAAGCAATAGCCTTTGCGCGAAATTGCTGAAAATAGTCTGCAAGCAGGAATACGTCTAATTTTAGGTAAGTTAACATATAGTCTAACATTGTAGTGCAATTTTGCTGTGTCCAAATTAGTTGGGCGGTAGCGTATTCATCATCAGATACAGAATCCATTTTGGAGGTAGTTCATAAGTCGATTCAAGGACCTCTAGTGATACTGCAAAATCATAAGGAAAGATACCCTTTGCCTTAACAATAAGACATCAAAAGCAGAACAAGTTAGAGGTAGATCAGTAAGAGTTTTTACAGCCTTGGCTAAAGAGCAATTTACAAATTGCATACTATCTATAAATCTAACAGCTAATTTCTTAATATTTACAATCAAAGATATGAATTTCTCAGTTGTTGTAGGAATGATATTTAATTTCCAAGACGGAAATTCATTCAATCCATACTTTAAAATATGATGAAGGTCATATCCTCTCAAATTATGAAAGACGATAGGTAACTGTTTGCTTATTTTCCTATTTATATTACAGTTACGACAGGCAGCACCAAGATACTGACCTGTAAAATGATCATGGTCCTTAACTTTATTTCTAATAAGTTTTTTACAAAGATAGCAAGTTCTACATGCGATGAACTGCTGCTCCTCATTAGAAGTAAGATTATTCATAGGTTTTTTACCATGATTTTCATAATATGGTAGGACAATTGTGACAGCAATTTCCTCTACCTTCTTTAAAAATTCCAATACACATTCCAAGCCTATAAAACTGAAATATTGTGTAGTATTTGTTAAATTATTTATTAATAATAAGCCTGCTGATATCGGCATGTGTATTTGATGATGTTTTACATCTTTAGGCAAAACAGCCTCAAAATCCGCATAAATTACGAATGGTGGGGTAATCATTTTAGAATAATTTTTAAATATTAAGTTTTTATTTTCAGGGAGCGTGTATAGGTTTGTTCCTATTTGATTTTTAGCGCACAAATCAACATGTGCCTTAAAGGTTTTATCATAATAAAAACCGTTTAAACAATGGGGACACCATTTTACGTGAATTCTGGTGTTACATTCACTACTCGAACGACAATTCAACAGTCTATTTAAATTAAAAATTGCTGTATAATGAAAATTATCACCGTCTTGTAATAATAAAAGATTAATCGGGTTACCACCGATAACCTTTGTTCGATGAATTAAGGCAAGGTGAGGATGATGAGGTACATAATCAATGTCATTCAATTGTTTAGAAGGGGTGTTGTTATATTCAAAGACATTGATGGCCAAATTTAAATCGCTATTATTTCTCTCAAATTTTGGTATGTTACAGAGTCTCATTGGACAATCTGTAATTGAATCATAATTCAATTCATCCATAAAAGTAGTGTAAGAAGAAACACGCTCCCTATTCTTTAAAACTATATCACGCTTTAAAATCGATAAGACACTATATATAAAACACGAATGATCTGTGTTTTTAACGTTTACAATAGCCTTTTTACCTACTAGAGATTCAGGCGTAGGGATAAAACTATGCCCGGCTAATCGACTTACAGGATAATACGTGGTTAAAATAAAATCGATTTCGCGAATCTTAACTACGCGCCACCCACTTCCTAAATATGTGAATTTTTCGATTTTCTCATTTAACCGACTCACACCATCTGCAAGAAAACTATCGGAAAAGACACACGCGCTATTCGAAAAGAAATTATCTTTTATTTCCCCATCTTTTTCAAATTGAATGAGAGCTGTAAACTGAACTTTTACAGATCCCATTTTCTTTATTTCGATTTGTAATTTATTTACAAGTTTATCAGTTAGGGCGATTTGAACAAGATTTTGATTTTCTAAATCAAATCGAATATTTTTACGGGAACCTCTTAAGTCAATCTCTATTTCAGGTTCATCGTTTATTTCAATATTTACAGAACCCCCTATTTGATTATATTCAGTTTCGTCATCACTAATGATGATTTCTATTTTTTTAATTTTAGCAGGGATACACGGCACGATTTTATCAGCAGGTCTTTTTAATTTTTTAGTAACAGTTGTATTATTGTTTTTAGTGATCTTTGTATTGTTTGTGTTATTATTACTAGCATTTTTCGCATTAATCATTTGAAATAATGTCTTTTTATTAATTTTAAATTGATTTAAATGGCTAGAGTGTTTCTTATAAAACTCTAGATATTCAATGTCTTGGGCTGTATCGCATTTAGGGCAAATAAAAAAGTCGATGCCATAGAATCTATGACCATAGTAACTTTCCATAGTCATATGGCATTTCGAGTTATGACCAATTCCAGATTGGCAATAGTTTTTATACAAACGACCTGATAAATATATAATTATTATCAAATAATATATTTCTATTTCAAATAATATTTCAAATAATATATTTCAAATCATATATTGCTATTATAAATTAATAATATTTAAAGTATTATAATGCTTTACAAATTATTAACTTATACTCATTAAATACTCTTATAAAATAATGATAAATTTTAAAATAATAATGCTCCTTAACATATTTAAAAAATAATAATGTTCATTAAAATATATTAAAAATAATTAAAAATAATAAAAATCCTACATTTTTTATATGAAATCTCGTCTCCCCCAGAAACGTCAGCAGAAACGGGGCCATAATTGTTGTCTTCCCCAGAAACGGGGGCATCAGCATTAATTGGTTCATTCAAATCTTCCCCAGAAACGGGGGCATAATTGTGGTCTTCCCCAGAAACGGGGGCATCAGCATTTTCATCTCTATCCAAATGTACTAAAATGGTTTTAAAAATAATAAAATAAAATAAAAAATTTACCATGATCGATTTCGTCTTCGCTATCTTTTTCGGTGACATCATACCAATTAAATGTACCTTAATAATAAATAAATAAAAGAAATAATAAAATAAAAACTTACCGTTTCCCTCCGCCAATAATTTTCTTAAAATACTATCGTTTTCCATTTTAAATTTTTTGAAATCCCGCGAGTAAAATTTTGAAATAATTGTGACAAATTCTACTTTTGTCAATGTTTATAAAGAGAATAATATTTTCAGGATTTAGCCAATCACATTTTAGCAATACACACATATAGGTGAGAGATTTTTACGCATGCAGCCTATTCTATGTAGGCATGTGTTCTTTGTAAATCACATACATTGAGTTTGTATGTGTTTTCTTTATTATGTTTTGAGTGTGTAGGCATGTGTTCTTTGTAAATCACATACATTGAGTTTGCATGTGTTTTCTTTATTCAATTTTGTGTATGCATGCACTTATCATGTGATGATCACGCACTTGTCTTGCACTTATCACGCGCTTATCATGCACTGTCTTTGTGATGATGCATTAGCTTTAATTAAACACATAATAATATTTATAATAATAATAATAAAAATAATATTAATAATAATAATATTAATATTAATAATAATAATAATAATAATAATAAAAAAATAATAATATTTATAAAAAGTAATAATAAATAAAAATATTAATAGTTAAAACACAACAATAAACATTAATACATTTATTAATCATCAAATCTCTTGGATAATAACCAAGCTAAACAATGTTGACCACATGTTAATGTCCATGGTTTTTGATACATAGTTTTATTATAGACAATAGGTTTACCCATTGTTTGCAGTTTCGAAACCATTAAAGCCGGATAATAGAAACCCATAGGATCAAATACAAATATCTTGCTAGGCTTCATATATATTGCTAACCAATGTTCTCCACCGAGATGAGATGATTGAGTATTGACGATTATGGCTTGATTATTACGTAAATATGGAATTTTATCAAGAGGAAAAACCCTAAAAATTCATGTCCTAGTATTTGTTTTCCAATTCGATAGACCTGAACAGAACTACATCAATAATATTAATAATACATTTAAAAACTTACTCCATGACAAATTATCATAAATTGTCTATACATTTATACCATTCAAACCAACAATGTTAGTTCAAACCAATACTGTTCTGTTTGCAGTTATTTGAACCTCATTTTCAAATACTCCATATATTACAACATGTACCGGTTCAGTTGTAGCTTTAGCAAACTTTATATCTAATCGTAAATTTCCATTTGAGGTAATTGACTCTGATTTAAATCGAAATCGGGTGCCAAAACAAATGTGAAGAATGGATATTTGCTTTTAAAATCTTCAAGAGTTATACCACAATTAAGGTTTTTATCCAAATAACCCATATTTCTAACTATACTCTGCATATATGTAGCACAATAATTATCATTTTCGAAATCTTGAGTATATGTTTCTCTAAAATCACTATTTTTCGATAAAGTTAGCGATGTTACACCAAAGTTTTTGAAAATTGAGCTCGATGTTAAGTATGATCCATTATATTGAGATTCACTTTGAAATGTTACCAATATAAAGTTGGGCATTCTTCTATCTCCAAATATTTGTTCCTTATAGAAAGAAGCTGATCCCTTAGCAATTGCAAATTGAACAATTTCCTTTGTTTTCAATGGATATATTGCATGCTTAGAATTAAGCCCCAGTTGATGACCGGCTAATACAGAGGGCTCAACCCGAACTCTTCTCACCAATAATTTTGCATCAACTAATTGAAGAATTGGAGCTGTGGTGGCACTTGTTAGTGATAATGCCGAATCAGATCTTTTCAATCTAATGTGCACATTAACACCTGGGAATAAATATTTCGGTTGATCCATAAAATCGAGTTGTAATGATGAGCACATGGTAAATAATTTCGAGCCTTTAATCCACTTTTTCCTATCATCATCACTACCATAACCCATAGGAGTTAAACATGTATTTTTAGTATCACTATTGTAATTTATAATAGTTTCTATTAGAGCTTTGTGAATATATGTACTGTTTCCACCCTCAATCTTGATATTATTAAATCCGAGAACTGCATCTTTAAAAAGCGTATGAAACAAGAAATTGTTTGGTATTACATCACTAGGTTCACCCAACGGTTTTCTATCTTTATCTACAACTTTGATCTGAACAGTTAACAATGTATCGTTCAAATCTAGATATTCAGTTTGGGAACCATTAATATAAAATTCAATATCAGTTCTACTATCCATAATAGAATTCATCGGGAATACATCTTCAAAGGCCCCCATTTCAATTACTGCTTGGGGAGAGGGTCTATCAAATAAACACAATTCAGATTTACCACAAATCATTTTTGAAATATAGTTCCATGTCCTTTCATTCGTTTGTTTATATGTTTATGATGTCTTTTACGTTTTTGAGCTGGTGCCGGTGCAGGTTCTTGTTTTTGAAACATACCTGCAACACTAGGTAGAACTTTCCCTAACTCGGATAATGCATTTGATTTCAGAGATGGCAATATTTTCTGCTCATTCATTATCACATCTTTAGCAGTTTTCATACCAAAACTACCAAGGCGTTTAAGAATAGGAAGTGCAAATCTACCAATTGTTCTCAACCAACCTGATCCATACTGTTTACCAATAAAATATGGTAATTCGCCACCACTTTGGCTACCACTATACATACTAATAATATCGTTATTGGCCATCTAATTTACGAAAATGTAATGTCAAATGAGTTTTTGTATCTTTACTAAATTCAATAAATTTACCGCTATCATCACGAATATTTATTTCTATATTGTTTATACATGATGTTGATACCGGTAAGTACATGGGATTATCGATATTTATATTGACAACTTCATCCTGATCATGTTTATCAACCCAAACAGATTTCAATAGAGGAACCAAAGAATCACCAACAATTATAGGATCGATGATGTTAGTATATATGAACATTTGCCTATGAAGTTTTATTATTTTTGGTTTGCGTACACCAAAAGCACTTGCCCTATATGTTTGCTTATCTAATCCCAATGTATTAGCCAAATTTTTATCAAATGTAACTTCACAAATGTTATTATTCAGACTGAATTTGCATATTCCATCTTTAACAAATTCAATAGTTTTAAATATATGTAAACAATTGAATGAAATATATTTATGTAATTCTTCAAGTGTTTCAATATATAAATCATTAGTAAATGTAAATGTATCTTCCACCTCATTAATATATGATAGTGATATTTTGATGTTTTCGATTGTTACACTTTTCTCCTCAAATGTTTTGAAACGTATTAGGTATTCAGTACCAGGAACAACAATGCTAAGCTTATCACAACCCATTCGCTTGGCATCCTCAATACTTTCAAACTTTATTGTAAATGGACTATAATCACAACTAACATTCAATCCATCTTTGAAAAACATGCCACAATTTTCATCTAAAATCTGATTCGGAATATGACAATATCGTTCAAAATTATTGATTGAGAAAATACCACTACAGGTTTTGGGTACACGTTTCTTGAATCCGATTTTACAATGACTATAAAATGGAAAAGTATTGTACACAAATGTAAAGTCTTGCAAAGCAACTTCCCAATTTCCATGTAAATAAATGGGATTTTGAAGATCAACCATAAATTTACTTGCTTGATTTTCCGGATGGATTAGTGGGCAACTATTACTCGGTAAAATTGTATAGAAACTCATTTTACTAGGTCTTTTGATGATATCCATGAAGGTTTTTGATATCCATGCCATTTGACATAGTATTGTTTATCCTTACCCACCATTTTAGTTTTCAATATTTTCTGAATTCTGAACACTGTAGGTTTGGAAATAACTTGTAATTCCTGTTCATAGAATTTACCTTGTATTAAATTGTTATCACTATCTTTAATAACATACATTACAGGACTCTGTTTAGTATTAATTTTAGTTATTTGAAATACCTCATCACTCCAATTACTATCGAAATTTTTGATGAAAGGTGAAGCAGATATTTTACTAATTCTAACGTGATCACCAACTTTATATTTTGGTTTTGTAATAGCAACTGTTTTAGATCGTACTCGTGTTTTCGAGCTGATATCTACGGGTCTCAAGCCATTCAGACCTCGATGTGATGAATTATTATAACTAACAAGTATTTTCGGTAATACATTTATCCATATTTTATTACCTTGATGCACGAAATATTTCTTCAATCTATCCCTCAATGTCCGGTTAAATCTTTCAACATGAGCGGCTTTGTATTGAGAATGTACAGAATAATGATTTATTTTGAGACGATCCAGGATTTGCTTAACTTTACTATTGTAAAATTCCTTGCCTATAATAATAATAATGATAATAATAATAATAATAATAATACCTAAATCGGTTTGCAAATTATCTGGATGCCCATTTTTAAACATTGAGTTAATTGCTTTAGATATTTCCTCTGCAGATTTTGTCTTTGTTGGTAGACCGCGGGCAAAACGACTGAAAACATCGATACACATTAAAATATATTTATAACCCTTGTTAATTTTCGAATACGGTATCATCTCCATCAAATCCATTTGCCATAAATCATTAATACCGAATGTCTTATAAGCTCTCGTTGGAAATCTTTTCCGCATTGGTTTGTTTAAACTGTACGCAAGCTGATCTGACAACCACTTTTGCGTTTCCTTTTTCGACTTTGGGACTCTTTTCTTTAACTTTGCCACTCCACCGAAACCTGCCTCGTCTTCTGGGTTCGTCCAAATCTTCTCCATTACAACAAGATGATTTAAATTTTAATTTAACATTAGGTAATGATTGCCCCATCGTTTATTGTGATAATAATGATAATGCTAATGGTAACATTGCTCCGATAAAACCACCTTGTTGTTTATATATGATTTTTCTCATTTGCTGTCGATTTTTATTATTTACTAGTGATAACAAAGGCTTACGATGTTTATTCAGTACTATTTTTTAGAATTACTGATTTTAATTTTACCTCTGACTACTTTTAATAGAATTTTGAGTAAATCATCGACAACAAAAGTTGGAAATGATTGTAAAATAGACATTCTTTTCATACTCGAAGCCTTTAACAATGCATTAAAATATGGGAAACTCCTATGATTTTTTACAATTTTATCTGTTTTCTTACTCTTTTTAATAATGTTTTTCGAAATAAGATTCATTGCAGGGTAATTCTCGGTTATTAGCTTTTTAGATGGTGTATAACTGGTTTTTGGTGGAACTTTATTTATTGTCTTTTTAATACTTTGTCTAAGTTTTCGGATATTTTTAAGCCTGGATTTCATAAACATTTTTACATGTTAAAGTTTTTAACTTTGTTTATATACCATGGCACCTTCTTTATTGAAAATATCGGTTTTTACCCGTAAATCATCATTGCATTGTTGTGTGAAATCAAGAAATATATATCCATGTGGTGATTTTGTAGCATCTTGAAATGCACTGATGAGAAAATTACGATTATTAGGGTATGCCTGTCGAGCAAGAAAATCAATAACTGTTGCATCTCTAGGATTCTTGAAAATAACTAAATATTGAACATTTAAATTCCTTGTTCGATGGGCGCCACCCTGATGAAATAGATTTTGAGTAATAAAGATCACAGTAACACCAACATGTCTACTGATTTTTGTGAATAAATTATTAAAATCCTTTTCTTTATTAGCTTCCTGATACAAATCATCAATAATGATGACATCACCTTTCCTTAATCGACTTGACCAGTTTTTATCGAAACCCTTTACTATTTTCATGTTTTTCAATTTACAGAAATTATCTTGAGTTAATCCATGTTCTTCATCTGCACCCCTATGCCAATAAATCTTGTTGAATTTGGTTTGAAATAAATTAGATTTCAGTAATTTACATACAAACATAGTTTTACCACTACCACTTGGACCAACGATTTGATATACCGCATCATTTCTTAATTCCATTATTAATTTGTATAATTATAGGTTTTTGTTTATATTATATGATTTAATGAACTCTTCCTAAAAACTCGTATATATAGCTTAATATTTCTTTATTGTTTAATTATGTTATCAAATATAAATTATAAAGGAACTTTCGATGTATCAAAAATGACGTTTCCAAATGGTAAACCCCAGCAAATTGTAGATAGGAGTGGAAAATACCCTATAATAAATAATCAGGCAAATGCAGAATCATGGGATGTAAGAAACCTTTAGATGTCAATAAATTACAATATAGAATAAAGGATCTTAAAATACAGTCGATTACAGTTACCATGGATATAGGACAATCTATCAATCTATACAACATGTCAACAAAATGTCTTTGTATGTTCGAACCAGAAGGCAAAATCAGTTAGAAATTCTTCGAAATACCAACTTTTTCGAAAATAAATGTATTGAATTTTATTTTATTTTTTTTTTTTGTTTTGTTAGTGTTGGTAATAATAGTTTTATTGTTATTGTTTTGGTAATAATATTAATAATAATAGTAATAGTTTTATTTTTGTTAGTTTTGGTAATAATAATAATAATAATAGTAATTTTGTTAGTTTTGGTAATAACAATAATAATAATAATAATAATAATATTAATAATAAAAATAATATTAATAATAATAATAATAATAATAATAATAATAATAATATTACATTTTATATAGATGATATGTGTAAAATCATAAAACTCAACTAGTTAATTTACATACAGTCACGCACTTAACATGCAATTATCATGCACTTATCATGCATGATTCTGATTGGTTAATCAGTATCAGTCAAGGGTATAAAAGTGCGTCACCACCTTATAGAGATCATAAATCAAACATGACCAAGAAAATAAGCATCCAACCAGTTCAGATGTTCCACAATTATAAAATGTATTTTTTAAAGGAGCCTATTAATATGCAATTGGCAAATCCGGTCAAACTCAATAAGACTCAATTTCAATCTCTTGCTGGCACTCTCTCAATGTTAGATATCAAGGATATTGATAATACGTTCAAAACGATCAATTCCAATTTAAAATGCAATGAAAATGCGTTCTTCACGAGTCAATATACCAGATATTATGATGCATTTACAGAAATTGGATTCAAAGAACAGGAAAACTGGTATATAACAATAACAATCCAAGGATATAAAGCAGATCAAAACGATGTGCTTTCTCCAATCTGGAAAATAGTTACTGCTAGACTTTCACAGTTATTTTAGTGTTTAGTGTTTAATAAATGTATTAATGTTTCTTTGTTATTCTATAAACAAAATTATAAGTAGTTTTAAAATAGTGTTAAAATGATGTCTGAAAAAGGTAAAATATAAAATATAAATAATTAATTAATTTTGGTTTAGAATATTTAATAAACTTTTTGTTTGATAAACTTGAAGAAATAACCGGTGTAAAAATTAGAGATATGTTGACTCTAGTTGAAGCATTGAGTAAAGAATCGGATTGCGAATCTGAATGTCAGAGTGATTCTGGATGTCAGAGTGATGAAATTGTTAATGATGGAGATACTGAAATTATTAATGATTCTGAAGAAATTATTAATGTTGAAGAAGATACCGAAAAAGATGAGCCTACCGAATTTAAGAATTGTATTGATCATGTTATAGAAAATATTATGATAGAATCTTGTGGTGATGAAGAATGTACATGTAATAATCAATAAATCTTTAAAATATAGTTTTTATTAATAAAAATAACAAAGAAATATTTATTAAAATCTATGATAAACCTTGTTACATAAATATAAAACAGATACTCCAGTGAATAGTTTTAATAAAAATTTGCAATTCTCGATATAAATATCAGAGCGTTTGGCTTCTGCGGCAACTTGAATAATAGCTGTCCATCCACCGTTTGATTCTACCCACGGATCGATTTTTGTTTCTATCACCTAAATAATAATAAATTAATACGAATAGAAAGTAATATACCTCTATAGACCATTGGAAATAATTTTCATAGTCGGATCCAGATTTTAATATCATGTGTTTCATGTACATTAATCCTACTATTATTCGCATCCATTTATTATTTTCATCAAACATGTAACTAAATATTGATTGGAATGCCTTCTTTCTCTCCAATGGTGGCAAATTGAGAATTTTTTCATAATCGAATGGAATGTCTTCAACGATTTTCTCGGTACGGTTTACCATAAATTTCATGTTTTTAATGATTTCATCTTCTTCTCTATTATTAGAGACCAGCTCATTCAACAAAGTTATAAAAATTTTAGTTTCTGGCATTTTATAAAAATACATGAAAGTGTAAGCTTATTTATACTATATTCGACCAATCAGAATCATGTAATACTAAGAAAATATGTAAAAATATATAATGGAAATGGCAATGATGATTTGTTGGCACTGTTGACTTCTTTCAAGTTGTTGCCACCACTGTTAACTGGTTGTTGTAATTTTATTATACGATTGAACTGATCAGTTGTTTTATTAGAATAAAATTTTATACTATATTGAACTTGATTCATCATTTTTTCATTAAGTTTATGATTTTCTTTTAATTCTAATACTGATTTTCTTAATTCATTTTTGATAATACCAATGGTCTTATTTAAATATATAATATCATCAAATAATTCGTTTTTAGCTCTTTTTAAAGTCTCATATGTATGTTCAAATCGGAATTCTAAATTACTCATTCTTTCAGATAATCTTTTGACTGGAGTTTTCAAATATCTAGGCCTATCTATCATATACAAAATATCCATCAATACAGCGGTATCAGGACATACACATCTTGTTGAATTTTTACCTTGAACGGTTACAACAATTGAGTTGGCCATATTAAAAACTAATAATATTATTAAAATTTCTTTAATCATTTTCAAATCTATATAAATTAATATTTATTGTTTATAGCTAAAGATGTGTGTGTGTGTGTGTCTAAATTAGTATAAAAGTAATTGTTATTTCATTTTTTATCATTAAAATGGTTGTACCGAGCGCAGTTCAAGCTATGAATGAAATTAAACATTACGGTAATTTATTATTAATATTATTATTATTACTTGCTTTTCAGATGATTATTTTAAAGTTATTAAAGAACGCCTGCAATTCTATTATCCAGAAATACATGGAATCATGGATAAGCCGGCATCAATAATTCCAGACTTGATATTCAATCATACATCAATATGGATATTTACTGTAATAGATGAGTTCCTATGGGATATCGAACAAAACAATTTGTCAAAAGATATGGAACCCGAATACCCTTGTGGTGATGGATGTCATTGCTGCGCCGCCCGATATCGGAAGTATGTGGAATGGGCTTTGAATAAAGCTCTTCGACAATACTACTATAGTAGAATTATCTCTTTATAATAAATTTGTTGTATATGTCTTGGTTTTCATTATATAGTAATAATAATAATAATAAAATAATTTACAAATATATACTACTTATTTTTATAAGTAGTAAATTTAAATTTAAAAATGTTTAAAAATTCCATGACCTTGACCTTGAATGACCTTGAAAAATAATAATATTAATAATAATAATAATACTAATATTAATAATAATATTAATAATAATAATAATTTACAAATATATACTACTTATTTTTATAAGTAGTAAATTTAAATTTAAAAATAATTAAAAATAATATGACCTTGACCTTGAATGACCTTGACCGTGAATGACCTTGACCTTGAATGATCTTGAAAATAAATGTACTTTTAAACATAGAAAAATTTTTTGAAAAAACGATGAGTCATCCAATGACCTTGAATGACCTTGAAAATAGTAGTACTTTTAAACAGAAAATTTTTTGAAAAAATGATGAGTCATCCAATGACCTTGACCTTGAATGACCTTGAAAATAAATGTACTTTTAAACATAGAAAAATTTTTGAAAAAACGATGAGTCATCCAATGACCTTGAATGACCTTGACCTACTTTTCCATGACCTTGAATGAGTCATGGTCTTCGTTTTAAAGTTTTGATGAGTCATCCAATGACCTTGAATGACCTTGACCTACTTTTCCATGACCTTGAATGAGTCATGGTCTTTGTTTTAAAGTTTTGATGAGTCATCCAATAACCTTGAATGAGTCATGGTCTTTGTTCTAAAAAAAATTTGTACTTTTAAACTTAGCGCAAAAAAAATTGGGGTGGGGTGGGGGGGTATGTGAGCTAGAGGGCCTGTGAGCTAGAGGGCCTGTATCCCACTACTCACTTATAAAGAAATCAGAGGTGAAAAACAAAAAAAGTCCTTATAATATAATAATTATTCTTATTATATATTTTTAAAATAGGAAATTAAAGATCAAATAGACATTCACCTTTCCAAATTCAAATTAAAATCTCTAGTTCTGCCGGGACCCGATTGGGTTTTTGATAATCGAGAAAGTTATAAAATAGGAAAAACATTAACTCTCATAAAAAACGGAACGGTTCTCGTCGAATGGCTACGTGATTCTGAAAAATGTCACATCCGCCATAAAATGGGCTCCCAAGTAATAAGTTTAATTATTAAGTTATTTATTTTCAAGTAATAGGGAAAATATGAAATCTTATTAGCTTCACAAGAACAAATAGAAGCATTAAATGATAAAAACGACGTGATAAAAAATAATTTAACAGATTCAATAATAGAAAGCAGGTTTGTTGAATTTTTTTTTCTTAATCATGGGTCCTCAGACTTATTTTTTAGTCGAGCCCTTCAAGAACTTCTCAACTTTTTATCCATCCCTTCTACTTTCCTATCAAATTATTATAGTGAGAAAGTCTGAAGAATTACGATTTTAAATTTAAAAATTTTAAAAATGATATTTAATACTAGATTTTCGGAACCCGTCAATTTGACTGGCTTCAATATCCGTAAATCTAGTCTTAAATTTAACTAAGAGTTTGTGAAATTTTAATTATTTTGATAATTTTTGAATATGATGCAATAGGAATGTCTGAAATGAATTGAAATATATAAAGTCTCGGAAAACTGGTTTGAAAACATGTTTTTATCAAATATTTATTTTATACTTGGATTTATTTACTAGAAATTAATGCAATTCTACTGCAACTAAGCGATTTTGATCAAACCCTTAGCCATATTTTTTTATATTTAAAGTCACAAAAGCCATCCTCATCATCCGTCTACTATAATAATTTTTGCCAAATTCTTTATACGGAAACCATAATAATGTAATAATTTTGATTTAATTTTAATTGCTGATTGAATGTTAATTGTAGGGAGATGTCATTTAACCACCAATGCCTCACATAAAACTCTTTCTTACTTATTATTAAAGATTTTATGTAAAATTTTAAAATCTTTTAAATCAGTTGTTCCTTAACACATTTTTCTATGCTCAATAATCTTACTTACGCCTCTCAATAGCATATGTTCCTGAACCAATGTGAGATGATGGCGGGAAGCCTCTTCAATGTATATATGACATTGCACCAGGGATGGAAACCGAAATTAATTTTGGCTAAAATTTAACCGGTTTTATATTCCTTAGAATAATAGCGGTTTTCGGTTAAACCGGTTAGCAAAATAAAAATTTATAACTGCTCAGATTTTCAAGGGTCATCAGCGGGGTTTCGGAAATCACACGAAACATGATGCTTTTAACATTTCACATCCCTTTCTCCAGATTAGCTGATTCTAAGGACATGGTTATGTATACAAAGAAAAGAGAACTCTTCCCTAAACAACTGATAACGTCTCTGAGATCGCTTGTGTTACCACCTTGTGTTGCCGAAACAACCAAATTTCCATTTCAAGTTCAGTAACATTAGACTGATTCCCTTTCGCTCCAGGAGGCAAATGAGTCAAATATAAACACTATTGCTAATGTCTATCACCTTTTATTTGATAACTGAGTTACCAGTTCGCTTAGGACCGACTAACCCATGTTCAAAATCTGTTCACATGGAACCCTTCTCTACTTCAGTCTTCAAGGATCTCACTTGAATAATTGCTACTACTACCAAGATATGTACCTATGATCACTCCACTCTGACTCACGCAAGTAGCTTCTTAGCAACCACGGCACCCTCCTACACGACATCGCATACTCGTTATAAATAACTTACGACATCGATTCGGTATAGGTCCAACGCTACAGCTCCATCCATTTTCAGGGCTGGTTGATTATGCAGGTGAGTTGTTACATATTCCTTAGCGGGTGACGACTTCTATGTCCACCGTCCTGCTGTCTTTATCAAACAACACCTTTGATGTGTTCTCATGAGCGTTATGTTAGGTACCTTAACCAAATGTTTGGTTCATCCCACATCACCAGTTCTGCTTCCCAAAAATGGCCCACTAAACATTTGTATTCGAGGTACATCTTCAATGAAGTAAGACACTTCGAACCCATTTAAAGTTTGAGAATATGTTGAGAACATTTCGTCCCCAATACTTCTAATCATTCGCTTTACCAGGTTAAACTACAATCACAACTGTCAGCTATTCTAAGGGAAACGTCGGAAGGAAACAGCTACCGTTTGAGTTAAGATACACTTACGACGTCAACAGGAAGGCTGAAATAGGTCTCTCATATGAAGATTGGGGTAAATAACAAGCCTTATCTAAGGGCAGTCCTTCATATGACCCGGGATTTGGAAATAAGTCAATATATAAATCAATATATCCCCTCCTCCCTAGATAGTCCCAATAGAATTACAGCTGAAGCTGAAAATCCCGTCATTTTCACAAGATCAGTACAGAATGAATTAACTCAATTACATCTTCTCACATTACAATAGTGTGCAACCCGAGAAGCTAGTCCAGAAAGGTCCTCAGGAATCAACTCTCGCGAAATGGCTTAACTGTCCTCAGGCACCCAACCCCCCCCAGCTCCAATCGTTTTAAAACCCGATTGAGGAGAAAGAAGTCGGAAACCAGAATTTGTTTCGTACTCGTAAACTTATCTCAGTAATCTTATTAAGACATTACCCTAGAGTAATCTGCCAGGCTAAATAGAATCGGAAAACTCATACTAACTCCTCCTAACATCCTAACTAGTTGCTTACATATCCTTTCACATCAAAAAATGCTTTTTTTATGTAGGCTGAAACCTGGTATTTGTTATCTACACGTCTACTTTAAAGGCATTAATTCAAAAAGTTAACCCCGGGCAGCGACTGTACTTACACCTTTATACTGTTGGCTCTTGATTATAGCGGGGGTCCCAGGACTGCTTCTTCTACCTCAGATGTTCGCTTTGTGATCACCACGACTTCGCACAGCTCAGACCATTACTAACAAACATCACGACCTGCTTCCTGCATTTATAATTTATATTTTGTGTTTTTTTCTCATTTTCGAAATCAAAATTTTGCAGCTGTGTTTTTTTATAAATAACCACAAAATTGTCATATCTTGCTTTTTAATAGTAGATTTTTTATTGAAATTGTTTATTTGGATAACTATAATTATGAAGGATATGACATAAGCTTTAGGAAATACTAATTCGTAGGATGAAAGGAAGAAAAATAAATTGAGTAGAACACATTTTCAATTGGAAAATGATGTAATTTTAACCGGTTTTTTAGAATTTCGGTTAAAGGTAACCGGTTTATTGATAAATATATTTTTTTCGGTTTCGGATACGGTTAGTGAAATATTTAGAAAATTAACGGTTAACCGATTTTTTAAACCGGTTTCCATCTCTGCATTGCACCCATTATTTGGGTTTGAGATGTATTACTAAACATATTTAAAGATTTTATAGATTTTGAAATTATCTAATGATTTTGTGACAAAAAACTTAAAATTCTTAAAAGCTTCCAAACATGGAATAACTAAAACATGATATTTTATAAGTTCAACAGCATTCAGTAAACTATGATTTCCATTTTTTCATCGGGCGCAATCAAAAGGCAATAAATGTTTCCTTAATCAGTTTTTCTACAAAAGCTTTAGAATAAAGATTTTTATTCAAAATAGAAGCGAGCTTGTGTATAGATTTTTTCAAACGTAGAAGATAATGACCAAGATCTAAAAACCAAACCCTTAGTCATATTTTTTTTTATATTGTCATACAAGCTATTAAAAGTAGTATATAGGACTGTATCTGTTGGGTTTTTATATATTTTTGTTTTAAAACCCTTAGCCGTTCTTTCTAACCACGTTATAATAAAATTTAGTATACAAATATTGTCAAATATAGTTATAAATAATAGTTGTATTTTATTATTTATGAAGTTGTATTTGAATTGTATGACAAGTACACACGGTGAAACCGTTTTTTTTTGTGATACTTAATACTAGTTATAAGATTATTTAGCTCATGTGTACCATAGACAAATCTCGATCTCCACATGATTGAATCCAGTCACTATGATTCCATGCTTCAGAATCCGATCACTCCATAAGCAGGCCACTTTTAATATCACTATTAATAAATGCATAATTCTTATTTTTTACAATAACCAACTAAGCATTCTTAATCTTGCGTTTTTTATTTAGATCTTCAAATGAATTCCATCAAGTTTCCCATGAAAATTTTAGACATTCATTTCAAGATTCAATTTCATGGATAATTGATCCGAATATTTCGATGCCTTTAAGAACTTCTAGCTTATCAAGTCAGAGAAATTCCCGATTACCATCTATTTCCAACAAAGATAATTGGATGGATAAAGAAATTAGTCGCGATTTTAATAATTTCCAAGAATCGCTTGATGATAACCGAGATAACCATATAATCGTGCAGTCTGAAACAGAGGATTTTGATCTTCAATATGAAAATAGTGAATTTGAACTGACGAATGTTGATATTAACAATAGGAAAGCCGATTTAATTAAGAAAGGTAATTTGTTTACATAAATCTTAATATGAAAATTAAATTTATTATAATAATTTTTAAAACTCAGATAAGTGAGTAACAAAATAAGCCCTTGGTCCTCAGAAACTGAAGAGAATTATTTAATAATCGAAACTTTTTTCAAAAATATAATTATTACTTCGCAGCAAGGGCTTATTTTGTTACTCATTTCTGATATATTAATTTATGCTGCTACTAAGGAATCACCGTTTTATACTTACAATTTTTAAAACTATAGTTATTATTGATATAAATAAGAAATGTTTTCTTGTGATGCTCAGTTGTGACTCAATTAAAAATATTTCAATACCACTTAGATTTCGTATGAGATTGAAAAGAAAAATTTAATAATCAAAAATTCTCAGCAATGGCCTTAAAGTTCGAGGTATTTTTAGCATTACAATATACCGATACCATTAAACTATGAATATTTATAATAATTATAATAATAATAATAATAATAATAATAATAATAATAATAATAATAATAATAATAATAATAATAATAATAATAATAATAATAATGATAATAATAATAATAATAATAATAATAGTTAAATTCATGAAAAAAATTAATATATTTAATGTATACTTTACAGTAAGGGTTTATCTTATTATTTAAACTTTATTATTATTATTATTATCTTCATTATCTTCTATGTAAAGCTGGAAATTTTCTACAGATGATCGAGATATAACAGCAAACGGTAAATCATTATTTCAAATGAAAGATACAATCACAGTAAAAAATAATGACACAAATCAATTGAAAAATCAACAGTTTTCTAAATCAATTGATGATTTTAAGAAAGTATTAATTATTTATTTCATTTATAATTTTTTATTTAATAATTTCGTTAACCCAAAATATTTAACAATATTTCAGAAAACTGTATAACTTTGATATAAAATAGGGTTAAATAAATAGAGGAGATATTTTTCAATATGTATTGAAATTTATTTGAAACCCCCGCTTTGCAAAACTGGATATTTCTAAATTTACCGACTTTTTCTTTTACAGGTAATTCGGTTTATAAAAATGAAATACCGGTTTAAGGTAAGGGATGAATGTTTCAATGATTTTATAATATTAGAAATTTAAAAAAACTACAGACCACAAATCACATACCCTACGTAACTGGGGCTTTCCGTACGATGGACAGTAGCTCTCAAACCCAAGAAGCATATAAACACGAATTAAGATTTTTTATTTACCAAATTATTTAACCAAATTAAAATTACCGGTAAATTACAAAAAAATTACCTTCATAGGGTGAAATAAAATTACAGTTTACAGTATGTTTTAATTTTATTCATTACAATTTTCGACCAACACAAAAACTAGTTTTTAATTTTTGTTCCTTTTGAAATTTCGGGAGGTGATTTATCTCCCTAATCCCCGTTCTCTCTATGCGTTTATTCATTGCAAACAAGTGTATGAGTTATATGGATTATTTAAGTAAATCGATAGAAAGATTTGAATGTGCTTATTGAATTCTGCCCATGAACCTTTCCCACAAAATATGGTTTTTTATTAAACCTCTAAATTTTAAGCTAATAATGAGTAAATCGGATGTTCCCATTCATTATAAGTACAAATTTAGTTCATTAGGTTTCGAAAATATATCTAATAAATACGAAAATTTGTCTAAATCGCTTAATATTTATTGAAAAATATCTAGCCTTTTTTATAACACTTTTTCTTTAGAGAAAAACTGAAAAATATGTTACATAAGTTCATGATTATTTCTATAATTGTTATATTATTTATGTGCTTATAGATAATTTCAATAAATACGTTCAAATTATTTGTTTAAATTAATTTGTTTTATTAGAGTTTCAGTATGAATAAACAAACTAAACGGAAATCCCACCAGATTGTAAACATGTTGACGGATAGTAAAAATGAAATTTTAAAAAAAGATATTATAAAATTCAACACTTTAACGGAAGATATTGAAATGAGTGATCAAAGTGAAGAATACGAAGTAATCTTATATAATTTCTATGAATACCTAACAATTATATAGTAATTTTCTGATACAAATATTAAAATATAATTACTATAGTTTTTATCTAAAAAGAAGTAGTGACTTATTAATAAATAACTTTTTTATATTTTATATTTTCATATCATATCATTCATTCACACACACATATATATATCTATATGTGTGTGTGTGTGTGTGTGAACGGTTCGACCTATCGGGGGACTGGTAGCGCATTTTGGGCCAATGCGACAGCAGCTATTCACAACTTTTTTCCTTCATTATTCTCATTACAACAATTCAATACCGAATACTGAATTATGTTTAAAAAACGTACCGTATAGTGTGTCGTGCGCCGGATCTATGATCTACATTCATAATCAGAGCCAATACAAGGCGACTCATACTTTGACCTTGAATTTTTCAATGACCTTGAACTTTGACGTCTAAAATTTTTTGTACTTTATTTATTTTTAAAAGTTTTTGCCGGGCGGGGGAGTAGGGTCAGTCAGCGTAGTCCTGATCTTGCGGAGTTCCATCTAACTACTCATTGTGCCGAAAGGTTAGGTTTGGCCTCAATTGTTTTTGAACAGGCCACAGAGGTTCGTACAGACTGTCGCTAACCTTTGATAATGTACGTAAGAAGTATGTGCAAAAAAAGCAGAAAATTTTTTTAAAGCATTATTTCAGTGGTTAACATAAAAAGGCTTTTCAAACTTTCTAATTGGAATTTACCTATAGAAATTAATTAACACTGCTAATCTTTTTGAAAAAATTATATAAAAAAGGATATATACTATCACAAACAAATATAAAAGATAATCAAAAAAGAAGGCACAGTTTTAATAATTGAAAAACACCAATATATAACATCTCGCTTTATTTTTCGGCCGTTTATCCATCTTACTGCCAATATCCCAAATTTCATGCGAACGAAGTTTTTTAAAACTAAAATTTATAAAAAATCGATTGAGATCAACTTTATCTGAAAACAAATTGGAGACGTTTATCCTTATGAATTGTGAACTAGACATAGCAGAAAACTTGTCAGAAAGACAAATAATAGATAAGCTGGCGAATCAAAGCAAAATATATGAAAATAAGTTTATTTCCAAATCTATCGCTTACGTTTTAATTTCTATATATTGAATTATTGAAATAAGTTTAATAAAACATACTTTGCCCTTATTGATTGTATTTATAGTTTAGAACTTAAGACCTCTATCGTTTGTCATTTCAATCAAACTTTTGTTGCTTTGTTTATGTAATTTTTCGGTCAGTAGTCATAAGAATTAATGTTCAAGGAAAAGAATAAAGACAAAATTATGGTTTCGACCCATTGCAATATATATATAATTCAGATATATAATTTCGTCTCAAAAATGTGGATTAGCGAGTTTTCTTAACATTTTCAACTCATTTAAACTGACAGTGTAGCTTGGAATTAATTGTTGTTTTGCAGGAACTAATTAAATATCTTCGAAGTACCACAAAACAAAAATATAATTTATTTTCCAAGTAGTTTTCATTGAATATTTTTGTTCCTGTAGACCTTTACTAAATAAATCCTTTTAAAAATCCTTTCTACAGAAATAAATCCACTTTTTCAAATTTAATAACTTAAGGTTTCCTTAACTATTCGTTTAAAAAATTAATGAAAAGTGATTTATACGTTTCATTGTTTGCTTACCAGTATTTCTTGGTATTTTATTTGTGACATTTAGTTTTATCTTTTCAAAATAAAATACAAATGTTCATAATTTAAAAATAAATTAATAAATTTCAATTTCATTTGATTATCTTAATTATTAACACCGATATGCTCGCGAACACGAGAAAAAAGTATGAAAATCTTATTTTTTATTTTAAGTAAAAATTTTTGAAAAAAAGAGCATCATTGTTTAAAATTACAATAACGTAGATATTTGTTTTAAAGTTTAGAAGTTTACTTTTCAATCATCTTCGTTGAAAATTCAATCTTGTTTTAATTTGAAAATATATTATTTATAATGAACAATTAAATTTAATTTCAGAATTTCTTAGATTAAAGTAGTTTATTACGTTTTTACCAAAGATAGAATAAAATATGAAAATGTAATTTCATAAAATCAATCGTTGTCGGGCATTCTCGCGACCCAGAGACCCAAAAAACGCCGAACATATAAGTAAAAGTTTTTATTTCTTGACCACCTTTGATCCAATTTCTTTTTTTGATACAGTAAGTCCTCGACTTACATGATCAATTCGTTTCGAAGATTAAAACTTATGTTTGAATGAAACTTTAAATAATGCAGTTTTTTGAATAATGTGTTAGTTTCAAAGGACAGATGAAAATAAAAAGGAGCTACATACATTTAAGAAAACATAAATACTTATAACAGTGCTACACCAACTTATTAGTTCGCGACACATAAAATATTGAAAAATTATATAAGGGCACAAATAAAGTATCTAAAATTTATAAGAACTCAAAGCAAATTTGTATAGAAAAATATTCTTGTAAATTTACTGTTCAAATATTTCCAATCACAAAATTATTTATAAATTCCCAAAACATAAAAATTGTTTATAATACACGAAATTACTTAAATTTTTTGTTTTAATGAAACAACTATTTTTGCACAAGAAATTTAATTATAAGTTCCAAACTACTTTTACATCTTTAAAGATCTTATCAACAATTTTTAATGCCAATTTTAATTTCATAACTGGGAATATTACTCTCAAATATTTTATAAAAAAAATTTCATAAAATGTAAAATTAATTATAATTAAGGTTTTGCAATGCCCTGAAAATTTCTTGAAACGCAAAAAAAACTATTTGGAAAATAGTGAAATCACTCAAAATAAGCCAAGTGCCAAAAGAAAGCCTTACAATCCGTTTGGGAAGAATAACAAATTTAAACAAACTATTACCAGCAAAAATGAAACAAACATGAAATTTAAACCAATTTCAATTGAACAGCCCTTTCCTGGTCTTGTTCAAGCAATAGATCATAGATCTACATCGGCTCTCACTCAAATTCTTTCAAACGTTGAAAATCTGAATTACAGACCAAATAAAAGTAGCTTTATAAATAATAAAGTTATTTAATCATTTAAAATTTGTTTTTAAAAAAAATATCTTTTTTTCTGTCATTACATTTTTCTAGAAATTATTAAAATAACATACACAAAGTGAAGGTCGGTGAAATGAAAAATGCTCCAGTCCATAAAAATATGGAAAATCATTATGAATTGAAGTTATTTTCCATTTTGCAAGTAATCCCCATTTTGTTTCAACCAATTTTCACTAATTTTGTTCTTTTTTTATTTCTTGCATTAGTGATAAAAATGAGATACTAAAAAGTTTCCTAATTTTCATTTTAAAATTTACTAAGTAAACAAGTTATGGCTTTGAAAAACTGACCGAAAAACATTAGGCTTACATTTTAAAGAAGGATTTCTGAGTTAATTTTGTTAAATAGAAGCACAGATGAGTCAAAATTGACAAATAAAAACAAAGCTTAGCCTATTCTATATTTCTTGATCTATTCAAAATTTCACAATATAATGTCATCATATATTTTATAACTATTGTTGGTGTACTGGGAAAACTTTATTACCATCGGCTAATATCTTTCGCTAAATCACATGCCCCTCCTACTCTAGGGTCAATTCCCCTCGCGCACCACACAATTTACTGATTACCATCATACACTCATGGTTGAAGCCATGTTGGTAATGTGTATGACAGCCGAATGCCATTCGAGTAGGTGAGCACTGTTACCAATACTACTCCTCGAATAACCTCCGTTTCAGGTTCAAAGCGGCCGCTAGAAGGTCTTACGCGTTATGTTATGTTCTCTTGATTCCGAAATATACCTGGTTCCTCAATTGACTTATAAATTTTAACCGCTGGCTATAGGGTTGTACGGAATTTAATCGCTATTTTTATTTTACCATTCGTTAATACGATGAGATAAGTTACATATTAATTCACTTTATCCTATTACTAAGGTCTATACAAACCTTATTATACAATTACACTAAATTTGAAACTGGTAATATTTACTTTACGAACTACACTAACACATAATTCAAAATTTAAATTACTAATGTTTAATTTAGGAAATAAACTAAAAATACGATCTACTTAAATTGTAAAGTTACAAGAAATAAAAACAACAATACAGAAGAAATTTGTAATCACATGGTATACGTTTTTGAAGTTCAGAACAAAAGCATCCATGTCGTCAAGAAACCTAATCACTCGTCCCCGTCGATGTCCACAGGCAGACAACGACGCTTGGGGCACCTTGAGAGCGGATTTAGAGTCGAACGCCTTGGTTCTCTTCGTTGTATGATCGTCGGCTCAACCACCGAAATAATAAGTGGTGAGGAACGTCCGCTTGTTGGTTCCACTTCTATTAACGGAGGGTTACGCATCGTGGATATGTTAACTTGGGTGGGGGACTCGATGCCCGTCGTGCTAATGGTGATTTGGGCCGAGGATGGGTGCGAGACGAAAGGTTGCACCGGTGCATATATTATTTCCAGATTCTATGCGCGATGATTCTCATCCTCATTAGACATATCTCGAAACTCCGTCATTTCCACAGATCCATCACGTCGCAGATTCGCTTGTAACAAGGCGTTCTCGGCCCTGCGTTTCTGCCTCCGGCGACGGTTTCTATTTGGTTTGTGCTGCCGATTTCCCGAGGCGTTCTCGGAGTTGCTTGTTGGAGGATGCTGATTGGTCAATTGAATTTCCGCCTGAAATGGCAAATGATGGGCTGGAATTATGTCTAATTCCTGAGCCAATCTCCTGCTCGGCAGACGAGTTAGGAGTTCATTTTCGGTGAAAAATTGCCGGAGCGCAGCGCTCTCCTCGGATATGGTGATCCGCTGGCTCCGGTTCTCGATAATTAAATCGTCTCGGGCTCGAGAGAGGCGTGAGATTTTTTGATAGAGCCCTTTGGTTGTTTCCGGCGAGCACCAAGTGCCCTTGATCTTCTGATATTTCTCCTGTAAGATAGCGTTCTCTCGCTCTAATTTGTCAAGTTTCTGTGACATTGCCACTACGGACGGATAGATTCTGGGAATCTTTGGCATATTTGATAGTGCAGACATGGATAGAATATTTCAAGAGAACAAATGGATGGAGAATTTTTTTATAGTATTTGCACGAAATAGACACTGTAATTGTTCCAAAAATCTGATTTGGCCTTGGAGGTCAGAAAATCGCAGAGTTTTTGGGGATGGATTTGAAGAATGAATGCGGCTTGCAGATATACGGCGTAAGAAAATGTTCTACAACAGATTTAATTTAATTGATATTTAATTCACAAGAGATAATTTATTTGAGCACGCAAATAAGTCTGGCTACGTAAAATCGATAAATTGATACCAGCCACGCATACGAAATTAGAAGTTATTTGGTGTTGCATTCTATGCTCATAGTTAAGCCTACTAAGATTTCATACATCAAATGGTGATTGGTAATTTGCAGATATTTTGGAAATTAATAGCAACAAAAAATTTTTTTAAATATTTTGAATCATAAATGGTAAAATGGTGTAAAAATAATTTTACGTATGTCAGAATATTTAAATTAACACTACATTATCTCATGACACTTGTTGAAATTCCTGTCAGGTGAAAATGAGCTTCTCATCTAATTATTGACATCGGATAGATGGAGTTGTACTTGTGAATCTCTCTGATTGTTTGAATGGAAGTTACCATACTGTTTGTAAACGTTGGTCATACATCCTAACGGCGGAGATTTTACGATACTCCCTAGTTATTGAGTTACCGGACTTAGTGTATGCTGCGCCTATTCATAATAGTTTTGTTAATTCTATATTGGGTGACTAGTTTCATCAATATTTTAGCGTAATCTTTATTTGTATCTTTACTAGTGCCTACCTAAAATGGTGTAGAGTTTTACTGAGTCGTATCGTTAGCGGGGTCCTTTGTCGATTACCCTATCGCTATATATTCCTATTTGTGATGATTGTTTGTTACTTAGTTGATAACATACATGTGGATTAGTTTTCCTATATTCGCCCTTTGGCTGATACCTTCCTGTAATCACCTTCACAACAAGCCTTTTTACTTTGTTAGTTACATCCTATCCCTAGCTAACCCGTCGTTTTACAATTGAAGAGGGTTAATGAAATTTCACCTAACGATCGACCAGCTATCACACTTAATTTCCCTTAACTAATAGCGCTCTTCACATTATTTTAATTTCTGCTGGTCTCGACCGACGTTTCCATCAGCCGTTACGAGTGGTAAAACGGTGCCATGTGGGTAAAGTCCTGCGTCTTACGACCAGGACTCGCCGCGAACGACCGAGTTTTCAAGAGTGTACGACCAGCAACCCCAACTAACGAAAGCTAACTCGTTAGCCGGATTGCCGACCTACCCTTTTGAGGTCTATTGCGATACATAAATATAAATATTGGTAGGGACCTCTTCATGGTGAATAAGCATATAAAAATTCTTATGAGCATCCAAAAAGTTACTAACAATTATTTATTACATAAAAGGAAAACATAAAATTACTGAATTAACAACAAAACAAAATTAACAAACCTTACTTTCAATAAATCGATTCAAAAGTAGTTGTTAAGTTTTACTAGGTAAAGTTAAGTTGAGTTAAGTAAAGTTTTAGTTTAAGTTAAAGTGTGTTAAAAATAGTGAATTTGTTTACTGTTTATATAGTATTCTCATGCATGTGTGCGACCAATAGGCGATTTTTGGCCATTTAAAGGGCTTTTTATTATTTTGTTAATTTAAAATGAATTTTTATAATTTTTTATATATTTTTCTTTATTTTTTGATATATTAATTTTATGTTGTTGAATCCATTTTTTTGTTATTTTTATACGATATTCTTTTTAGCCCTTAACATTTTGTTTCTTGGTCACCACTGTGATTTTTCTAAACCTTATTTTGCAAGGTTTTTGCAGTTTATTTTATTTCATATATGTTTCTTTTTGCCTCTGCATGCGCTGATCGATTTTATTAATATATGTTTTAATTAATTTTGTTGTATTTTGATTTTTTTATTTGGTGTTTTTATTTTATTTTTGGTTTCTGCTTATGGTGCATGTGTATGTATAATGACCATTTTCCTTATTTTTATTTTATTTTTTGTTTTAATTCATACTACAATTTTTGTTTTAATTTTGGCTTTAAGCCCAACACTATTCCTAACAGAATTTGAACGAAATTAATTTCTATTTACAATTTGTTTTGCATTTTTTTATTTTTCTTGTCAGTTGAATCGTATTTCTTTATGGCATCTGTTGTTAAAAATGCCTTCGTAAATTTCCCTTTGAATTTTTCTGTAATTGAAATTAGGTTAAAAAATCTTTCGGATTCTTTTATAAAATCTTTGAAATCCGATCCGATTTCATAGTCTTCTGGCTCTTTAATAAAATTTACCGTTGTGTTCACCATATTAGCTACTGTAGCTTTGGTGTTTATAACATACATAAATCAAACACTTTGCACAATAAATTATTCAAAAAAATAATCTTTTTCAAATATTATCCTAACACACAATATCTCCGAGGAGTTATCTTAACTGCAAAATATTGATATTTTCAGTAGGACAAATTTAAGAGTAATGATTTTTTTAAAGGTTAATTTCTGAGATAGAGAATTTTATCTATGATTCTACATAATTTACCGTTTATAGAATTTTCAAAACCGGATGAAACAACTAAAATCAAAAAATTCGGATACGATTCAGATCAATTCCGTTTAAAATTTCAAATTCAGAAACTTCTTCCGGCAAATAGATCACTTTATTGCCAAAAATTCAATGATTTCAAAGCCTCCAATTTCGATTGGCTGAATTCTGACCTCCAATTGGAAAATCATGAAACCGATCAGAAAACCTATGAATTTATTTTGAAATCTGATTCCACTTTTCCAATTGCAAATTATGTTTTAGTAAAAACTTTTAAATATTATTTTATTTAAATTATATTTTCCCCAGAAGCAAACTTAAATTATTTTTCAATTAAAAAATAAAAAATTATTCAAAAATTGTAAAATTAAGAGTTATTTGTTTAAAATTAAAGCTTGCTGTTCAGATTATAATGATTCATTAAAAATTTACCATACGCATTTAAAGCAAAAAATTCATGAAAATACTAAAATTAAAATTCTTGTGAAAATTATTTTAAAAATTATTTTTTTGATCGATCCTCTAAACCATGGTTCTCAATCTTTTTTAGGTGACGACGCCCAAAGTCATAATATGAATATGTTTTCATTACTATCTAAATTTTGTTTTTAAAATATATTTAAAATATAATTTAAAAAATTAGTATTATTAATTTATAGTTATTTTACTAATTGAAAATATAATCGCAGGATAAGCAACCTAATACAAAATTCTGCTATGTAATACACATTGTTTATAACCACCGCTGTAATGTTTTTTAACATATCTTCTGTAGTATGCTCAATAATTCTAAAATGTCTACAATAATTTTACTGAATAACTTTTATTTCTGCTATAAAATGTTTTTGTTATTCAGGCCATCATATTACAAATGTGCACTTAATTTTGAGTTAATTGTATACTGACATACTTTTAATCTAACAACAGTAAATACCAGAAGAGTGTAACACACTCGTTCTTTACTTATAGCAGATTCAATTTGGAAAAAGTCTATCAAATTAATATTAGAGTTATTAATCTGTTTTCACAAAAACTCTTACATAAATTCTAACCCTGTTATATATTGTATTGCAAGTAAATAAAAGCATAGACTTATTTTTATTTCAGATTGAAATTATGCATCTAAAAATCAGAGAATTTGGCCTTTAGTTATTTTGAATAAATTTTGTCCTTTATCATTATTTCTAATCCTTCTATACATTTAAAATAACTTAATAAAACATTAAAAATTACTTTTAATCACACAAATAAATTTCAATTTCCTTTATCTTCATTTTTTTGTGACTATATCAATTTTTTATATTATAACTAAATTTTCTGCACTGCTTCTTTAAAAAATTTTGAAGGAAGCAGTCCTGAAAATTCTTGTTAAATATAAAGCATTGATCTATAGTCGAGAAAAGAAGAATATAAAGGAAAATAAAAATCATAAGAACTTCTTTTGGTTTTCACCTCTGATTTCTTTTCATTTTTCAAGATATTTTTTTAAACTATGAATCAGTAAGGATATTAATTTTATTGATATCATTGCTGATTCATAGTCAAAAAACATTCTTAATGTCATTGAAATTAAAAATGTAAACAGATCAAACGTGAAAAGTTTAAATTATTTTACTGATAATTGAACAAGTCTAATAAAAGTTTAATAAACAGAAAATGCTGCCATCGCCTGATCCGATTTTAAACATTTATCCCATTGACAATGTATCAGAAATTTGGCATAGTCAATTTACGTTATTTTACGGATTCTGTGACAAAAAAGGACCTGGGACATCGTGTCAAAATTGTTTTTATCAAAAAGTATCTTAAAATCTGTTACGAAACTTTGTTAATCAAGATTTAGATCAAAACGTCCAACGAGGCTACTGATAAAAACAAAAAGCCTGCTAATGAGATTGATAAAATATTTTCAATTTTACATCATTTAAAATGTTCACAATTGAGATTCATAGAAAAAACAAAAAATCAAGTGATGAAATTACAATATTTAGATGTGGATTGGCTAGATTTATATTTCATCTCACAACATATGTGCAAGAAGGTTTTGTCTCAGCTTGAGGATGTTTGGAGTTTGATTTCTCGAGATACGCTGCCTTCTTGGATTGTTGAATGGCCACAGAAATATCCATTTGTCTTTTTCTATGATGTTAAAATTGACATATTGAAAGCATTCTGGTTTGGAGTTTCGAGGTTTGTTTGAAAAATATTAATTTATAACTTGACTAAGAATTTAACAGAGAATTTTAATAATATTTTGTATTAAATTATTTTCAAATAATATTAGGAGCCATTTTTTCCTTACTTGATCTGTAAAAGGAGGTCTGCTGTCATTTTTGTTGAGATACCTCTAATGAACGCGTTCTTAATGGATCTTTTCCAGACATTCGAGGCTTTCCGTCAGGGGATATAACGAGTTAGTGGATACGTATTTAGCCGAAATCCAACCCTTAGCCACGCTTATAAACGTTTTTGTTTGTAATTGGATTACTTTCTGCTGTTTCCCGGCAGCTAACGGCCTCCACAAAGATACCTTTTATCGAGTTGACTGATATTATGAGGCATGATCAAATGGCAATGCATGATAATTTAGAAGGTACGGGATCAGTGACAGTCGGTTGAGGCCAAAAAACATTTATATGCTTTAGCTGCTGAAATCTTGTAATGCACAAATTGCAAAAGCACAATATATTGAAATTGCGATAAATTATAGCGCATGCCAAAGTAATACTTAAATCGATTCTCGGGTAACGCTAGAGTGGAAATTGTAGCACCAGCAGTTTTTTTCTATACTATGGAGTGGCGCGATTCTTGATAGAAATGGAAGCAGATAAAAAGCCGTGCAATGGACTCTTCGGTTGCTCCAAAACGATAATTCCCAGAAACTTGGCTAGGTTTGCAGTCAGGCCGAGAAACATTCACGCGGTAGATGTTCGGAAAGTGTAATGTGTGGCGATCTGTTATATTCTACTTTGATTTTGGGAGATTCCAAAAGATTAAAATGATAAATTTTAGAAAAGCCTTTCGGTGGAATAGATTTGGTCATTTGGCCAGTCTTTTTTTCTATGTTACGGTGGGCATTGTAAAACGTAGCTGAGAGAAATATTTGTCTGTGTCGATTCCAAGCAAAGTGCCAGAAGCCTATAGTCGGTAGATTCGGTTAAACATTGCGTGTTATGGTGTGATACCAGCAGTCTAGCATTTGGAGTTAATGCTAACCATTAGTGATAATTTTGTTGAAATGTATCATGTCTCAGGAAAAAAGATGGTCACTCTCATATCAATGTTGCTGAGCTCGACGCTTTATTGAGCGGGTTAAATTATGTTTTAAATCTATGGAATTTTTGAAACTCTGGTAATATGTCTTGGTAATGTCCAGGAGATTATTGAGAAATGAAACGTCAAGCTGTTTGTTCACCTAGTAAAATCAGCAAAAAATCGCGCAGGTGCACTGATCAGAATTGGTTGAACCTGATGAGTTGAGTGGCGATTTCGGCATATTAGATAAAGAAATGATCCCCGAAACAGAAGAGGCCAAATTTTGAAAAATAGTTATGAATTGTACTGAATCCCTCTACCATCAAATGGGAACACAAAACGCTGGATTTCATAGGCGATTGGAGTAGACTAGTAGCTGATGTGACGCATTTCAATGGAATGTCTTTTTTGACAATGGTAGATTGCGGACCAATCCGGTTCGCTAAATGTAGGAGGCCCAAAGTTGAAGATTCTTGAAGCATTAAGAATAATTTAAAAGAAGTGAGATGCTCGTGGACAATGGAGTGAGTTTTCTTACCAATCAACTTTAAAAGTTAAGTATAAAATACCGGCCGTTTGGAAACAAATGCTGTATTCTGGTAAAGCGTGGCTCTTCGACTCAAAAGTGTCAAAAGCTCAGCGTCAGCAAGTAGACTGTTTAGCTACAATTGGTGGTTTAATAAAAAAAGGTTTTGGACGTTTTGCAAATTTTCTTTAGAAATTTTGTAATCGAATCATTTCCTCCTGGATAACATCATTTGCTAAATTCAATTGTTTTATAAGAATTTCGGATTGTGTTTTTTTAATATAATTTGGTAAAATGTCTAAGTTTCTTTCTTTGATGAAAACGCTTTGATAAAAATTCCTATGTGATTTTATAACATTTCATTAAGCTCATAAAACTTGTCTGTTTCTTCAATAAATTTTTCCAAGTTATACTCAACTTCAGATGTTTTAGACGATCAAATAAATTGAAACACAGGCAATGGTGTCCATTCATAACTTAAAACACATACAATATTAAAACCAAATTATTTCAAATGTGGATAATTTAATTAAATATATATAATATTCTGAGCGATGTCATCAGTCAATTTCAACATACCACAAATATTCTAATAAATTAATATTTATAAATACATCTTACTATATACAGTAACTTTCGGTTATAGTAGTTATGATATTTAAATTATTTTGTGTTTAAATAATTGATTATTTGGTACTTTTTATGAAATAAATCTTGATGGAGTTAAATTCTTTTAAAAATGAGTCCGATGTAACTATAGTTAAACAAAATCTCATGAAAAAAATTTACTATAACCAGATTAATATTTCAAAATCGTGTAAAAATTACCGCGTAGGAAAAGTATTGAGTATAGAATTATTTGAAACTATCATTTAATTATGAGGTCATTAAAGTAACTTATAATTTAAAAAAATTTTAAGTTCTGGATTATTGTCTAACAACAATGGCATGCAATTTTGATATATTAAAATTTTTGAAAACATAATTTTCAAAATAGCAATAAAGTTCATTTTTATTAGATCAGTAATTTGGCTTCAACAACGAGCAAAACCAAATAGTGATTTTATTCGGCCGTCATTTAGAGATGATCTTGTGGCCCCATTTCATTTTCTAGGCAGGCTTAAGAAACATATAGCTCAAATTCCTCGGCCGTATTATTTCGGAAACACAATTTTAACTGAAGCTGAATCAAGATCTATATTTTGGTCAGCAGTTCGAGATTTGCTAGTATTCCATGCAAAATCAAAAGAGGAGCTAGAAATTCAATTCGATCAAGAAGAAGGAACAGGTCTTGGACCAACATTAGAATTTATTAATATTCTAAGCAAAGAATTTATGAGACCGAGCCTTTTAATGTGGGTCCATACTGACTCGTTTTTGGAAGAAGAGAATGAATTTGTTTTTTCCAAAAATGGATTATTTCCTTATCCTTGGCCTGCAGATAAATTAACAGAGGAACTCCTTGAAAAATTCAGATTGCTTGGAATATTTATGGCTAAATCTTTACAAGTAACTTTTATTTATTTTTACCACAACTTTGCTATCGTTTAAAAAATGTTTAAAAACTATTCACAATTTGTTTGTGAAAGATATTTAAAGTACTGAAAGATATAGAGTAATTTGCTAATGTGGTATCAATTCCAAATGTGCAGCATATGTTAAAATTATTTTTAAATTGATCAGCACAGCTAGATATCTAAAACTTGTTGAAGTGCTTACTGGTTTCTGTAAATAATCAATAGAGCAAGTTCTGTTGTTTAAATGTAGAATTTATTGTTTTTTTGATTTGCCGAAAATAATCTTACATTGTTCAGTGAAAATATATTTAGAAATGAATTCTTAATTCTAGTCTCAAACGGTAAAATAGTGTACTTCTAATTTCACATGTCTTCAATAGTAAACCTGGCAAAAGGGCTTGGAATTTCTTGGCAATTTCTATGATAGTTTTCTGTATAATAATTTATACTCCTGATATAAGAATTATTTGCATTATTAAAGCATTAAAAGCTTGTAGGAAAGATGAGATGATGCATTTTTCTTATTTAATTTTTATTAATTACTAGTTTTTTATTTTTCTTATTCGACTTATGATAAATCGCTTTTTTTCATTTTATCATTTGTCAATAAATTTAAAACATGTTTTAATTTTATTCTCACAGTTCTCTTAAGTTAAAAAAACTTGTAAACTATTAAACAAATAATGGTATTGAACTAAGTGGTTTTAATCCCTTTAAGGACGGACTTCAAATTTTTAGGAATTAATCTTTTTATGTTGATTTGAGTGCGTTAGTTACGCATTATATTAAATACGCCTATCCAGTCTTCCCTATAAGCGTAAAACTTGAAATAAAATTAATTAAATTCTCATTGTATACTTCGGTATATAACGGTGATCCATTGGTAGCAGCATAAATTAAAATATCAGATAAGTAAATAATAAAATAAGCCCTTGCTACAAAGCGATTATTATATACTTCGGTATAATTATCAAGAAATCTGTAATGAGTTTTTTCTTCAATATTACTCTGTAATTTTTAATTAAGTTAAATAATAATCCAATTTTTATGGGAATTTTCCAGAATGCTTGCTCGAGGAATCCGTATTCAAAAAATGACTGACAATAACTCTAAAAGACAAGAAATATAAAATATTTAGAAATGAAATATTTTGCAAAAGTATTATTACAAAAACTTTTATTTTATGTTATTATAATTTAACTTTAATTTCACTTTGAAAATATGCTAAATAATGTTTAATAGGATAATCGAATCATGGATCTTCCATTTTCTGAGTTGTTTCTAGAAATTCTTTGCAAAGATTTTTCTGATTATAATAAAAAAGAATATTTAAAAAGATTTATGCTGATTTATCCCGAAAGAGGATTATTTCTCATGTCCATTGAATTATTTTGTGAAGAAAAGCAAAAACTTTTAAAAACTATTAATGAAGCTGGAAATCGAACTTTATGGAAAGTTCATGATCAACTAAAATGTCTCGCAATTGAAATTTTCGGAACCACGTTCGATGGATTATGTTTAGACATGGAATTTCTTCCCACCTCAAAAGTTCGAAAATTTATTATTATTATTATTATTATTATTATTATTATTATTATTATTATTATTATTATTATTATTATTATTATTAATTATTATTATTGTTATTAATTATTATTATTACTATTATAATTATTATTATTATTATTATTATTATTATTATTATTATTATTATTATTATTATTATTAATTGTTATTATTATTATTATTATTATTATTATTATTATTATTATTATTATTATAAATTGAAAATAAGGAATTGAAAAACTCCAACTAAATATATTATATAAAATTTCGCTATATATTTCGAACGTTTGTCAATCTTCTTCAGGGTATATATTCACATTAGCAATAACTAAATGAAAATAAGGAATGTTTAAAAAAATTAACTTATAATAATCGTAATCAAATTGTATCAAAAATATAGCATTTTAAAGTTTTGAAAATAAACATTTTAAATTAATTTTTAACAACGCAAAATTTATTCTTTTATAAAATAATAAAATTTAAAATTCTTTGAACATAAAAATTTTAACAAACAACAAAATTATACCAAACACTTAATATACAAAAATTACATTCAATTACTTTAATAAATTATTAGGATGTTTGCAAAGTTTGTAGTATTTTCTCAAATACATCTTGAACTCCAGTTGATCTATATTCTGGTGAATTAATTTTCATTATTATTATTATTATTATTATTATTATTATTTTATTATTATTATTATTATTATTATTATTATTATTATTATTATTATTATTATTATTATTATTATTATTATTATTTATTATTATTATTATTATTATTATTATTATTTTTTTATTATTATTATTATTATTATTATTATTATTATTTATTATTATTATTATTATTATTATTATTATTATTATTATTATTATTTATTATTATTATTATTATTATTATTATTATTATTATTATTTTAGTATTAGTTTTATTAATTATTAGATATATGGAACAGTTCCATTTCCTTTATATGATCATTATTGGTGGGAAGATGATAGTGATTCTCACGACGATATTTATAACATGGGATATGAAAAAGATTCTTTTCACGAACCAGTTACCGAAAACAATGCTGAAAATTATCTCCAAAGAACTTTGAATTTCGCTATGAATAAAGGAATAAAAAAACAGTTTGCACAAATTATAGGTGTTAAATGATTGTGAGATATCTATTTAATATCTTATAGATGGTTTTAATGAAGTCTTTCCAATAAAAAGTCTTTCGATGTTTTCATCCAGTGAGCTAAAACAACTGCTATGCGGTGAACAGCACATTCAGTGGTCACTGATAGAACTTCAAAATTATACTGAGCCTACTCAAGGCTACATATCAACATCAAAAAGCTATCAATATTTTCTGGAAGTTCTGTTGGAATTGAATCAAATCGAACGGAAAATGTTTGTGCAATTCATTTCGGGTTGTTCAAGTTTGCCCCCGGGTGGATTAAAAAATCTAAAACCCCGTTTAACAATCGTTAAGAAAAATGTCAAAGACGGCCCCTATCCGAGCGTCAACACTTGCATGCATTATTTGAAACTGCCGGAATACGAGACTAAGTCAGAACTGAAATTGAAACTATTGGAAGCATGTAACCAAATCGGATTTTATTTAAATTGAATTCGGTATTTTCATTAGTTTATTCATGAATTTTTTTTATTTTGGAAATAAATTATTATATCATTTACATATAACTTTTTATTTCAATAGAGATTTCTTATTTTTTAAATAAAAATATATAGAAAAAACAAATTGTATTTAAATATTATTATATTATTAATAAATAATTAAATAAGTTGGGCAAAGATTTTATTTTAAAAAAATGCCATTCAAACACTTGTCGAACGATATATTTCTACAGTTTAACTTTCATCTTCAGACACAAAAACCAACTAAAATAGTATGGATTAATTTATATAATTTAATAAATAAATATTTGAATAAATATTTAAATACTTTTACACTAATTTTTTAAAAAAGTTTATAAAATTTAAAAGTTTTACTTCTATTGTGATAAAATTTTAAAATTATAATGTAATATTTTATAAATTAAATTATTTTAATAATATTAAAATTTAAAAAACTTTTAAACAATGAAGAAACATCAATTTATCACAATTGAAAATACTTAAACTATTTAAAAATATTCAAAACATTCGTAGTCACAGCACTTTGCACATTAATCTTTGGATCCAATCACATATAACACGTTCCTAATAACTATTAAGACTTTTCAACAAAATCTTATAATCAGACATTCCTATTTTACTTTTACAACCTCTATTATGCTCACTAATATTGGTCAAACCCTTCAATCGACAATGCTCTAGAACTCGAGTACAGAGATGACGGGAAGTCTCTCCAATGTATGTGGCATTTACACTCATCACATATAGATTGAAAAACGAGATCAGAACACAATCCAACCGGAGTTTTTGATTTATTAATAAACATATTGCGTAACTTACATGGATTAGAAACAATCTTATACTCTAAATTTCCAATTTGTTTACTTAAATTCCTCTTATAATTTCTAAAACCTTTCGAATGCGGCAATACTAGCACAAATTTAGGCTCATTGTTCTTAAATATATTTTACTATTTTTTATATCAACTCTTAATTCATTTTCATTTGTCAAATTACACACAGACCTTAAACAAATATAATTTGTTTAAATTATATAAATTAATCCATGCGATTTTAGTTGATTTTTGTGCCTAAAGATGACAGTTAAACTGTCGAAACAAGTGTTTGAATGGCGTTTTCTTTAATTAATATTATTAGTTGTTTTAATAATATCAGGTAGCGGAAGTATAATTTTTTATATTTTATTAAATATGATTTAGAAAATTTAGTTTTTCAATCTTTATATAATAATGGAAAATTTTAAGTTTTAAAAATATGTAGAATCGTCGAGAAGCAAAATTTACAAATTTAAAATCTTAGAATAAATAATTTGATGAAAGGAAATTGTTTAAATGAAATAAGGTGTGATAATGATATCGTAGTTTGCTAATATGATGAAGTTCATCGGAAAAAGTGGGTAACAAATTTGAAACGTTGAGGCTTGAAATGTTTATATTCAATAATGTTATTCGATTCTGTAATTTAATAGAATCTTCACTATCGTGATTAATATTCATATTATAAGACTAGATATTTAAGTTCGAACATTTTATAGGGGTTGATTATTGGACATTTTTAGGCGAATTAAATTCTTTTGAATCAAAGTAATCAATATTGGTTAAGTCTATATATTGAATGTGGTTTGGAATACCTGCCCTACTAAAACCGGGATCCCGGTATTTCAAACATTTTAATGAACGGAATTAATACCTTTTGAATATTATTTAACTTTTGAAGCGATATTAGTTTTTTTATATTATAATTTTAAATAAATTCGCAATTCCAACTAATTTTATTTATTTTTTTAAACAAAACACAATTATCATCTTTTTTAAACAAAAAGTTTACAATACAGAAAATTTTGAATTCATCCAGAAAATCGTTATTTAATATTTTTAATTAAAGTACATAACATAACCTGCATTTTTATAACGAAAACCGGTATTTCGGTATTATAAATCAAATTTTTAGTTAAGTGTATTTCAGAATACGTTTCAAGAACAATTTGAAGTTCTGTACGTTTCGGCATTATTTTTAGTATTGGTCAAATATATTAAGTAATGATCATAAAGAAATAAATAATTTTGAGTATGAAAGGCTAGAAAATGATTTAATAATAAATTATAAGTCAAGTAGTCTCTAAACATTAATTGAAAATAAAGGTCCATTAATTGATAAAAAACGGGAAATAATTAAAATATTTAGAAGCTCTGGGACGAAAGAGGATAATAATTTACAAAAATATGTAAAGGCAGATTTTGGAAAAGAAATGGCATTAGTTTTGATTTGTAAAACTCGTTGGAGTAGTTTATTTAATTTGATAGAACTGTTGGGGTTAGGTGATTTTCAAAAATTATTATAATAAATAAAAAAATTTGGGAAAATAAAATAATTAATTAAAAATAATAAAAAATTAAAATCAATATTTGCTGGGGGAAATTGGTATGTGCCGATGCCACTTGACGAGACGAGTACGAAAATAATAATATAAAATTAATTTGGGACCCCTATAAAATAGTTATTTAAAAAATACAAATTAATTAATTAATTAAAATGATGAAAACAAATAAATTAAATTAGTGAGAAATTCTCCGAATTGGATAAATTTAATTACGAAGGGAACTGATTATTCCCCAATGTGATTTATTACGCAGTCTTCTCCTGGGGAATGGCCAAAAGATGAAAGTAAATTGTTTAACTTATTCCCCAGGAGTCCAATGTAAATTGCCGTAAATCAGATTAGTTGTTTGAGGAGAGATTCCCTATATAAAGGAGTCTCAAATCAACAATGGAGACACAAATAATTTTGAAAAATTGCGAGTAATAGAAAAGTTAAAAAGATTCGTGAGATTGAAAAAGAACTAGTCAGACTTGTCAAGGATATTTTAATAGGTAATTGAAAAGGCAGCTTCCCGTGGGGATTCCTGCGATTATTGTAAAAGTAACATTCGAATCGTTGTGAAATTGTTAGTATCGAATAAAAGTTTTCCTGTGTTGAGTTATTCCAGTATCATTTAAAGAGCACGTGGAGTCAGAACGAGCAGTTCTACCGAACCAAATAAAATTATAACTTAACATAACGCTTTGAGAAATTAAAATATTGCATTCAGAAAGCTCTTATTAATTTGAATTTAAATACAGATCTTAGTTTTACACATCGTGAGTTTGATATTATTGTAGCAGTTGTTAAAGCTTTGCTTTCAGTCAGGTTAACTTTGAAAGCTTGTTGCCGAAGAGATGCAACTCTTCAAACTGCAAAATTGCTGCTTTTGATTTTTTTTTCAAGGAACTAGCTTCTCAGAATACGTTTAGAAGTAATGAATTACAACTCGAATTGCAAAAGATGATAGAAGACAAAGACAATCTCATATGTCGAAAGTTCTACATTATTTACATAATTTAGTTTGATTATTTAATATCATAAAGGCTTTAACAAATTATTTATTGGTCACAGATTCATTTGAATTACTTGCTCTTCCTCCGATAGTTCTATTGGTTTTGTACGCTGCTTGTAGAAACCGTCGTCGACGCTCTGATCTTCCAGGACGCGAATGGGGTCGGTTGGCCTTTGTCGTCTGGGTGGATTCTTCCCGCTCCCGGTAGGCCAGTTGAGCCGGGGCGAAGACTAGTGGGTAGGTAACTGCGTTGCCTTCCTGGCTGGCAGTTAACGCTATTTCCAAATCGTGAATTTGGGTGCGTAAGGCCTGCACCAGCTGTCGCTCTTCCCGCCAACCGCGTTGAGCTGGGTTCACCTTTTGATACAATTTCTTTACGAGTCCTGGATCGATCCAGGTTGATTTTATTGTTTGAAACTCTTTACCCTCTTTGTAATAATTGGTTGTGGAGATCTACATCAACTTTTTGCAGATAGGCCATTTCCTGGCCAATAGTGTGAATGGTGTTCATGTATGAAATTAAATAAATAATTGTAAAAGGTAAGAGAGGTTCAATTTTAGTGCTATATAACGAAAGAGTCGTTGTAGTCGTCTTTTATTATTACCATTTACCCCTTAATGTGAAAACATTGACATCTTATTTCGAAAATGATTTGAGTAATGTTACGTCCTCTATTGACTCGTTTGAGTTTTTATTTTTCTTTTTGTGAACAGGATTTACACTTTGTATTAATGATTAAAATTGTAAACGAGTCAATTGAACTAAACTAAGATTTATTAAGTAAACTAAGATACGTCTATTGAGATTTGTGGAATACTATCAATATGGTCTTCCTTGTCTTCTATCCCGGAGGGGTCTCATGAAGTGGTTTTGTCAATCCCTCACCGGATGGTGACCCTGGTATGAATGCTCGTCTCTCCTGTCGACTAAACCGTGTCAAATCGTTTCATGGAATAATTGTGTTGGGAGTATTACATTGGTAGGTGCCTGCATTTGAGTCAGCGCTGGGTGATTTCATTCAAATGACACGCCATAGTACGGCGCGTACCCATCGGTGCTGGGTATTTCTCCTGTTGCAATAGCCCTATTTATCCTCTTTAAATGTCTTCGGGCCATTCGAACTTTCCACTGGAACTTCCTCACGAGCTCTTCTAGTCGGTAAAGTGCGCTTCTCGGGCAGGATTCCGGCCAGGTTCGCGCTTGATGGTGAGGCTGGGCAATTATATTTCATAGTCTCTGAATTTATATCTGATCAGCCAACTATCGTCTTCTAGCGTGGCCAAACTGTAGCCGGCATCCCACAATGATTGCCGATATTGTACCGCTATGTCGGGGTTACTGGAATGGTTACTCTATCTTCGTCACTCCAGGATTCTGCTTTTCATGGTTGGTTATCAGCTAAAAGAAAAATATATCGATGTCATCTGATTCGTAAATTCATGTCAATAGGAATAGTTGATTTAGGTATTTATATTTTCAGATGTCGTGGTGAGTTTGAATTCAACTGGCATATTTGGGTTGAAAGTTTCGTATCTTCCACCAGATCGTTGTGTCTGCGTCACTGATTTGCTATTTATTAATATACCCACTTTTTCGTTTCGGATAGTGTATATAGAGATATTGTATTATTTGGGTTAATGATAAATAATGAGTCCTTACTTTCCTCTTAGACAACTGTTGCGTCATCGTGCCGTTTGCTTGAAGGTTGTGGGGTATTTGCATTAGTCGCCCGTTTCGTAATATTCGTAGGTCACCCGGTGTTCGTCGTGGCGGCATGTAATGCTGTTCTTTTGGTATTATTAGTTGGTATCATGTTTGTAGAAATGATAATCAGACGGTTCACACTCTATATATATATATTTTTTCTGAGTGAGTCATCATATTTACTAAAATTAAAATTAGTAAAAATTATTTATTAGAAAAATCCGCCGTGGAAACATTTTCTATCTAGATCGAAAATTCTAAATCAATTGGTTGACATTTAATTCATTTTCTGTGAGAAAAATTAGCAATCCGCTGAACTTTACGATTTCAATTCTCATTCAATTACTGCCGGTAGATTGCTATCGAACTGATTTTCTAGAAATTGTTTGCTTTTCTTATTAGTCAATTTCTTTAATGTATCACTCGTCAACACAAGCTTTGGAACAGTGATATTTATAATTTTTTGGAATTTCTTAATACTAAATGTGGAAGATACTCATAGTACACTGGAAATATTTTCATGATGATTATGGGGCGTCACATTGTACCAATCTGTGATCTTATTTCCTTCAGCATTATTCATACATCAGACTTTGGGGCGTCCTGGTTTTAGCTAGCTAGTTGACACATCTATTTAAAGGATCTCTAACTATTGGTGAGTTTTTGTTTTGTACTCAATTAACTTGGGTTTGTCTTCTAACTGTTTCAGGACATATCTTCTTATTGCTGTGAATTGTTTTCATTCGGTGGGAACAAGGCATTTAGGTCAATCGCTAATCTGGAAATTTACTTGGGTCCAAATTGTCCTCGTTTCAGGAGCTATTCGTGTGCGATGGTGAAGATGTATGGGGGAATTATTCTACCATTTTTCTTCTGAGTAAATTAACCACGATCAAAATATTCATGAAAACTATTATTCAATCATATCTCGGATTCGGAATGCGCTTTTTTTATTTGAAAATCATGAGCTGGTCCTCCTGTCTCATATTTGATTTCTGATGTTATTTTATTATGGTTTTATGCTTAATTATACTTAATTTTCTGCATGGGGTTTGTACTTAGCTTATTTGAAAATCGATTGGGGTTCTTGCTAACTTGAATTATAGGGTCAACCTCATCAATGTTACTAAATCAGATTATTTAATGGAATCCTCGTATATTTCTTGGTCCATTTTGATCTTATTTGATTATCTTAGGTACGCATGTAATCCTTATTTTGTTACAGGGACGTTTATTGATTTTAAACTATCCTTATGGAATTAGGTTTGGTGGTTAACATGAGTTATTGTTGATGCTAGCTATCCTTAAGATTTAAGTTTGGTCGTTATTATAATTTATTTTTAATACTAGCTAGCTTAATGAATAAAGTTTGGTCGTTACCATAGTTTATACTAGCTGAACACTTTAGGTTTTGTCGTTACTATAATTATTAAGTTTGATCATTTGTACTTAGCATTAGCTATTCTCACCATTGGTTAAATTTGGTGTTTCAAATTCGTTGCATAGATTGACCTCAACATTAGTTATCCTTATTTAATTTATATTTAATACTAGCTATTCTTATTGAATAAAATCACGTTTCGTTGTTAATATGATTTACATTTAATACTAGTTATCCTTATTATTAATCAGTTTTTCATTTAAAATTCGCTGCATAGATTTCGCACCCTTTATTATATTTCTCTCATATCTTAGGGTTTTTTGCTGGAGTTACTAGGTCTGATTTTAAATTTGCATTGCTGTATTTGCGTGTTATTTCCGATTCAATTAAACAAATTTAGTCTTGGCCCAGCAATTGAAATCAACCATAATTTAATTTCTTGAGCTTTTATTCATCAAATTTTAAAATATATGATTTAATTTAGCAAAATCTACATCTTAAGTTGTCAAATTTCATTTCAATTAACAAAATTATTTTTTAAAAAATCCAGTACAAAAATTTATTAAAGTGAACAATAACGAAAATATAATATAAATCACTTTATAATGTACAAACATCAAATTCGCTAACCAATTTTGTAAAATGATTATTATATGAGACTAGTAAGCACTTCAGCGATATTTTTAGATATTTGATTAGTAAGAATGTCCAATTATTTATTTGTTTTAATAATATTGATAATTTACAAATTTAACATGAAAAAATTCGATTCTTATCCTTCTCTTTTATATGGTCACATTCGAGATATAAGTCGCAATTTATTTTTAGTACAATTTTATTTTTTTTTATTAGGAAGTATAGAATTTTTAAAAGGTGTAAATATCAATTTATATTTGGATCTTAACACATTTGAATTATTTATTAAAAAATATCGAACAAGAGATCATCATTATGTCTGGTTCAAAAAGCTATGCAATGTATATTTTTCCATTTAATTTAAATTTATTGTTAGTATATATAGTTAATTCGACAAATTCGCAATATCAGAGGTGATCAGATAGAGTTTGTTCAAACATTTTTTTCTGAAAAGTAATATCTTTCTATTTGTATTTTTTATGACATTTATAGACTTTCAAAAAATTTAGACTCTTGTCAGGTACCGACGAGTAATTATTGGGATTGCCTTTTGTTATGCATGATAAATTTACACAAAGTTTATTATGAACTATTTTTACATTGCATTTCATTATTCGAGTATTTTTTATCTTTTTCGTTGTTATTTAATCTGTTAGATTACTTACCGCGACTATGAAGACTGGACATATTAGAGCTCGTTGTGCATTGGGTATTACTTTTACATCAATTATCGGGTAAGTTGTTTTTAATTTTATTAAATTTTTAAATAAACACCTGGAAATATTACTTTAGATATTACTTTTACTCTTTTTATTCTACAATTTTCAGGAATACGGTTTGATTCTCGATGTTACCCAGCCAGTAATATCTGTTAAATTTATCGAAATTCCATTCATAACAAGATAATTTATTAATAATATTATTTGAATAAAAATAATTCTCTAATCAAACATGTCATATAGATTTATAAATTTATTAAAAATCGATAAATATTTTAGAATATTTATATTAAATGAAAATATTGAGAATAAATTACATAGAAATTACCATTGCTCGTGGTGCGCTCAATAAGTATTTAGACTCGACCACAAACAATCAACAGATTTTATTAAAACTTTCGGTAAAAATAGACAATATTTAAAGCTATATTTTTCAATGTAAGCCCTGCCAACTGCGTCACATTTTCACCATTGTGGCACCAAGTCCACAAGTCTTTTCATAGAAGGATTTGGGTATGAAGTCAGCAAATCACTGGCAAAATCAAAGAGTTTTCCTCACAAATATTTCTTCAGTAGTCGCAAGAGGTGAACATCAGTAGGGACGAAGTTGGGGATGTGGCTGAGACACCACACGAGTCAAGTGTTGCTGTTGTCAGGTGGAATATGTGATGCGGGGCACTGTATTGCAATAGCCAGAGTTCCTTATTTCCTATTTTCTGCTGCTTTCTTCTAGTTTCTCTCACCAGTTATATAGCTCATATTGACATCTGATTTGGAGAAAGTCGTTTATGTCATTAAAGATTGTGAACATCAGACATTTATTTTGAGATCTATCAGTTGTCATTTTCCATTTATCAAATCCAATTTTAGTTTCAGATATGCATAGATTTAGAGCTATCTCATATTCTGCGATTATGAGCTGCAAGTTTTTCAAAGATTTCTAAAGTTTCTATCGATACTCAAATCGCATTTTTTGCATGTCATCCGTAACAAATCGTGGTACAGATAGCGAATACAGTTTCCTTATGTCCATTTTACCCACAAAGTTATGCAAAATACCTTTGAAATGTTTTGACGTTGTACCAGATCTTTTTTTACAACGTGACAGTCTGTAACGATGATTTCCTACAGGATTGCCAAATTGCTATTACAAATCTATTAATTTTTATTTAAACCAATCGGTTTTTCTCAGTCGAATGAATCATAATTTAGTCAATATCGTCTTTTAATCGACATATGTTTAATAATTATGCTTGAAATACTTGATCGGTTCTTGCATTATAACATATGCTGACAGTTCCAGTCGAAAGTCAAAGATGCAATTACAAGCGGTAATTACAATGCTATGTTATTCTAAACCAGGGGTAGGGCTTCTCCAAAATTATTTTTTGATATTGTTATGATTTAATGGCTATGTGTAAATATAAGCATTCAAATCGACTTGAAAAAAGATATTCAATTGTTTTATTGATCGCTTTCATTACAATTATTAAAATAATATAAATGTTTATGTTTATAGTATATTATATGTTTAACGGATCTATAGTTAATTTATGAATAATAATTAAAAACCGTAATAATTTATTTATATAAAATTTACATATATTACATATATATATATATATATATATATATATATATATATATATATATATATATATATATATATATATATATACACACATATATATGAATATTTACTAAATGACCATTTTAAAATTATTTTCATACCTACCAAAGTTTTATTTACCAAATATATATCAGATCTTGAATTTAGCAGAAAAAGTTCAAATCGGAATTTTCACAATCCATTTTGTATGTAAATATTGGGAATAGCTTCTAGCCTACGGATGTAAATCCAGAGATTCAATTCTAAATATATAACTTAACTTTCAAACGCTACTTAGACATTATACATAAAATCTATAACATTTATTATCATTAATTATGATTCTCCTTTCAAAAACCATTTGACGATGAATTTCAAAAAAAATATGTGTCTTAAGATGTACTGGTTTTGCAAAATGAGAGGCTTGTTACAGAATAGGTAAGTGTTTATCGTTCTACACACATGTACGTATCAGGAATCAGATCTGTGACAGAAAATAAATAACCGTGCTGATCTAAATTCTCATTCTTCGCATATTATACGAGAAGAGTTAAGAGATGTTGACGTTAGAGAAGTTCTTTTAAATATTAATGAAACAAATTCACCAGTTAGAATGGTAAATAGAGTTCAGAACTCCTCGAAACTAAATTTTCCATCAATAATTCGAAGTTGTAAAATTACATTATACGACCGGACAATCTCATGAGATTTATTCATAAGGTTTGATTCGGGTGCTCATGATTCTAACGGAATCCTCATATTCTACTCTGATACTTGTTTAGGATTTTTTTGTAGAACTACCAAAATCTGATGGGACTTTCGATACAACTTCCACAAAAAATCGCCTGCAATATCTATTTCCTCTTTGACTCACAATAAATATATTTTTGTCTCACTTTGTTCAATTAACTATCCTGAAAAATAAGAATCGGAGGGCTTTGAGATATCAATATGGATTTTCAAATTTGCTTTCTATTAAATTTGAGAAGTCGTTTAAAATTTCAAAATAATTTTAGAACCTTTTGCAAGACAGTTTTGGAATTTTTCGAAAATAATTACGGAAAAATTTATGAGATCAGAGAAAGTTTACCTAAATCCAAAACATCATGGGTAATGTCACTACTTGAAGAAATTTATTCAACGTTTTACATTATTGTAGTTGTCAGTCGAAAATTCTTTACCAACAGTTATAAATAGTCTGAGTGCACTTTATAAAGAACGAGTAGAAATGAAGAAGTAATTTTTAATCGAAGTTCAGAAACTATTATTTGTATTTATAAAGCTTTCAGAGTATTCCGATCACAACGGAGTCTGATATTGTAATTGTAAAGCTAGGATTCACATAAATGGTATCATCTTCAATAATAAATATTTTATAGGTAAATAAAGAATCACAATGGAAACCAATTCAAACAATAGAGAGCGTAATATTTACTAATTTCTATATTTATATTCTATAAATTGTTTTTAATCAACTGAGATTGCCTCTTTTTTTGTTTGCATTTCTTTTTTACTTATTAACATACATTATAAAATTTCATTATAAACATTTAGTATAAATCTACTCCAAAACTATGAAAATGGGTTTATGTAGTAAGATACGAAAATATTCTACAAATTATTCCACTTTTATTAATATGGTTTTATTTGTTAAACAAATTTCATATTTTTAAAATATTGTGAAATATATCATCTCTATAATAATAAATATATAATTTATCTGATTGATTTATTTTCTGGATTGATTTAAATTAATTAAACATAATTTAATGACAAATAAAGAACACAATCCAACCTGATTTTTTGACTTATTAATGAATTATTACACGAATTAGAAATGTTATCATAATTTAAATTTCCAATTGCTTACTTAACTTCCTTATATAATTTGAAAAACCTTCCAAGTACGGCAATATCAACGCATATTTAGTTTCATCATTCTTGCATACGCTTTTGATATTATTTACACCGATAATTGATTTATACTGGTTATTCAAATTACAATCAGACATTCTCAGGCATGAATCCTTAGAATTTCTAATCAACTTGCCAATAATCTCTTTTATCATCATGAAAAAGAATGGTGTCATTCGAAATAATTTTTATTACAGAACTTCACCAATTTATGAACTATTTACTGAATTTACAAAAGTTGAAAATAAATTCCATGAATGAGAAATCAATCCTTTCACCATATTTCTCTTATACTTAAAGATCTCCAGGTTTTTAAAGATCTGTTGGTTTTCTTAAATTTAATGTTTGTCTTTGAGCTGGTTTAAAAAATTCAAGTAAGCATTCGATGACTTTCTATCCGATTCGCATGTGACTACAATGCTCTTATGTAGGCTATTCTTAATATGAAAAATGACTCCGTGTGGTTCTTATTTTCAAATACAAGATAAATATAATCCATGTATCGATTTTTAAATAATATCAAGTCCTAACGGATGATGAGAAAAATATGTGGATTCTTTCAAACTGTAAATTTTTTCCCCTCAGTTTGATAAAATATATTCAAATAAAAAATTATATTTTGAAAAAATGATTATTAATAAAAACACGAGGAAGCCAAAAAACGAAACTATTTTAAAGAAATTATCCTCAGCATCAAGCTGCCATCACAATCGTTGTCAAATCTTATATACGGAAACAATAATGATGTAATAGCTATTATTTAATTAAATAATCTAAATAAATATGTTGCTGACTGAACGCTTATTTTAGGGGATTGCGATTTTAGCACTATAACCTCGCATCTTTATTGTTTCTGTATGATGGCAGACGATGATGAGCATAATTTCCTTGAAATATATTTTGTTTATTTGACTTTCTCGTTTTTTAAATAAAGTTATTTAATTTATACAATTATCTCGTAAACTTAAGAAAAAGCAAATAGTTTTATATTCTATTTCATTTCTTATTCTTCATCTTTATTTAAACTTGCTAAAATCAATTCGTAATGTTGCCATTGGAGCAAAAATTTTTAGTTACATTTTCTCAATAAGTCACCGACACAACCAGCATTTTCAATTTATTGATTATTTTAGACAAATGTTGCAGAGCCTTCGTCTAAGAAACGGAAGCGGAAATCCAAAGTTTTAGCTGCCACAGAAAATGTGTCGACATTGGTCGATAATGTAGTCTAAATTTCAATGTTTTGCGTTAATTCCTCTCGTTCTCTTCAGGTTCCCGATTTTGATGTTGGAGTTTCCAAAAAGCAAAAGAAGAAAATGAAACAAGAAATGAACTCTAAAATAAAAGTGAGTTTTGTTTGGGTTTTGAATCGTTTAACTCGGTTTCAGAAGGAGGAAAAACAATTTCTGAAAAATAATAAGTAAAATTCCAATTGAAATGTTTATTGATTATTTTTAATTAGGAAACGGAAAATCGGTGAAAGTGCTCTTAATTTTCTATCGTAATAATCGTTGTTGTAATGAATAAATTTTTTTGGTGTCTTTCTTTTGGGGAAATATGTGCTGGTTTTTTTATCGGAAATCGTTTGGTCACTAGGGAACTTTGCGGAACCGTAGGAGGAATGTCGAGTTATATCAATAATCAAGGGACGCGTGGAGATAAAAATAATCCAAAAATTGAGCTCTTGGAGTTGGCAAGGGAAAACATAATTAGGATTTTTTTGTTACATTTTTCCCCAAGTTTTATGATAATTTCATTTTTGGTCTGTTTTTATTATTTTACTATGGTTTAAAAGCTGACTGGACTTGATTTTGAAGTGTTAGATTTTCGAGGAACATTTCTTTGTAGTAACTAAGGATTCATTCAAAAGGGCTTTAGACCAGGCCTGGCCAACCCGAACTAAATAATGAGCTAAAATAAAAAAAATCTATAATTGCATGAGCCAAAAAAAAATTTGTGAGTAAGATTTAATGCATTTTTTATTACATAAATTATAATTAATTTATAAAAATGAAATTCTTCAAAAAATATTAAAAATGCATTAATGAGAAACCTGTTGATCCACTTGGATGTGGCAATTCGTAATTGATTGTGAAAATTCTTGATATTTTTTTAGTAAACGTCATTTTTGAGAAAAAAGATCCGCATAATATGCTACTACAAAAAACACTTATGATTTTCGCAGCGAATTTTCTTATATTTGGAATTTTGCATAAAACTGTACTTTATCATCTATTTAAACAAAGATGGTTTTTAATTCGGTATGGCATTGGAGATCAATTAATTCATTTTGCAAAGCAGATAGTGCTGTGATTAACAATGAATTGTGGTTGAAATATTTCAAAATGTTTATAATATGAAGCAATTTCATTGAATCTTGATGCGAAAGCTTTTTCCAATTTCTTCAAACAATTAGCATATTTAACTAAATCGTTTTGTACCAATATTATTTAATTCAGAAAAATTAGTTGCATCGCCAACCTTAATTGATTTTTCCACAAATGTAATTTGAATATAAAAGATTTAATTTCACCACAACTTTCAGTAACTAGCTTGATTTAACCCTGAAGTTTTAAATTTAAGTTATAGAGGTGACCAGTCACGTATACAAGAAAACATAAATCTAGCAACCATTTATCGTCAGAAAATTCTTCAACAGATTTGTTTTGTAACTCCATACAAACTTAAATTTCTTCTTTCAGATATAATAATAAGGTCTAAAGTTTAGACCTTATTTTAAATTACTTTATGAGTACATGTTAGATGCTGGACATTGTAAATTTGAATAAAAATAATCTTCTTAACTCTGAATTTGGAAGGCATATAAATCATAACCAGGTGAATAAATACCCACATAATTCCATAAATAATAAAGTCGAAAGTCCTAGCATACCAATAAATTCCTATGGATTTTCAGTGCCTGCTTTAAGGAAGTTTTTAAAACATAGTATTTAGGTTGGTCTTGATTATTTGTAAATTTGTTTTAGAAGAAAACTGATTTTAATCCCGGATAATTTCTTTTACTTAATAAAAAATATTTCTAAAACTAATAGGCTGTAAAAGTTGTATGCTCTCTGGCTTTAAATCAAATCATAAAGTAAATAAACCATATCATAATTTACACTGTTTCGTCTTTATTCGAAACTTATCTACAACACAAAGCGAGGTCTTAGTGTAAGTTGAAACCTTTATTTACAATTTATTTTGACTGGTTAACGCCCAATGTGTGCCTCACATTTGAAACTCCTATTAATATACCGATTTTGATAAAAGTAGCTCATTTAAAAAGATTATACATTTATATAAATATGATATCCAGAGAAAAAGAATGTCTCATTTTCAAATATACTAATTTTGCTTTTAAAATTCGTATTTCAATCATTTCATATAATATTTTTAAATTTTTGATCCTGTCTAAAGATGAACGCTGAACTGTACATCAATATGGAATCTTTTGCGGTGTTTTATTTGACTTTAAAAATTAAATAATAAAAATATATTTTAGTTATCATAAAAATTTTAAAATTAAACACTTCAAAATAAAAATCTGATAAAAATAATTTTATTTCACACACAAAACCAATCATGATTTTCTAGGTCCTCAATTGAAATTCTCAATGTCGGATCTTCACATATGCATTTTCGAATTAAGTCTTCGGCAGATTTTGAACAAAATGTAAACTCCGAATATCTTTTCTGAATAGTACTTTCGAAGTCTTTGAAAAGATTTTTCTCTTCAATACAAAAAAACAAAGAGCTCCCAAAATTGAAAACTTGATTAGCACGAATATCGTATGTTTGTTTTTGCACCATTTCCGGTGAGCAATACCCGATAGTGCCAATTATTTTATTGGATTTTGGTGACTTGTCGTCAGGAGAAAACACAGCATCCTCAAAGTCTATTAGTTGGATTTTTAAAGTTTCATTATTAACCATAATATTTTCCGGTTTTATGTCCATGTAATACACTCCTTTAGAATTCAGTTTTATTAATATGTGTATTAGATTTTTGAAAATTTTTTTTAAAATGTATTCCATTTTCTTTTCAAGTGTAAAATCAAAAAGGTCGACCCATTTCCCATTTAGATGTTTCATAACAATGATATATTCATCGCTTTCATCAAAGCATTCAATGATATCCGGCCGAATGCTTGAATCCTTAACAAATTGAATGATAAACATTTCCTTTGGAATAATTACTCCAATTAATCTAGTTTTAACGAAAGAAGAAATGTAATTTTTATTAAATGCTTTAACAATAACCGTTTCAGTATTTGAATGCCTTTCCGCAACGCATACACTACCTTTGACGCTTTCTGATAATATTTTCACAACAGTATATTTGTCAGAAAATTCCATGCTCCGAAATATTTTTCTACAAAATAATGGTTTTTTGAGTTTATATATTCCATATTATTTCGTAATATTCACAATAATATTTCCTTAAATAATTTGAAATAAATGTGAAATGATATTGAACATTAAAAACATCAATTTGAGTCTCATTTTTGTTAATGATTATGCATTACTTATGAAAATTTCATCTATATTTCGGATTTTATTTTGCAGTAATAAATTCAATTTAGTTAATATTCTAATATAAAAAATATTTCTGGAATAATGTAGAAAATAGTAAAAATAAATTAATTTATTTTTGACAAATCAAAAATTGTAGTTGAAAAGGAGAAGCATAATTTGAGTTAATTTTCTGCACATGCATGCATGCTACACACATACAAATGCATGCCTCAATTCACATTTAAATAGACATGCTTACATGCATGCATGCACTCAAATTCAATTTTAGAATTTTAAACCTTTTTAGATAATTTATTCACTTATAATTTTAATAAAAATATAGAAATAATAATTGTGATTCATTCTTATTTATCAAGCATCTTTTATAAATAATGAAAACCTTTATCTAGTAAAATGTGTAATTTCGTGTTAAACACTTAAAAACACTAGGAATACATTTTTTTGCTTGATTTCTTAAGAATCTTAAGTTAAGATAATACACATTGTTTCGGCCAAATAACTATTATATTTGTAATTGCGCCTGTGTGTGAGTTTCCTTTTGTGCAATTGAAATTGAATGTTCTTAAAAATAATTGGAAACTATTTGGATTTTTGTATTTTGATTTGTTTATCCAAATCAATTGTGCTTTTTTTGAGTCGAAAAATTTTATTTTGATATAATAAATGTTTAGTGAAAATTGGACCGGTACCGGCCCACGCTAAAGAAAAATTAAATTATTTCCATTTTATTTACTGTGATGTCAGCAACGAAAACAAAACAACTGAATAAACTGGGCATAAGTAACGCACTTTGGGTTTCATTGTCTCTTATTACACGCAGATGGAATCGTCTTGTTGCAAAGAAACAACCTCAGGATTCTCACTGATTTAGCGTATATATAAATTAAAAATTTTAATCACTTTACAATAACTTTTTTGTGTTATTTTATTTTGATAGCACCTTTAAAAATTATTAAATCAAAACAATCTAAAATATAAACAATAACGCCCACCCCCATCAGCCTACCGCGGTAAAATTATCAATAATTGATCGGTGTAGCTAGTGTGTTTGACGCCCGGGGACAAGATTCATTTTCTTCTCCCCCTCACTGAAAAATTATGAGTTGTTCAATGAAATAAGTGACGAAGAAACTAATGCAGACGAAACACGTGGTTAGTCAAGCAAAAAGTAGTACAAACGAAATACTTTGTATTATATCAATGTATTAATTTGTATTATATCATTAACTGTATACCTACGTTGTGCCTATACATGTAGAATATTCATATTAGGTTTTTTTTCTGGCTTAGACTGTGGCAAACTTATCAATAACTTCATCAAAATCACACTTTTCCATTTCGTTTCGTTCAATACTCCGAAGTACAAGGTCATTAAGACGATCTTGTCCCATCGATGAACGCAAATAAGACAAAACCAACTTCAGTTTTCTGAAAGAACGCTCACAGCTAGCGATTAATACTGAAATATTTAGAAGGATTTGCAATGCAATTCGCAGGTTTGGAAAAACGTCCTCACAATAATAAATGATGAAAGACAAAAGATTCGATGGAGTTGCTAGTAAAGCATCATCTCTTACCCGAAGTAACATTTATTAATCACAAATTACAATGTAAAGTTCGTCCCGGTGGATATCATTATCATAGAAATTTCAAGATCTCTAGAGTGTTGTCTTAGTGAATTATTATCTTCATCTTGGTTATTAAATAAAGGTTTTGCCTCTAGTAAAAATCCAAATTTTAAGTTTAGATCAGAGCTTCTTAAACTTTTGTAATTCACTACCCCATTTATGATTGCGAGTTTCTTGACGACCCCATACAAATATAAAAGAAAAATAAATTTATATTTTTTTAAAATTCCTATAACATCTTCTAATTCATAGTAAATGTTATTCAAGTTATTACAATACTCTTAATAGAAATGCAGGTACAAACAATCTTTCCGAACTAGAAGATTTTATGATATATTTATCTACGATAATTGTTATTTTATCTTTATAACAATAATTTTACAAGTTAAAAAACTTTTTCTGTTAAATTGTATTTTTATCTCTCGCGACCCCAGAATTTTGCTACGCGACCCCAAATGGGGTCGCGATCCATGGTTTAAGAAGCCCTGGTTTAGATCGTTCAGCTGTGAAAATCGTGTCGACATTTTTTGTCGAAGTCTATCTAGAACGCCCTTCATAACACGGATTAGTTTCTCCTCTGCCGACATATAAGTGTATTTGCTAAACCTTCACCAGTCTATTGGATACTTCATTAAATCCTTCAAATGATTTTTTAATCACAAGTTTTATGTCTTTAAAGTTTACGTATCTAATTATTATTGATGTCTGTTCCATGTGGAAAATATCAGATGTACAGTCCATTTGGATGCTATAATATGTGGAGGCTTTTATCTATACAATAAAAAATCTCTACCTAAAAGTTCGATTAGAATTAAAAAAATTCCGTTATTTAGTGCTCCTATTTTTTCTTAGTGCAAGATTATTCTCGGATAAAAGTAAAATTACACCTACAATTCTTTGAAATATTAATCTGAGAAGTTCTGTTTCATTATTTATAATATTTTAAATTGTATTGTCAATAGTGGAATTTAAATGAAGTCGTTTTAGCAGTTCTTGCAAAGCAATAAAAGATATAATGCGACAACCGGAAAGCTCATGGCTTTTAATTATTAGCGTCAATTTTCTCCAATTATTACAACCATTTATAAATCGTGTACATTGGTTTCTATTTTCTGAAAATAATATGCAACAAAAACAATACACCATTTCCTTTTCATTTGAATAAACTAACCAACTGCGATGTACTTTGTTTTGTGATTTATCTCCGCATTTGTGTGTGCTCAGCTTATTGACGGTCTTTGTGAGGGTTTTGTTTGCAAGTTTTGAAAAAATAATTGTATCCCATTTTATTTTTTTGGAAATTAGGCTTTTTCTTGGATTTGTTTTGTCGAACAAATTTTTCAGAATTTATTTTTGCCAGAGAATTTTGGTGAATTTTCGAATTTCTTTGTTTATTTTCTAGAAGACAAAATCGTTTTGGAATACATTTTTTATATCAAAGCATGGAATTTGTTAATAATTATCTATTACAAAAAATAATCTTCTGTAACTGCAATAATTTTAATCGATTGAGAAAAATGAATTCTTGCTATTCAGCTAAAATGAACTTTATGATTCGAACACATAAAATTATTGAAGATCGATGTATGCCTATCAGCATGGAACGTTTTGTTGCAGTTAGTTCTAATAGTGATACAGGAGATGAAACTGACGTAATGACAAGAATTCCATACGAACTATATCAATCTTTCACAAATTCGAGAAACGCAGTTTTTCAAGAATCCTGATATACCGACGATACGTAACAAAAAGCTATTGAATGTTTTACTAAAGTCATGCAAAAATTCAATATGGAAGAGGACATAGAAGCCTATGTAGATATAAATATTCAAAGGGATCAAATTATGTCTAATAGGTGATCTGAACCTGAAAATACACTGCATTATGTTATAAGATTTTAAAGAATTCTAATCCTAACTTTAATTGATAAATGGATTTAATGCAATTTTCCATTTCATGTTGTGGGTTTAAAGGCAAGATAAGTTCAAAAATTCTTGTCCAGATGTCCCAAACAGTTTTTCTTGGAATAAAAATTAGCAACAAACAACAGTTATGTTATTTCAAATAAAATAAAGTTAAATATCTTCAATTAGCCATTCGTACGACAGTGTCAGGTAGGCATAGGAGTGACATCAAATACAGGCCAAAGGGATTGAACTCCAAGGTTGATTTGACTAGTCGAAACTTTTTTGGCTTTCTTTATGAAACGTCGTAATTTTAATTGATCGGTATCAATTTATAATTTATCGTCTGTAAAAGGACAGAAATAATTTTGACTTACTTTTTGGTGCCTTTGCCACAGAGCCCTAATCAATAGTACGCCCAGTAGTTTAATCAGGCCTTTATATAAAATTATCCTCACAAGGATCAGTCAAGTCATAGAAATGCTAATATACAGATTCAGAAAACTTAGATGAATATGGTTCATATAAATCTGCAGAACTGGATGTCAGTTGGCCTCTGGTAACAAGTATGAATTTACTGGTTCTTCTACTTAATATTCAAGGTACACTCTGATTCCCATCTAGGTTCAACTTAATGTCCTTTGGTGTATTTTATAATAAAATCTGTGATGCAGGACACTTGTGTATGTGAATCAGTGTCAAACCCTTAATTAATACAGTTAAAGAAGGGAAAGGTTTAAATGCTAATAAAAAACTTAGCAAACTCATATAGACCGCTGTTCTGTTTAATTGTAGTACAATTGCATGATATGCAGGTTAACTGATATAAAACAAATAATTAATATATCTTAAGGAGACTATCTACTAATTGTTTGTTTTAAAATGTCAAGATACCGGAGTTGGGTTTGCTCACATGTACCTTAGGGTACTTTTTAAAACCTCAGGGTATGAAACCATGAGCATTGGTCTCTAGTTGCTCTTAAATTGTACATTTTATGATCATTACTTATAAACTTAGTCACCAAACTAAGGTTGATACATTTAAGTCACTTCGACCAGAGTCTAAATTACTGAATTAAGATTGCAACCACCCAGACTGTTTAATATTCGTATGTTAGTGTTCTTTTTATATTATTGAATCAGTATTACTATTATAACGGACTCACCATCAAAAAGTGTAATTATTTGATGATTTAAAAAAGAATACTAAAACTTTTGTTTGAAAAAATAACATTTAAGCCTCTACAATTATCTTAAATGTCTTCTTCTAGTGAAATATTTATTTCATTCACGTCTTCAACATTTTTTTTTCTTTGGTCCAAGACACTATAAAATTATTACTCAGGATAATTGAATGGAGATTTTTGTTTGAACAGATTAAAAACTAAATTTTTCCATCATTCAAAAGAGGTTTAGCGCGATATTTCCTACACATATCCATCTCTTCATCTAAATTTCAAACTTGCCTATATTAACCCCCCTCCAACACAAAAACTGCTCACGGTCAATATTATTTAATATTATTTATTCGAATTGTTTATAGAAAAAGATTTAAAATTAATAAAAATTTTATTAATTTTCATTTAATGTTTCTTGTATAAACTATTACGTAATTTATTATAAAATTACATGACATTCAATTATAAATATAATCATTTTATTATAATTTTTTATAGATGGTAATTAAATCACAAACCGAAGTGTTACAAATTTCCAATAGTGGTTGCGTTTCTGAATGCGCAATTTGTTTTCTAGGATTGCATAATGAGGAAAGTCTACAGCTGTCTTGCGAGCATCGGTTTCATTATTTTTGTTTGATCTCCTATAATTTAAATACCACACTCAAATGCTATATATGCAAGAGAAGACAACCCCAAGTGAACTTAGTCACCTCCGGAGACCTTCGATGTCAGATTTCAATGAAAAACTTCTATGATATTTTCAAAATCGGTCACATCCACTACGCAAATAAACAAAAACAAGGATACGCATTTCTAATAGGATTTTATTGCGTCAGTGTTCCGGTGATTCTGCACTTTCATATTGAGAACTCCGAACATTGTTCATACGTTTTTTATTCGAATTTCAAAAATCCTTTTGTCATTTCAAAAGAGGAAAAGAAAAAACTTTCAATTTTTTACCGACACTTCAAAAACAAACTTTCCATTAACATTCATGAACATACGAAGGACGTGTTGAAGTTGGAAATCATTCCGATTCCCACAAAAAATATGATAATTGTTTGTGGATTAATTCAATTTACAGCATTATTGAAAACCGATGAAATGCCCGCAACAATGGAAATGATAAAGGTTGCTCAATTTTTGAACCAAAGAAAGTTTGACAGTTCTCGTCCTTTTAGTATGCCCGGGAAAATACTTTTTGATTGAAAAAAAACTAGTAATAATAAACTCTTCTCTTCTACACCATTGATCAATTAATATAATTTTTTCTTTATCATCGGAATTTTAAACTATAGATCAATATTTTATTTGTTTAAATACATTAAAAAAGAAATTTAAATGCAATCTTTATTTCATTTTGGTTTATCTTATTTAAACAATTTCTTTAGAATTATATCAATGTGTTGAGGATACCTAAATAAGATAGTAAAATAATTAATAAACATGTAAAATGATTGGGAGAAACAATCATAAGTGATTTAGATGTGGTTCTGGAGCTTAATAAAAAGGAATGGAAAAGAAATGTTGAACAACGAGAAGGGAATAAGAGAAAATCAATAAAAACAAATAATTAAATAAAAGAAGGTCATTTATAATTAACAAGTGCAAATTTTGAAAAACAAAAACAAAAGGAATATTTGCACGTTATTTTGAAAGCTCTTTCAAGATAAGGGAAGAAATGTTGTTTGGGAATCCGGGAAACGGCACCTCTAAAAAAATGATTTATTTGGACAGCTGTCAGTGATTATGGAGGCCCAAAAGGAATTAGAGTTAAAAGATATCAGAAATTCTATTCGATATCAGTAAGTGTTATTGGATGATGGAGTATAAAAAGGAAGCTCAATTGAAATTGGGACAAAAAAAATAAGACATAAATTGCAGAAGACAAAGAAAAACAAAAAGAAATTAAACAGAAATTAAGCAAGGTCAAAGCAAAGCAAAGCAACTAAATCAGATTTACCAATCTCAGAAACCCACCACAGTAGTCAAGTGATTGTAAAGCCAATTGATCCGAAAAGTGCTATTCTTCCCGAAGGGTCGTAATGAGCACCAAATTGTGATTGATTGATAATTCGTTGTGTCATTTTAAAGTGGAGATAAAGTGTATTAATCAATAAAGTTTATATCGTTTGGAGTTCGTTACTGTTGTTCAAAAGCACGTTTGGAGTCAGATTGACAATAATTCCTATTCAAATTCACCGACAACCCCAACAAATGTAAGGTTTGAAAAAATGTTGATAAAAATAAAATAATTAAATCAGAAATATAAATCATAGATATATGACACAAGAAGGCATAGACGTAGCCAAGTGTAGGCTGGTAGGCTGAAGCCTACACCCTCGATTTCAAAACCTCGTTTTTAATTTTTTTTAATTAAAAATAAATTTAAAAATAAAAAATTTGTTTTCAAAAATTTTCTAAGTCAGAACAAAGACATAAAAAATATTTTCTAAGTCCAACCCGCCCCCTACCAAAAGTTTTATGACTCATAATTTTTTCTATCCCTCTTGTATGTGCGTGCAATGGATATTAAATAGCAACTCTTACAAAAAATTTTGAAAAATTCAAAACCACTAAGTTATTATTATCATTATTATTATTATTATTATTATTATTATTATTATTATAATTATTACTATTATTATTATTATTTTTCTCTTAAATTTAATTTTATAATTTTTACAATTTTATTAGTATTATTATTTTTTCTCTCTAATTTAATATTATAATTCTCCCAATATTATTATTATTATTATTCTCTGAAATTTAATTATTATTACTATTTTCTCTTTAATTTAATATTATAATTTTCACAATTTTATTAATATTATTATTATTTATTTATCTCTAATTTATATTATAATTCTCCGAAAATAATAATTATTATTCACAAAATAAATATTATAATTCTCACAATATTATTATAAATATGATTATTTTTCAAAACTAAAATATTATTAATGAAGGACAAAGTAATTTCAATAATTTAGTGGTTATCAAATAATGTAGGTAAATTAATGAAAAACAATAAAGTTAAAGGCAAGAGAGGACAAGATGAAGTGCATGCTTTATTATTGCCAGGCCTATTGAGCGTATCCGTCTGTGCCTCCCCAAGCTGGGTCAAAAAGTACCTGAGCGTTATAGCATAAATTAAGCCTAGCTTGTTGGGGTAGTTACACAACTTTCATTGTGAATACGTGGACACGATAAAATATCATAGGCATGAAATTAATTTATGTTTTACAATAAAATTAATATTTGCAGAGGCCTCCGACTAGCTAGATTACAGCAACTAACCAGCCTGCAAATAAACATTTAATAAAGAGGACCCGCCCCAACATATTTAAAAATATTGATTTGTATAGTTAGAGTTCAACAATTCTTCAAGCAAAATCCTGCATAATTCAAAAAAAATGAATAAATTATTATCTTATTATTATTTTTCTCTTAAATTTTCACAAATTTATTAATATTATTATCATTTTCAATCAGTGTTAAATTTATCATTGTTATTATTATCAAGTATTTTTATTATACATCATTATCAGACAAAAACTTCATATAGTAAACACACACTGGTATAAATCAACCTAATTGAAAAGTAATCACAATATTTTTCATCGTGGATCTATATTTTTAGAATTAAAAATCAGTTTTTCTATTTTATAAATAATAAAATCAATAATATTAAAAATCTCATCAAATAAAAATTTTAAAAATGAATTTCGGTTTAAAATTATTCATGAAATATAATTAAACTTGATACAAAATAATGGAACATTTTCATATTTGTAATTCAAAGAAAAAAGATTTATATTTAAAGGATGTAAATTTATCATGTTCACATACATTTTAAAATTTCATTGTAAGATCCGTGTCGATATTTTTAATGAATTCACCAAATATTTTAATATTATTTTTAAAATTATATTATTATTATCATTATTATTTTGATTATTTACTCTTACTATTGTTAATAATTATTTAATCATATTTTTCCATATTTATTGTCATAGTAATTTTACAGCAAGTGTTTTTGTAAAGATAATTAAGTTTAATAAAACTTACCGGTAGCGTTAATAAATTGAATCCCATCATAATTTAAACTGTTATAATTCTGAATTTCATAAATTGATTTGAATGCAATGTCTACTAATATTGACATTAAAATAATTATTTTTTATAACTGAGGGATTTGATCCGCAAATCTTCATAATATATAAAAAGTAATATATAAAAGTTACATAACTTTATATATAATCTTACAATTGAAATAATTCATCGTTAATTACAGAGATCTTTTAATTATTTAACTTTAAATTATTTAATCATGAAAAATCTTATTTTAATCAAAGATGTATTTTGAGAGTCAAATCTTAAAAAAAATAATATATAATTTGCAAAATAATAAAATTAACCTTGTCGGTTTAATCAAAAGTTTTATAAATTCTAAAAATAATTTAACTTTTATAAAATAATGTAATAAAAACTAATAATTTGACTATAATAAAAGGTTAAAATAAACATAATTTCAATAATAATAATAACATAAAAATAATAATAATAATAATAATAATAATAATAATAATAATAATAATAATAATAATAATAATAATAATAATAATATGATAATAATAATAATAATTTATCGGTTTTTAATTTTCAAAGTAAAAGTTGCTATTAAATGTCCTTTGCACACACATACACGAGGGAATTTCGACTGTAATTATTTAGCAATTACAAATTTCTAAATAAATTCTTTAAACAATAAAGAATCAAAATATAAAAATAATTTCCACAGAATTTAATTTCAAATTAATTTAAATCCAAAAAATGCTACCAAATAAATTTTGAAAAATTAAAATTATTGAGATATTTTCCTAATTTGATTGGTTGAAAAAGTTTTGAAAGATTTTGAAAATTTTAAAAAACATGTCAAAAATGAATCTTTATTATTAATAATACAATCAATAAATTACAAGAATTATAATTCTGCAAATAAAGTAAATCATTTCGAGTCTTTATTATTGTTGTTATTATTACTGTTGTTATTATTGTTTAAATTTTGAGATTTGTTTTGAATTTTATTCTGCGGTGAAATGGTATTGTTGTCTTTCTCGAATACCTTGAGCATTTCATTTAGAACGCCTTGAATGGTATTGACCGCTGCAACAACTGTCGGTGAACCGAAACCATGAGTGATGAGACTGAAATTTGTCAAATGTCTTTGCATTGACGAATCAAGTATAATCGGCGGTCTGGTATTGCATAACGGTGCCCGATCCTTGTTGAGTAAATCTGTGATTTCAGCAAGCAGTTGTCTAAATTAAACCAACAGTTATAAACTTATAAACATCCATTTAATTGATTGCGTAACTGCAGTTGCTGATATTTTTTGGGATTTTTTATGACCACGTTTTAAACAAACAATATACAAATTACGTAACCAACATTTGGTTCCAATGCATAGAAACCGAAATTCGTGCCTTCTCTTGGTTTTTTGTAGTTGGATATTATTTTTTAAATAAAAAATATTATTATTGGAAATTATTTGACAATTTTTTTTAGTTACATGTAAATAATATCAATAATTATTTTGTTCGGTCTACATATTTTTAATTAATATTCATTTAATTTTGAGTAAGAAAACAAATGAGTAATTTTTTTTTCACTGGGTTCAGATGAATATAATTTGATTTTCTCCAACTCAAATATTTCAAGATGAAAGCCAGAACAATTTAGAATCAAACAAATCAATGGGAAAAATGGATTCTAGCATAATTACATTGGAAGAATTATCATAGACTTTTAAAGAGTTTCTTTGATATGGTCAGCATCGTTTCAATGATATTTGATTGATAATTTATCTCCTGATTCGTATTTTCATAATTTAATTTACGTTCACTACTACTATCGAATTGATACGCTACTTATTAATTTACTAGTAGTAGAGTTGGGTTATTTAATTAAATTTCATTTTTTTAAAACAGAAAATTTACTTTGTACATAGAATTTGTTGTCTTCTGGATTTGGTTTCATGGGGAATGTCTTGGATATTTCTCGAAAGATATTCAGCACATGCTCGATGGGGAAATTCATTTTCACATAGATATGTGAAGTCACGAGCCAATCTCACAGCTTCACCTTCGACTAAAGATGTGAGCAATGTGACAGCAGTCGCTTTTCGTCGACCAGCTGGTAGATTGAGTCCGATTTTGTCTAATTTATCTCTTAATGATCTTCCCCCATTTTTAGATTTTGCTCTATTAAAATCAAAATAATTTTAAAAATACTATTTGTTTTTTCATTAAAAACCTTCGCAAAATTCCTCCTAATAAGGATGCATTTAAGCATTCTGGGGGTGATAAACGTCGTTGAATTTCTCCAATTGAAACTTTGTATTTTGATGTTGAACTCAACAATGACAACCGACCGGGCACCGAACAAAACATATCAGAATATTTATGAACTCCATTCATATTCATTATTCCATTATAAGATTTATTTTCACATTTTAGTTTGATGCCTGAAACGAAAAAAATGAAAATTCCATAAAATTTTTAATTGTATAAACTTAGCTGATAAATTAATCAGTAGTATCACGTTCATTATTTCAAATTTGGGATAATTAATGATGAAAAACTTTGACTAATTATTTACTCCCATTTCGAAATCATGCACAAATGACAAATTTTACATCAGACTCAGATTGAATTTCAAAGTATATTTTTAATATCTTGGTGGAAAATTAAAGTTTGGACAGTTTCCATGAGCTCAGTGGGTTGCCTTTTCAGCCTGTTAGGATTTGAGTAAATGACCGCTTTCAATAAAGAAAAATAGTCGGTAATTGGATACTTTAAAACATTTTGGTCCTTATATTTTGTTGCTTAGAGGTGTTTTTGTTTGGTAAATTTATTCGTTAATGAGATTTATATAATTAATAATATTGTGGATAACCGAACGGTCTCATTGATTGTTTTATAATTTTAATAATTTTTCTGATTTTTTAATGAAAATTTTCTAATTATTATTATTATTATTATTATTATTATTATTATTATTATTATTATTATTATTATTATTATTATTATTATTATTATTATTATTATTATTATTATTATTATTATTATTATTATTATTATTATTATTATTATTATTATTATTATTATTATTATTATTATTAAAATAGAAATAAATTTTTTTTAAATGTCCTATGCTCGAAATGAATCCTAAAATTATATTTCATTATCAATATGAAACCACCTGCATTTTGCCAGCTGTTTTACAATTATGTGAAATTTTCACAAGTTTTTTTTTCATATTATAATTAAAATTAATTTTTATAAATAAAAATTTATCAATTTACCTTTTCTATAAACAATCTGATTATCGGAGCCCATGAATCCAGAATCGTCCATGGCGTTCTAAACGGAAAAATAAACAAAATTAACAACTCCAGATTTGTCATCAGGGCACAAATTGAATATAAATTTCGATATAATTAAAACCGAATATTTACGTATAAATGAATTTAAAAATGGTCAGTACTCACACATGTTTTTTATGTGTATCATGAACAGTTGTAGCCTCGAGCCATGACCAATGGCTAGTTTAGAATTTTGTTGTTTGGGGAAATTGTTTACGTTGTTTATTGGGTATTTGTTTCAGCAACTATCTCACGAGTTTCGCACTCTCGATTTGCGATCATGAGTGTCGAGTTAACCATTTTTTTTGTTCAAAATTAAATTCACCTCTGTACAAATAAACAAGAATTTTCAACAGATTCCGTTCGAAGAAAAAAAATTTTATCGCAGATGTGACAAATATCTTTTGTAGTAATCGGCTTTTTTTTGTATTTATTTGTGCATATATTTTTTATTTTGAAATCATCGGTCATTGGATAAAAATTTATTATCAAAATTAATTTCTTTTGATTTAATTTTTATTTGTTTAATTACTAAAAAATATTATTTAATTTTATTTAGCAGAACAGTTTGAAAATTTCCCAAAATCTTAATTGTCTAGAAACTTTATTTGTAGGATTAATTAAAATTAAAAAATATTAAAATATTAATTTTATAATTAAATCTTTTTAAAATATTTACCTATTTTTAATCGGTTTTCCAAATTGGGAACATTTATAAATTATCAAATAGCATATTTAGGGTCTCAAAAATATATTCGGAAAAGCGTGAGTGTGTGATGGGATAAATTCTAAATTTATGTTAAACTTTCTGACAAATATTTGATAAAAATCTATCATATTAGCATTAAAAATATGAAAAAAATGAATATTAAATACGAAAAATATCAAGTAAATATTAGTTTAAATTTTCTGATACAGGATCCTAAAGATTTATAATCCTCGATGTCCCTCCACCCATCATTTATTATATAACTTATAATTTGGAAAAATAAATATAAATTCATATAAATAAAAGTTTTACTAACATGTCCATCGTCTGCCAACATTCCTAATTGTGTAGAATTATGAATACCAATTACATTTTGAAAATCAACCGCATTGTTTGAAGTATCGATGTGGTTTGCATCCATAAGTCCAACAGGCCCTCCACAATTGCCCAACAAATCTCCAGCTCGCATTCCAGATGAATAGGGATCACCCATTCCAACCGCTGCTCGCAAATCATAATGACCAGAATTCATCAACGCATCGTTATGATGTCTACTGGTCATCATATGGAAACCGGAATAATGTGATGGATGTGTCGATGCGAAAGCCTGTTGAAAAATGGGATTTGGATAGTGAACTGCGTAAGCGGCAGCGGCATGACTACCGAAATCTACACTGTTTATTGAGGATTGAATATTATGTGGAGGAGGATAAAAAGGGGGTTCATTATTCGAAATTGGATGAGGTTGACTGAGACTGAAACGATTAACTGTTGGTGAATTTGACATGGCTCCGATCAATCCAGTTGGGTTGGATACAAACGAACTCGAAGTTGAATTGTTCATTCCTAATGCATTTAATTTTCGATCCTGAAATAGAAGAACATAATTAGTTATATTTAGACATTAATTATTAAATAATTTAAAGTTATTGATTTTAAAAATATTAAAATTCTTAGTTACGATTTGTTTAGTAAAAGTTCCTTACATCATATAATAAATGACACGGTCTCCCAAATTCAGATTGTCCCAGAGAAGATATAAAATTATTTACAATTGATGTTCGATAACTGGAAAACTGATCTAATTTTTCAAGTTTATTCCCAGGCAATAAATTTTCATTGATCAAAGAATGATCATCATTGGAATTATTCGTCGCTTCACTTTTACAATTCGTTTCAGCCTCACTGCCTGTATTATTGGAAATTCGGGATCCAAAAAAACCTTCATCAAGTCTTGAATCGTTTTCAATATTTAATTCAGAATGATAGTTGGATTGGTGATGGTAATCATCTGGATGGGAATACAGTTGTCGACTGATTTCTTGTGGTGCAATTATGGAATTTATTCTATCTCCCATGTTGTATTGTTGCTCCAGGCTAAATTTTCTGAGATGTTGAAGATAATGAAGAAAAATGCCCGAAGTGCCTTTTAAGTCAAAATAAAAAAAACTGTTCAACCCAAAATAACATGCTATTTGCTATTGGAAAATGCGTGTGTGTTTATATTTCTTCGTTAAACACACCACTAATTGGAAAAGGCGATCTATAAAAGCAATATGATTGGCTGTTGGTGTGTGTTAAACGTAGCTTAGAAATTGGCCTGCAGTAATAAATTAAATCGGAATTATGTAGCCAATAATAGCTGTCCAATAAACAAGCGCGACGAATCAAATTTTAGTTGAAAATTTTTGAAATATTATTTTTTCAATAATTATTTTTTAATTATACTATATTTACTCAATGAAATTTTGTTTGTCTATTTAGTGTTATTTTGATTATTATTAAACTTTCCAATTCTCACCTTGGATACTGGAGAACTGCTGCTCGTATAATATTGAGAAAAGTAGCCATTGGTCTAATTTAAAATAAATTAATTTGTAAATTATAGTGTACTTTAATTTATAATAATTATAAATATAATTATAATTATAAATTTATAATAATTAAATATTATAAATTTGAAGCTATTCTTTTATAAAGATATTTTTACAAACATTCTAAGCATTTTGTTATCACTACTAAATTTAAAATTATTTTTAGTAAATACTTTTCAGTTTTGCTATTAATTAAACATACAAAAAGAGTTACACAAAAGTGATTTAGTTAACTACTAGTGTTGTGTGAATTAACTTTTAAGTTATATTATGACACCATCGTTCAGGTTGCGTGCTGTACGTTTGAGAAAAGCCCACATTTCACGTGCCAAATAGTTTAATTTGCTATTTCTTTTTCTCTTTTCCATAATCCCTTATTCAGTTGTCCTTTCCTTACAAAATAATTTGATACTGTAATAATTGAATACTCTTGGTTATTGTACTATGGTGGGTTTATAAATAATTTTTGACAAATAGTCACTGACTATAATTTCAATTAATATATTTTTAAATATTTCAAATAGTCCAAATTAAGATCAGATACTAAGTTTTAAAGAAAGAGGAATCACGCATTTAAACATAAAACATATTTATGACAAAAACATATTTCTTAATAAAAAATTAGCACTTAATAAAATGATTACTTTATTAATTAATTAATTAAATAATAATAATAATAAATATCAATTATAATAGTAATAAAAAATATGTTCGATTGTTATTGTTAATATTATTATTATTATTATTTTATTATTATTATTATTATTATTATTATTATTATCATTATTTAATTAAAACAAGAAATGCTCTATTTAGCAATTGAATAACAGGTCTGAAAAATTTATTGAACTACTTAACATAATGACCTAGGGCTAATAAAAATTCTGTAACAGAACAGCTATTTCAAAATCCATTTGTGCTGGGGGCGATTTCAACATGAACCGGAGTCTATTCAAATTTTCTGGTGATGAAAATCTAATCGATGACATTAAACGTATTAAAATAATCAAAAATTTTTAACGATTTAAATTTATTAATCTTTTAAATAAATTTCTTGCAATTATAAAAATTACATTCGAGAAAATTTTCTGTCGATTGTAGGTAACGCACAAAACATGCTGTTTTTCATTAAAACAACGAATTTATTTCCTTGTCGATTTCATTTGAAAATTTGCGTTTTCTAATTTTACGCATCATTAACTTTATTTTTGTTGTAATATGGATTTAAATGAAATTTATTTGTACATTACTTCTATTTCTTAAGAATTATTACAATTATTTTAATTTTTGAATTTTATTTATTATTATTAATATTGTAAATTATAATTAATGTTGTAATAATAATAAAAATAATATTAATATTAATTATTATTATTATTATTATTATTATTATTATTATTATTATAATTATTATTATTATTATTATTATTATTATTATTATTATTATTATTATTATTATTATTATTATTATTATTATTATTATTATTATTATTATTATTATTATTATTATTATTATTATTATTATTATTATTATTATTATTATTATTATTATTATTATTAATTACATTTCGAAAAGGAAATGTGGTTTTCTAATGGTATCAATGTATACACATGAATAGAACAATTGAACAGTCGAATTTTAGTAAGAAAAAAAATGAAAAGTCGAAATTCAGAATTCGCTAGTATTTCTGAAAATTTCAATTTTTTTTGAAATTTAGGACAGTGGTTGAATTGAATTTTTATAAATATATACTCTTCCGTACATTTAGTTTCAAATCTGTAATAAAGTTTGTTAAAACAATACATTTTTAAAGTTCTAATAAATATAACCTAAGAGAGAGTGACGAGACAATAGAGATAAATAATTTGAATACCTTTATAATAATTGACCAATTCATAGTTACTATTGAATTAAAACTCTTTAATAGGAAGCTGTCTATAAAATGTATAAAATGGAGCCTAGAACAATTGAGCAATCCTTTGGATTTTTAAAGTCAACGGTAAAATTATTACCTTTTGTGCATACTTCATCGTAAATATATTTCAAAAAATCTGTGGTTTTTTGAATGATGTTTATTAAACCATAACATTTAAAACCAAGTTGAGGTCTATTAAGAAGTCACCATCATATTTTTACTATATTATAGACAAAGTAAAGTATACGAAAAATAAATTTTTCATGCAGAAATTGATATTATAAATGGTCCATTTATAAATTCTAAATGATGAATATTTCAGGACTGAATCACCGTATCATATAATTCAGCTTTGGTCCAGAAGAATCCGTGGCCTTCACTTATTTTTCGGGCAAATTTGATGTCTTTCCTGTTTATTATTATGGAGAATTTTCATCAATATTGCAAACCAGAACATTCCGTCTCATAGGAATATTGAAAATATTGTATACTTTTTCAATTACACCAGTGAAATTGCTTATTTCCGTCACAGAAACCTAATTTTCAATTGCCAGATTCAAACTTTAAAATGAACAATGAAGGTAAAATGTTTAAAATGTCTAATTCTTGTCCTTCACAATTTTCTAAAGTTGCCTTCGTTAGTGATCTGTTCAGCCAAACTGAAAATTCTCCATAAATACAATGTCTCCCAAGGGAACAATTAACGGATCACAATAAATTACTGTTTTTATAATTTTCACGCCGGGCTTACGTAGGGTCATCAAAACATTATTTAGACAAAGCTTTATAATACAAATATTTCATTCAGATTAACAGATTTAATGTGAAATATGTGATTGACGAGGTTTCGTTACTTCATCTTTATTTGACTAAGGTTGATCTTTAAGATTTTCAAATTTTGATTGTCAATTACTTTTCAATTAGTAAGTCGAGAATCCTAACCGAAATAAGTACGACATAGAAGATTTAATAAAAAAATTCATTACTCTCTTAAATAACTTTTTATATTCTTTTTTATTGAAATCCAAGCAAAGTTTGCCATCTTTTTCATGTATTTCATTGAAGCCGGTTTAGTTAATGATGTTGAGTTAATATTTTATTTGGGTTCAGTAGGAACTGCTTGCTCTGACTCCACGTACTCTTTAAATAATACTGCAATAACTGACGCACTAAAACTTTTATTTGATACCAACAATTTCACAATGATTCAGAATTTTCAATTTACAGGATTGGCAGGAATTCCCATGGGAAGCCGCCTTTTAAATCTATAATATTCTAGATCTCAAAATTCTACTGACAAGAGTCCAATTCGACACTAACTACTTCCTTTTCAATTATCCAAACTTTTAAATATATTGTCACGCTTCCACTTGTTTAATTTTATTTGAAAATATTTTTGTCCCAGTTTTCGATTAAAGACTGCCTTATATAGGAATTTCCTCTTGACAACGAATTTGGTTTTTTAGAATTTTGATTGGGCTCTTGGGAACACGTAGAATAATTTGCTTTTATCTTTTGGCCGCTTCAGCCGTTCTCCGCCGGAAAACTTCAAAATAAATAATTTTAAGGAATAATTAGTTCCCTTAGCTAATTACATTTATTAAAATCGGAGAATTTCTCCCTAATTTACTTTATTTTTTTTCGTCGATTTAATTAATTAATTAATTTGTATTTTATTAATAACTTTTCTAGTGGTCCCAAATTAATTTTATATTATTATTTTCGTAATCGTCTCGTCAATTGGGGTCGGAATATACCCATTTCCCAGGGAAATATTGATTTTGATTATTTTTAATTAATTATTATATTTTTCCAAATTTTTTTTATTATAATTTTTGAAAATCACATAACCCGAAACAATGATATTTTTTAAGCAAAAACAACCTTGAAGACTCTTCTCTGCCTATTGTCATCCCATAAAGATTTCATTGCGTATCATAATGTATCATAAAAATATATGCTAATAAGAATATCATGTCATAAATTTAAAAAATACACCCTTTCCAAATCGATTTTGCTATAACCATATAATCTGGACATCATGTAAAAGTTTTGGTGGTTATATAAAATAAACCAAAGCCCTAATTAACTTAAAACTATGGGTTTGATTGTTATTTTGATTTGTAGATGAAACCAGATGATTTTCTATTTTATTCCGTTTTTCTGTCTGCGTACCACTAAAAAGTGTGTGTGCATTATTGAAGCAGTATATATACATTTGTCTGCTTATAGCAGATTGAATATGGAAATGGTGTATTTCAGAGTGTGTACCACGCTGTTACAATTAAATCAGCATTTTTAAATATGTGTTACTAAATTACATTTGTTGTTACACACGGTTTTGTACCATTTTTTCTATGTCATTTATATTTGATTGACACATACACCACTTTCACGGAATTTATGGCTTTCACAAATTGCCATCAGAAATGACAAATATTATAGACAAGTGGTAAGTTAAAAATCATATTTTTCATTACATTTATATTTTTAAAGGTTTTTTTATTATATTTAATTTTTTAATATAAATAATATTTTTATTTAAATTAAAGTTTCTTATTTATTATTTTTAAGATTTATTATATTTTTAGTTTAATGCAAATTTTAAAATCTCTTCTAAAATGTTTTCATTCATAATTATTTTGAGTAATTGTTTAAGATAATAGCAATAATTTTCTTCCGGTTCTTTGACTTCGATCAATCGTTTTAATCGATTTGTGAAATACTTTAAAATAATTAGCTAGCTTTTTTTACATTTTCCATAATTTCCGAAAATCAATGTTCATTTATCAAATTTCTTAAAAAATTAACAGCTGGAATTTTATTAAATAAATTATAATTAACATATTCTCCTTAGCTTATATCTAACTCATGGAAAAATGGAATGTGTTATGTCGCTTAAAATATACTCAAATTGAATATTTTTATAATTAGAAATTCCCATAAATAATTGTGTCCATAATTTTTGTCTCCTCGCATGAATATAATTATTATATTTTCAAATTCAGTTTTATAAAAATATTTCTTTGTTACAAAAAATGCTTAAATAAACACAGTCGAACGTAACGAATAATTTCATGTGGTTTTAGACTAAAAGAATCGTGTGTAGTATTTATTTTTGTGCCTCGTTAGAAAGTTATAATAAAAACTTTATTGAGCGTAATAAGATTTTCAACACACGGATAAACTGATTCGTTACCTATAATGCCAACTTATTCATTTTTTCTTCATTAATGACATTTTTACTCAACGTGTATGCTTTATATGTGTAAAATATATATTTTATAATTTTCAGAAAGATTTAAATAAACTTTTTATTTACGGGTGCCATCAAATTGTATAGCCATCATTTATATTTATTTTCTTTAAAAATTGATATTAAGATAAGAATATTTGGTACTAACTGAAACAATCCCTGTAGCGACCAGTCTCTTTTTGCACTAGCAATTCAACGTAAGAAAATTAAACAATCCATTTTTTAAATTCATTAAACATTTGGTTATTTCATTTCAACAGTTTGTTTTGCCTTTTCGTTTACAACGTCAAACAATCTTTTCTATCCAGTGTTAAGTTTAAGTGGTCAATTGAAATGAACCTTCACACCTTTCACAGTTTTTATGGCGAGGCAGATCTAGCAGAAATTATGTTACATTTTCTTCACTTAGTTAATGAAATTTTAAATTTTAAAAAAATTTCTTGAATTACAATCTAAAAGACTACGTTATCTAATACACATCATTCATGTCTGTTATAGTATCCCGTTAAATGTAGAGTATACAGACACCCGGTAAACTACATACTATAGGAGCACCGAATATTTTTACTTACTGTATCGAATCAAATTGAAACTTCATTATATTTTTATAGATAGCTACTAGACGTATGGTACCATACTCAGGACCGAATTAATAAATTTTATGGGACAAAATATATTCATTTTATCATAAAATTATTTATCCTAAGAACACAATTAAACTCCATAAATTGACTTAATTTACAGGAACATTAAGTTAAAGTGACCAGATACTTTTTTTGGAATGCTGGACATGTTCAAATCAAAATTTTTTAAAACGCTAAACAAATTACCAGACAGTATTTTCTTTATTTATTCATGCGTTAATATAATGCATTAATTACTATAAAAATTGAAAATTTGTTTCTTAATATGAAGTAGAGGACACAGAAAATTTGTGAAAATGTTAAAAGAATTAATAGAATTTAATTTCAAAAATGTTAAAAGCGTTCCATGTCTAATGCGGGACACTTCCTGGGACAGTTTTCTGTGAGGGAATTTTCTGACATAAATAAACAAAAATTAAATCACACAAAGAGAATAATATTACAACACTTACCAGTAAAATGTTATAAAATGATGATGAATAAAGTGAAGCTATAAAATGATCAGAATAATCAAAAATTCTTTAAAAATTTTTTTCACATTTCATGTAAAAAATTGAAAGAATTTTTACGGTGGTTACACAAAATGATACTCTTTTTAATTGCAGATATATTTTAATTATTTCTTCACAAATATATTTTAATTACATAGATTGACGAGAGCAAAATTATTTCTTAACACTCGAGAAGATTTATTTAAAGCATTTTATTTCTTACAACCGATTCGATTTTGAAAAATAAAAAGAAAACAACGAAATTAATTTCATAAAAATGATATAGATTTAATAAGTAAAAATTTATAAAAATTAAGAAAATATTGTTTGGAAAATTGAAAAACAATTAATAGAGATAATATAATTATTTCGCCTACCAAAAATGATAACAGAATAGCAGTAGCTAGAAAATAATAATAATATATTTTGTAAAAATTATTATTATTATTATTAATGTTTTTATTATTATTATTATTATTATTATTATTATTATTATTTTTATTATTATTATTATTATTATTATTATTATTATTATTATTATTATTATTATTATTATTATTATTATTATTATTATTATTATTATTATTAAATACTCATGATTTTCTTTCCAGTTCAAATTAAATATCAGAATATAAAAATTCGTTTGATATAAACAAAGGTGAAAAAAAGAAAATTAATATTATGGCAAAAAACGGTCTTGATTGTAGAAGTACTGCACGACAAAAATTCATTTCTTTAGAAAATGAAAAATGAAAAATATTTACCAAATCGAATTTTGATATAAGCAAAATTTACCAGAAAATTGCTCATAATAAACTGTCAATTTTATAGAGAAAAAAATCTAATTCACACCAAAAATAAAACAAAAGCCAGCTAATGAAGCACTTCTATCGGTTTCAACCACTTCAAACAAAACGTCATTTGTTAAAAGCTTGGAAACTGTTTTAAATAATATCTCGATGCCAAATCTAATTAATATTAAAATAACCAAAAAAAAAAACCACCACAGAAATCCATAGAAATTTGAAAATAATAATTTGCACTCACCTGCCAAGAGTTGGGAGATTCGAAAGGTATAAAAGACATTTTCCAAAAATTGATTTTTCTCCACAAATCTACAACAATACTCGATTAGTTTGTTCCATAGGCATTTTTCGTTTAAAATATATCTTAAAGCAAAAATTGTGCTTGAATCTCGAATAAAATCGCTTCGAGCATTTCTCATACCCCCGTAGAATTCAGAAAACCAATAAAAAGACTGTTGCCTGACAGAAAATAGTTTTCTTACTGTTCGAAATATTTACTAAATTGTTTTTAACAATATCAACTCTTATTCGACGCCTAATTTTCTTTTTCAAAACAGCCTAAACAACAGACGAGGAGGAATTTCCCAGCTTCATCATCTGATTGGATTATTTCAGTGCGGATTGTTATTAAATAGTAATTTCCAGTATTTACTTTCCTCTCCGCCTCGAGCTTTTCTTTTTGAAATAGATTAAAAATTCAACCTGAGATATTAAATTCGTTAATTATTTTTTGTTATTTTCTTTTTTTTGTTATTCAGGCAATTTCAAGCATGTCTTTTATATATTTTAAAGTACAAGATGTTTGAGTTAGGTTTCACCGTGAATATTAGACCCCGATTCGGGTAGTGGACAAACTCCGTAGAAAGGGAGTTATGATTTTCTATAGAAAACAATTTAAAATCAAATATTATTTTGAGGTATTATTTTTTTAGATACAAACTGCAAAAGAAATGAGGAGAAGCGGGTTCACTGCTCGGTGCATATCCATTTGGGTATAGGAAACTTGTGATTTTCTTCAGACACATTTAATAAACATTATTGGATAATAATTTATTGTAATGATCTAATAATTATTATTCTTATATGTTGTAATGTTTACTTATTTATTTTTGAGATTAGTAAATATTTTTAGTAATTATTAAATTATAATTTTAAAAATAAAATCAATACCCCTATAGTAATTAAATTGTAATTAAAAATTATTACAAAATTAAAAAATATCAATTAAAATAAATTTTAAAAGAAAACTGAATTACAAAAAACGCAATAGTCAAAAGAAAATGATTAAAAATATTACAGAAGAAAAATAGCGAATCTAGAATTAAAACGAAAGCTTGAACTACAACGAAGAATTATTACGAAAACAGTTGGAATTAAACCAAAAATAAAAGATTTTTTATTATCAACCAAGACTCTTTTATTGCTCGAGTGTTACGAAAATAAATTATTACACTCCAGAATTCAACAGAATTGAAGAAAACAATCAAGTAGTAATAAGTATTATTTAATTTTATTGTTGTCGAGTAAATAAACTTACATTTTACATATTGTTGATTAATATTTTTATTTTGCTTTTGTTTTTAGTAAACTATAAAACAAATTAACACAGAATTCACCCAATACCGTCCTGATACTCGTTTACATGTAACTCGGCTGGACACTGATATTTTCTCCAGATACTAAATACAACAATATAACATTTATAACTAAAAATACAAAAGTTGGCTGTTAGTGTTTATCAATGTTTAAATTTATTACAACGCAAATCTTTAAATATCTCTTTATAACCAAAATGGAGTTGCCAAACTTTCAAAATAAACGGTTCATATTATGATTCAATCGGCACCTCTCGTTTTTAGTTGAGATATTTTTCCATGGTCTTTGTTGGAAAGCTAATTTTCTTATAGCAAATTATGTTGTTAGTTATCATCCTGGGCACATTAGAATTATTTTGCGTCAAATGCTTCCTGAGATATAAATTTTTCCAATAAACCGCATGATAATTATCTAGAAATTTAGAAAAATTGTAGACTCAAAATTTGTCTAAAATAAAAAAATTGTTAACAAATTATCAACATTTGAAATAATTATAATGACATAATGACCATAGTCATAGTAACCTATTTACAGGGGCGGAACAAACTGCTTTGGCGCCCTATGCAAACCGAAAATATGCGCCCTTTCAAAATAAGGTATACCTTTCGTAACAACTAACAGTACATGTATTATATAATTTTAAATCAAGTAATTATTAATAACAATTATATTTATAACATTAATCTTAATATAATTTCATCTTAAGTGAAAATAAAGATAATAAAAACTTAGTATATGTAAAGTTAAACAAAAAATCAAGCAAATGTAAAATTTGATTTCTATACATTAATTTTTTATATGGGCAATATTCCTTAAATCTTCACACCACGTGCTTTTGCTGCCTCTAAATCGTTATTGTTTTGTTGTTATCGATGTCGTCACAAACGTCATTCTCAATTGAAATTAAGGCAAGTCCGACTAATAATTTTTAAAATTCGACTCAATGTTGGCGTCCAATCCTAGTATGTGCCCCCATTCGATGCTTAATATGGTTACAGTTTTGCGCCGCCCCTGCCTATTTAATAGACTAATTACATACTGTTAGTTATAATATTTAATGAATAATGAAATTTTTGTAACTGCAAACCGTTTTCAATTAGTTTTCAATAATTCGAAGACAAAGTACTTGTTGAAATCCATAGTACAGAACTCAAATTTGAATCATTGACCTGAGACCCATACTTTGATTTTTGGATGTTCATATAAGGGAAATTCTGTTCACGGATGTAAGTTGATGTAAATAAAACAAATATTTTCATATCAAAGGGTTGTTTGTTTGGTAACTTATCATATTTTAGTGCTGCATAAATTTATGTTAATTCAATGTCTTTGAAATCCTCTTTGAGAGAATAGTTATTCTTTAATTTTATAAACTCTAGCGGAAAAAACCTCGTTCAAAATTTGTGTATTTTCACAAAATATGCGGAAGGTATCTTTGGTTGTAGGTTGCCCACTTCTGCTTTAGAATCATTTTTGGAATCATGATTATTGTATAAAAATTTCTTATCAGTTCGACAATCGAAATCATGACTAAACAAAGCCAATAAACGTTTGAAATTTTTATAAACTAATACTTAAAGCTATAGCACCAAATCTTTAAAAACTTTCTCAACAAAATAAAAAAAGAAAAGGTACAAAATTAAAATATAACGAGTAAGATGTTAAAAAAGATACACTTACTTCAGCCAATTTGGCAAAAAAACATGTTATATGTCCAAAATGTGATAATTTTGAAAAACTATCAAGATATAATGAGAGTAAACACTCTTATAAATGGATTCGTCGCTCTGATGCTATAGATTCAAATGATGTTTTTAGACAGGTTTTAACAGTTGGAAGCGTCTTTGAATCTACAAATATCTTTTTGAAGAAAATTTTATCGAAATTGATTTATTTATCAATACATTTATAAACAAATAAATACTTACTCCATATTCTTTACCATTGCCCACATTTTTGTATACCATATGTAGGATAACAGTAATAATAGGTAATCTAAATAATATAATATGTATGTATGTGTATGTTGAATTTGTATGACTGAAGATTATGTAATGTATGCCTGAATGTCAAAGGTGTGATTTATGTGATTTATGTATGCATGTGTGTATCTTGCTCAAGATAATTACAATATAATAACTTCCTCCTGAGAGTTTCTCCCTTGTTTTAGATAATAAATATTATGTCTCCAAAGTCTTCTAACATGGCGACCACGTCAGGACTAACAACAAATAACCAATTGAATGCGTTTATTCCAACACCGAAAATCTTTACCGTTGGAGAAAATCTGGAAATTTTTTTAGAAGAAATTAGAAGATTTTATGATTTACCTCAAATCCCAACGCAATTGCAAAAAATGTTCATGAGACAATCCTAATCCGATTTACATTCCAGTCACCTATAAACAACCAAAATTTAGTCTCGAGATAAATAACTAAACTTTCTTATGTTTACGGATATAATCATTTGTCGTCTTATTATTAACAATATTGTTGTAGATAAAATAATAAGTACACCTATCTCTCGTTTTACACAGTAAATACGTTCCTGACAAAACCGTGTTATTCGAAAAAATAATTTTTATATGGAAAACCGTGTAAAACGAAAACGACTATAAATAAGCTTATATAAACTTTTATTGAACACAAAATATGACTAATACACTTAATAAAATATAAAAATATCATTTTAATCATAGAAAACATAAAAATGGTTAAATTTATTTGTAAAATAAAACAAATTTTGGTAAAATAATAACTATAAATAGGACTTCCTAATTTTAATGAACTCTTTTTTGATTAAATACTTTTTCACATCTGGCACGAAAAAGTTATGGAACCAATCATTGAACAACGTAGCGGTAATCCAAGCTTTCTTATTGACATTCCAATAAACGGAAGATTGTTAATATCTATCCCTTTAAACGAACATGGTCGCTCAGCTTCGCTAATTATCAATGGCTTCATAATATGATCGCCAGAAGCATTACTACAAAAAGAATCGTTATAAGATCTTTTGCTGCCTTATAGCCGCTAGATGACTTGTTATGTTTTGCTAAAAAGATCCTCTCAGTCATTTTCTTCATCAGCATTAAACACCTGGTCAGGACTGCAAGACTTTCCGGCAATAATTTCAAGAAATCTTTGTGAACAATGTTTTGCTTCTTCCAAATTAGCAGATGCTTGCTCACCTTTTAATTTTAGACTATGCAAAGAATGTCTTTGCTTAAATCGTTGGAACCAACCATGAGTTGCGTGAAAAGGAACTTTATTCGCAGAAGTAGACGGCGCTTGATTCTGAATTTTCTCATAAATTGTTAAAGCTTTATTTTTTATAGCATTGGTATCAATTGGAATTCTTTTTTGATTTTAGTCTGCCATCCATATCATTAGAGCCTTTTCCATGTTTTCAATCGTAACCTTTCTTACACGTGAAGTTATAATAATACTCGTATGCATTCCAGCTGCTACACTTTTCTAATTAAGTCTTGTTTTTCATTATTGTTCTTATTGTTGCTTCATTCATAAAATAAAATTTAGCAACATCTACTATTCTTTCTTTATTTCTTTGACGGTTCAAAAATTCAATTCTTGTTTCTACAGATATAATTTTTCTCTTCATCTCTTTTGATAATTTTTGCTTTTGCCATGGTAAAACTAAAGTTTTAAATTAATTAAATAATGTAATAATTTAAAATAATTTACAAATAATTAATTGTGAAAACTAATACAACATTATGAAAAATAAAGAGTATATGTAAACAATGATGATATTCGTTCTGTTGTTTAAAATCAATTAATTCATAGACACAAAAAATTTTCACATTTTTTTGTGTTTTTATCAAAATACAACACATGTATAGTTTAAGACAGTAGAGCATGTATACGTCTGAAGTGTTACCAGATTTATAATTAAGTAGAAATAACTTCGCATGCAGTCAAAATTAGTAATTTTTTACATAATTTTTTTTAAAATTTTGATTTTAAAAACCGTGTAAGATTGAAAACGTGTATTAAATTTTCAAATAGAATAAAATTATTAAATTAATTTAGAACGTGATAAGTGCGACGAAAAGAAAACCAAAATCAAAGGAGGCTAGTTGCAAGTTAAAGGTTGATGATTTTGCTTTACTTCATGGCAATACAAATGCTAGAGTTTGGCGTAATTCAGTTTTATTAAAACCACCATAACTATAATCAAGCAAAAGAGTAACTCTATGAATAAAAACTATCACAGTTTGTGACGTTGTGTGATGTAAATAGTGAGCTTTGATTGCGGGTGTGTATTCTTTATTATAATATTGTTTTTTTGTGTTTTTAGTAGATTTCAAATCAAACTTAGATGGTTTTCGGATCTTGGTTATGAATATAAATGTTATGGGTGCATAGGAATGACTTTCCCTATCATGTTCTTAATCACAGTCTACTGAAGGATTTGAACAAGATTAGTGAACAAAATTTTGTGTTCGTATTTGCATTGTCGTATTTGAAGTGGCATGTGGAAACTTTATGTGTAAAATGATATGAAAAATTATTAAATTTAATAAAAAATGTTTCCTTATAATTACATAAGATTTTCCTTTGACCTGTTCAAAATACGTTAATAAATATATAGTGTTTGATCATTATCGTTGGTCGAGTACATTTCCAAGAGGTCTAGACAATTATTTCTTAGTATGTTTTGTTGACAATATTCTATTCACAAACTTTAAGTCATAACCGGACCCTGTTTCCTCAAGAAGTTCACATTACAATATCTTACGGGAATATTTTTTGGCTGTCAACATACAAACCATTCTTCCAGATTTACCTCATTGAAAGTCAAACTGCCACTTAATTATTTTTCTTTTTATTCAAAATTTTCAAATTTTTTGTTTTAATGTCTTGTTGGCCATAAATTTAGATTTCAATTTGAAGATTTTTAAATTTTGTTTTATTGAGAACTTCATAATTTAACAACCATTAATAATGCTCATCTTCAAGTAGGCATTCAAACTCCAACAACATAAGGGTTTGGTTATCTATAGAATGATTATCCCACATTTTTAGTATTGAATGAACAGAGTCAGGTTTGTCTGTTATTAAATGTTCATATTTTTTAAACCTAGATAAATATGTTTACTATTAGTTCCATTTCCCCATATCTCATTTTTCAGTTTTCTCTTTATTAAAATGAAATAAAAATAAATTTTTTAAATTCGCAACGATTATCACTAATGTTATTTTTATGAATTTCTTCAGTAAATTATTTTAAACAGTTTTACAGAAAATATTTGAATAATAATTTATTTGTTCGCTTTAAAATTCCAAGGATGAAATTGTTTTAAAGAAATACGAAGAAAAATGCCTCCATCATTGACCGGACATTGGACAGTCCAGTATTGGCGATAATTAAAAAAAAGAGAAAATGCATCTCTCAGGTGACACAGGGGAGAAATGCAAAAATATCCCCACAAACATAACACCTCTAGAAACGTCATAATAATTCATTGTGATAAGCACCAACTAGACTAATAATTTACCGCCCCAAAAACAATCTTCACCACCAGTTATTGATGAAATTGTTTTATTCAATCAGCTATGTGACATCCGCACTTGGGTCCATATCTTCAGATGTTCCTGACGCATCTCCGACAAACAACAGAGAAATGTAGATAATTAAATTACATTTCCTTTTTCAATCCGTGCTGAGAGTATTGCACCAAGACAATATCTGTATTACATTAATTTTCTAAGCAATCTTCTGCTCAATTTAGAAATAATTTCCCTCGAGTGATATCACTTTTATTCACTGGGTTCATCCTGTGAGAGGTGGGGGGTTCAATTACTCGAATTAAGTAAAAAATCATCAGTCTATAACTGTTACTGATTGTTTAAAATAGCTGTAATAAAAATTGGGGGAAGACAATGTTAAATTAAAGAATATTATATCAATGTGATAAATTATTGTTATTATTATTATTATTATTATTATTATTATTATTATTATTATTATTATTATTATTATTATTATTATTATTATTATTATTATTATTATTATTATTATTATTATTATTATTATTATTATTATTATTATTATTATTATTATTATTATTGTTGTTGTTATCATTATTATTATTATTATTATTATTATTATTATTATTATTATTATTATTATTATTATTATTATTTTATTATTATTATTATTATTATTATTATTATATTATTATTATTTTATTATTATTTTATTATTTATTATTATTATTTATTATTATTATTATTATTATTATTATTATTATTATTGTTGTTGTTGTTATCATTATTATTATTATTATTTATTATTATTATTATTATTGTTGTTGTTATCATTATTATTATTATTATTATTATTATTATTATTATTATTATTATTATTATTATTGTTGTTGTTATCATTATTATTATTATTATTATTATTATTATTATTATTATTATTATTATTATTGTTGTTGTTATCATTATTATTATTATTATTATTATTATTATTATTATTATTATTATTATTATTATTATTATTATTATTATTATTATTATTATTATTATTATTATTATTATTATTATTATTATTATTATTATTATTATTTTATTTTTTCTAGTTTTAAAAAGTAATGTTGATAGACTGTGAATATGTTGTTTAACTGAGAGAAATAGAAAACATTTACAAAATATTCCTACAAGCTCATGAATGATGTAATTTTGTTGTTTTGTAGGAGGAGGTGTTGACTTATAGAAATGTTAATACGCTAATTAGCCAAACTCAGGTCACATTGCGCATATGGGAAAGTTAAGTTTCCCATTGAAATTACTGAATTCTGTAAGGGGTAAGGGGTCAAAGTGCAAAAACTCAATTTAAAATTTCTACAATTGTTTTGAATTTTATTATTCGTCTTCCTTCAAAAACATTCATAACATACGATAAGTATTTGCTTAATAATTAGGAATTATCAACTAAATAATTCTAATTCTAATTTCTTACATAAATTATGTAGATAAATTTGAAAATATTTACATCTGTTAAAATTAAAGAAATTGAAAAATTAAAATTTTTTAAATGCTATAAAAAATGTTTCATTTTTTTATTTCAAGTAGTTTGAATATTTTTAATTTTAAATAACAAAATCAAGAAAAACCAAAGGAAAAATTATTTGGTTAGAATGGCTATATCAGTAGCAGCGATAAAGATTAGATTGAAAAAAATTATTTTATAATCAAAGATTCTCTTTGAATAAAATTTGCCTCAAAGTTTTACTTTTATTAGTCATTAATGCACATTATTTTAAATATGCTGATATCAAGAAACAATCAATATTTATTAATAATAATAAAAATAATAATAATAAAAATAATAATAATAAAAATAATAATAATAATAATAATAATAATAATAATAATAAAATTATTATTAATAATAGTAATAATAATAATAATAATAATAATAATAATAATAATAATAATAATAATAATAATAATAATAATAATAATAATAATAATAATAATAATAATAATAATAATAATAATAATAAAAATAAAAATAAAAATAATCGTTCCTATGTAAATCCAATCAAAAATATAGGTTTAAATTTGCCTCCTGGATAGCATTAAAATGATTGCACTGAAGCAAAGCTAAGTAAAGTGACTTCTAATCCATTATCATTCGGTTTTTATGAAATTAGTTTATTTGTTTAAACTAGCAGTATCATTTCTAATGTTTATTTGCTCAGGTTTGTACTTAAATTAATTGAAAATTAAATTTGAATATAATTATTGTTGTCTTAATAGTTTAGTTTATTTATCTTAATAAGTTTCCCCTAGAAATCTCTAAGACATAGTCTTAAACTTCCAGTAAAGGATAAATAAATACATCATTCGGCAATCCAATGAAAATATTTGAAATTGTCTAGAGATTGCGAAATAGCTATCGGGACTTCGTTGCTGTGAGCTTTTAAAGGTTAATAAATAATAATAAAATAAATCAAAACTTGTCAATTTTTTGTCGATCACACCCACGAATTTTAAAATTATCCATTAAAAGTAATAGGGAATTATTTTACTAAAACTTTCGAGCTGAAAAATATAAAAAGTCATGCATGAATGCGTTGAAACGCACGTACACGCGTACTTTTTGGTGGATTTGGGACAGAATCCAGCACATGCTATAAGAGTAATTATCACAATCAAATTCACAACGAACTCCAAAATTACATTAATTCAAAACATATAGATTACTAATGCAAAAAATATAAAATCAAAAAATCTCCTAAAACCATAATTTATAATTTTGATACTTCGTCAAGTCTTCGTTTTCATTATCTGACTCAATTATCTCACTATACTAGGTTGTGTATAAAGTTCCCGGGCAGTTTTGGATTACAATTTCAACATATAGAATGACAATGAAAGCAAACATGATTAACCAACCGTTTTATTCGTCAAAGTAAAGTCCTCCATTCTCTATAACAAGAGTTTATTAACTTATAACTTCCATGTATGCAAAGTGCTTTGTAAATTAACTTAATTTACATGAAAAAAATAAAAATAATTATTAAAATAACTTAAATACTAGGAAAGAACACGGAAAATAGAAAGTGATTACTGAAAGATTGAAACAAAGATTTGAAAATAAAGAAGAATATAATAAACATAATTATTTTGTGAAAATTTTCAGATTTAGAAAGAACATGATAAGAATCTAATATGTTTTGAAGTGCTACTAACTGGACAATGGATAATTATTCAAATTGAGATCATCTTTGAGTGCCAGAACAGCAATTATTTCCTGATAAGCATTATTGTTATTGAGAATAAAATTGAAAACACTAATCATGCAAATTATTTCAAAAAAACGAGAACGAAAACTTACTCTTTTATTTTAAGAGAGGAAGTAATAGTTTATTGTGTTAATAGTGAATATTTATAGTATTATAGCAGAAACAACTCATTTTTATTTAAGTTTTTCTGGATAACTAGTAGTAATCAATTTCAATTTGTTGTTCTACCCAAAATGTTGCAACAGCGATATAATATTATTTATGTTTATAAAATTCCAATACAATTGTAATTGCAATTAATCAGAACTTGTATATTCTGATCAGGCCGGTTCCTGGCGGGGGTTCAGAAAGCGCCCCGCACGTGAGCGGCCAAGTCGAAGGGCGGCCGCAGACCAACTGTTATTATATTTTTAAAAAATTGCTTTTAATTTGGAGTTCTAAACCGTAAAAAAAATAAATTTTTACAAGGTAATAATCCCCACATCGGGTGATTCGCACATCAGCAAATTCTAATTTAAAAATTAAATTAATAGGGGAGGCAATATTGTTTTTGTACCTGAGCGGCCAGCAACGCAGGAACAGTACTGATTTTGATATTGGTAATAAGCTAATATATTGTTGGGAATTCAAAATTGGTTAGCTTGAATTCGTGATTCCTTAGTAAATATTAGCATATCCCACCATCAATGTCAGCGGAATGTGAGTTGATATCTTATTATATTTTTATAATTTATCTGAATTCCTTTGTTGTCAGTTCATCTTAGATCTTTTTTTCACAACTCTTAGTATTATAAATATTTTCCAAAAATTTTAATTTTTAATACTATACGAAGGGTCTAAATTTTAGAAGCCTTTTATGAGCGGTTAAAGATTTTCACACAATTAAAATGTCTTTTTAAAGAATTTTGTGCACATGTTAAAATATAAGTTTTACTGGCTTTATAATTTCTGGATATTTTCCAATCCATTTATTTTGAAATCATTAAGTTGCATTTCTGTATGTGGTTTTACTGTGTACTTACTTGTCCACATGATTACGCTATTTGTACTCAATGAGCAAAGGATCCGATATTTACTAGTGGGCAGGAATTTTTTTATGACAATTTTTTCTATCGATCAGTGCTAAAAGTCCCCTTTGTTCTCATTTATTTACTTTTATCTGGTCAGTTACCAAAGATGTTATTTTAATAAAAATATACATATAATAACCAAATGCAATATTTAACGATTCATAAACAATTAATTATCCATTAAAGGAGAGATAATAATATATTTTTATAAACCAGTTACTTAATCAAGTCATTATGACCTCGAGGGTTGATGAGTGATGAAGGAATGTTTGTTTGTAAAACGAAATGAGGTAAGCATATATGTGTTCAATTGATCTCTATCAATAATAACTATTAAACTGTTGTGTAAAATAAATAAACCAAACTTTAATTAATTAATTTTATTTAGAATCTTAAAAATGGAAAAATGAATATTTAGATTGTAAAATAAAATTTAAATAAGTTATAATGATATATTAAACAATTTACATTTAATGTATAAAAAAACATCAAATATATTTTAAATATTTTGATTGAGCATATTGTCAGAATTATTAGATTCTAGCTCAGGAATATTTGATCCGGTACGTCTTCTAACTGTGTTTCTATTTGCCGCCAATCTTTGAAAATATTGAATTCTAAAATCACCAATTTCAGCCATTTCAATTTCTGTCATCGTGTTTAGGCGTATAGATTGCCCAGAAATATTTAAATTAACATCATTGTTGAAACCATTATGACCTAAAAAAAGGTTTAGCTGGAGACTCATTAACAGATCTGTTTGTTTTTAAATTGTATTCGTAAATTGTCCTTTGCAGAATAAATATCCAGTTTCTTGAATTTGTCGAAGACATGACAGATAGTAGCATTCTTTTAATGGTAGAATTAAACCGTTCAATAAAATTAATTAATTAAAGTTTGGTTTATTTATTTTACAGTTTATTTATTTTACACCACAATAATAACTATTAAACTAATAGTATAAGTATAAAACGGTGATTCCTTGGTAGCAGCATAAATTAATATATCAGATAAGTGAGTAATTAAATAAGATAAGCCCTTGCTGCGAAGTAATAATTACATTTTTGAAAAAAGTTTCAATTATTACTTCGCAGCAAGGGCTTATCTTATTTTATTACTCGCTTATCTGATATATTAAACTAATAATATTTTCTTTTTTATTTTATGTAATTGGAATTCTTCAAAAATTGCTTTAAAATTGAATATTCCAGTTTGGTTTTTATTAAATAAATATTAAAATTTGGTGATATCAGTAAATAACTATGTCCCACTTGAATCACTATATGATACCATCTCCTGATTACGGCATGTCGACGATACATCACGAAAAACTCATCCCAAGACCATTGATCCAAATAAATAAATTTAAAAAAGTCCTTTTTTACCATATTATATAAGCGTGATTCACAATTAAATAATGGTGTTTGAATTCCCTTCTATAGGCAATACCAGAGGTTAGTTCTAAAATATTCACCAGGTTCGTCATTACACCAGACATTTAATAGCCTATAAATCTCAACAGATAAATAACCTTATTGATTAATTAATGAAAAATAATCAATAAAAAACAAAGAACATCGAAAAGTGGAAAGTAAACAGTCCTACATCGAAACTATGAATACTGGAGAAAACGAACAAGGACAAACACAAAGATTTTTTGTTGTTTTACTTCTTATTGTAATTTTTATTTATTTAGATGAAATGTCCTGAGATGAATTTTCATGGATACATCGTCCTGTAGATGAATCGTCCGGAATGAATAATCCCCAAATCAAACTTTTAATTATTTATTTTATTTTCACACGAAAGCGCCATTTAATCACACGTTTTACGATATATTTTGACAGTTTTCATGTCATCATTTGGTAGGATATTAAAACATTGTATATTGTAGAATATTTTAACAACTTAAATAAGAATTTTTTTATATTTACTATTTTTCAACAAATATATTAAAAATGTTTTTAAAAAAATATTTTTTTTAATAATTCTATTTAAAATATTTTAAAATTATCTATGATTTAATTTAAAAAACAGTCTTCATTCAACAATACATCTGAAAAAACTACCAAATGCCAACAATTCATCTACCTAAACTATTTAAAAATATTCAGAACACATGTGTACATTGATTTGAACTTCGCAAAATTATTTTTGGATCTAATGACGCTTCTCGTATAGCTCGTTGCCAATTTTTATTAACAATTTTTAATAAAGTTTTTAAATCTGACCTATTGTGAACATTGTTAATGATGAAAAATCTCTCTAATGTATTGATTGATAAACTAGATCCAAACACAAGCCAATAAGCACATTGCGTGCCTTACACAAATTAGGAATGATATTATAATCTATATTCCACACCTTTACTTTTAATTATTAATTTTTATTTAAATTAATTTTACTTTATTAATATTATAAGGACTATTTTGTGTTTCACCTCTGATTTCTTTATAAGTGACATAATATTTTTTACAAAATTTGACTATGAATACCTTAAATAAATCTGATTCATAGTCAAATTTTGTAGAAAATATTATGTTACTTTATTAAATTATGACTGTTATTAGCTATTATTATTATTTCATTATTTATATTTTTTAATAATAACTAGTTAGTTTAAATACAGTCGAAACTAATGGACATGTTGTGGTCCGACTACAAAATTTACATACCACCTGCTAGGTGACCCACAATTTACGATGCCTATGTGTAATTCGGTGGTAACAAAAGATACTAAATGCTTTTGTACATCGTTCTTTACAAAACAACTTTAAAGCACTTATTTTATTATAAACAACACAAAACATATTTTATTTGTAATAAATAGTAAATAAAAAGTATTTTCTTTCATACGCAAAGTAAATTTTGGAACAGAATATTTGAATTTTAGAGCTTCGCAAAACAATCATAAATTCAAATTAACCAACGCTTACTTTAAATTCAGCTCTTAATTCAAAATACCGAAATATTGCTACAAACACACCATGTCCAAATTCAATCTGTTATAAACTGAAAATTGTGAACGCAGTCCGATACACGCACACATAATTATTAGTGGAATACAGTCAAAACTACAAAACAACTGCAAAATACATCCGGTTCTATCCACACATACAAAATTCAATTTTTTTATTATAAAATTGAAAATAAAAACTAATATCCCACATGAATAATACAAACTCAAATACTGCTATTTCCTAATGATAATTAGAATAAAATAACTTAACACTTGAATAAATACAAAATTAAGAAAATTAGAAGATATAAAATGAAAAAAACTTTTGTATTTTATTATATTTATTCTTTTAAATATCTTCTTGATTTTCTAAAAAATTACTTAATATTTAAATTATGGAGTCTTCAAAACAAAATTATGCTCGTTTTGGATTATTGAAAAAACTTAATGAATTTATTAATTATAAATTTAGTTAAATGAATGATAAAATTTATGATCATGGTTTAAATGAATGAATTTAATATTTAATTAAACTTTATATTTCTGCAAGGACGCCCTTTCCTGAAAAACAATTAAATGATGAAGCAGCAAATTAAATAATATGTTTATGATGAAACCCAACTTTCTCTTCGTAAATCCTAAAATTAAAATAATTTAAAAAGTTATTATTATTATTATTATAAATATTAATAATAATAAGTTTTTAATATTTGACTATGAATCAGTAATGATATCGATGTGTTATTATTAATAACAATATTAATAATAATAATAATAATAATAATAATAATAATAATAATAATAATAATAAAAATAATAATAATAATAATTTAATATTTGACTATGAATCAGTAATGATATCGATGTGTTATTATTAATAACAATATTAATAATAATAATAATAATAATAATAATAATAATAATAATAATAATAATAATAATAATAATAATAATAATAATAAAAATAATAATAATAATAATTTAATATTTGACTATGAATCAGTAATGATATCGATGTTTTTTGATATTCACAAATTTTTTGCACAACTTTTTTCATGTGATTTTGATCATTATTTATAAATTATGTTAACTTTAAAATACTTTTTTTGTCGATAGCGGAGTCATTTATATAAACATAAATTTAATAAATAACTGTGTAAGCCAATTTCCGCAATGTTTATTTCGATCTTAACAGGATTCTGATCACTCATAAAACAAAATTCACAAAGTGTTTCTCTTTCTAATCTTTCTCGGTTTGATCTTCTTTTTCCACGAATTTTTTTGATAAATGACAAAATTTAAACAAATTTTTAAAAAATTTTATTTGCCAACATTCAAAAATGAACAAATCCAAATAAAACATTTTTAAAAAGATTTAAACATAAAATAACATAGTTAAAAATATTTTAGAGATAAAGTTTTAATATTTAAATTTGAATAAAATCAGTCATTTAAAAATTTATTATTTCTTTTATTTACCATTCTTTTATTATTTCTAAATTTATTATTTCTTTTATATTGTATATTGATCTTATTGGTTTATAAATTTAAAATTTTTTCAATTTTAAACCCAAATTCCAAAATTCAAATTTACAATTTTAAAAAATTTGTTTGATTCGAATTTTATTTATTTATGTTAGTTGAATATTGATGGTTTGTGTTTCTTGATAAGGAATGATTCTGTGGTTAATCTTTGTAATGTGTTTTTGTATGCGTTTGTAGTAGTTGACATTTTGTTTCATGTACGAATGCTGCTGATTAGTGAGCTTTTTCCCAGTGTTAGTGATAATTACTGGTTTTGGCTTTGTTACGTTCATTTAGTCGTGTTCGGAATGTTCTGCGTGTATCCCAAATGTACGCTGTGTTGCATCTTGTGCAAGTGAGTTGATAAACAATGTTTATTGATAAAACAAAAACATTTGTTGGACGGTTGGCAATGATGTTGGAAATTTTTGGGATTTACGGAGTTGTGATTTCAAAGGTGCTGAGGTGGTGGAGATCAGGCGAATATGGACTAATAAATCATTGAGGATGAAAAAACTGATAGATTTCAATGTCTTGTATTTTAAGAAGAGGAAGCGTAGGTAAATTGTTGTCTTGTTGTGGTGTTTCTTTTGTGTGTTGTGAGTACCAGAACCGTGTTCGTTAAAAAAATATTTTTATACAAACTTTATTGTGTATCCATTTTGTAAAAAATTTATTTGGAAGTTTTCGGGAACTTTTTTTTACCATTTATAATAATTTAATTAATGATTAAAATCACTTGAAAAGGATGAGCCGAAAATTTTTGAATATCAATTAAACTAATTCAGTCAAATATTAAAAATTATTATTATTATTATTATTATTATTATTATTATTATTATTAATAATAGTAATAATAATAATAATAATAATAATAATTTATATCTTTTCCATAATACTGAATAATAATATGAATATTAAAGAACAAAATTTCTGAAATTCTTTTGACATCTGAAATGAAGTGAAGCGAAGTAAAAATATCTAATTTAAAAGTAAAATCAAAACAAGACTTTCAAATTATAAAAAGATATTAATTGATGGTGACAGGAAGAACGATACCGCATTTTAGGCCATCTCACGTTTCCAGATGTTGGCGATGAAGTTAATGAAATCGTCAAATATGAAATGAATTCGAAAAAACAACATATTCTTTAATTAATAATGATTTTATGCAAATATCGATATTTTCACTTTTTACTTTCTTAATCTCAGCACTTTTTGTCAATTATTCCTACGAAAAATGTATAACACTTGATTAAAGAAAAGAGGAAAATTTGTATTTCTTCTAAAATTATTTTTTTCCATCTTTTGTACAAATTGAAAATAAATTGATTTTACAAAATTAAAATTTCATTTTTCAAACAAAATTCAGCTTTAAAAACAAGGCAACAATGACAAATAAATTATGAATTGTTTAATGAATATTTTCTTTTCTTAAAAAGTATGATTTTTTTTATTGGGAAATCACATTCAAATAGTAAATTTATAGATTAAATGGAAAATAAATTATTAATAATAAAATTGACATTTATTGACATTCTAGTGTAAAAATACCAATTATTGTTAGTTTGTTAAAACAAACCACAAATAAAAGTTTATATTCTTTTTATTTTTGATTGCGATTAAAATTTTCTTTATATTCATTTCATAATATAGATAAGTGTTTTTTTTATTTATTTTATATGTTTAAAAAATATTATATATATATATATATGCGTGTGTGTGTATGTGTTAAAAACCCATAGTTTGAAATCAAGACAAAGAAAAGTTAAAATATATTATAATTCATAAAATATTCTTATTAATTTCTATCATCAAAAAAAAAATTCCTAACGATTAACTTGTTGTTTTAATTGTTTCATTTCAGATTTATACGCTTAATTAAAACAAATCGATAGAAAGTTAAACAAAAAAAATTCAAATTGCCCGCAAAAAAACTCGCGGTGGAAATTATATTCACACCTAATTATCTTTTCCACTGCATAGATTATTTTTAGAATACGTAATTATTGCCGACTTCCCAATCCGTTTATACCGAATAGCAACCAGTGGTCGGGCTGCTATAACAGGTCATTACTATATGTTCTATTAAGTTTCCACTCCATTATTATTCAGTCAATTATCAACGGGCTTCTCCTCAATTCCTTTACTCGCTCCGAGGCAGCTGAAGTAAGTTAGAGATGGTCTACTCCCAGTCTCAGAGTCAACCGATGTGTCCGTGTGTGGGTTATGCTAGAAATTACCATTTTAAATTCATTCGAAAATTAATTGGGCACAATAATTACATGATCATTCACTAAAAAAAATTGCTGACCGATAAATTAATAAACATTTTTTTGGAAAATAAAGTTTTTCTTTTTCACATGAAATTTTTAAATATTATTCTGTTGATTATTGTTTTGATAAGTAGTCGAAATTGATGGGAAGATAATAAATTAAATCTCTCACTCAAATAGGATAATCCCACTTTTGCCGAAACATGATCCGACAGATGCGGGAATTTCTTTATCATTAAGATGAGTTTGTTTTTGTGAGAAAATTAATTTTGCGGATTCTTTCGAGGAAAATCTTTTGTGAGTTAAACTCGCCTTTTATCGGGTTGGTTTGGACAGTCTGTTGAAATTTAATCTGAATATTCCCCCGATTTTATGATACTTTTTAACAATAAAAACCAGACAGTCATTAAGGTGTTGTGAGGATGCAGGTTTTTCATTACTTCAAATTCATCTGCCAATTTCTATGCTAAATTTTACATCAGTAATAAATTATAATAATTTTATACTAATTGAGTAGTATATAGTGTGGAGCTGACCCCCATTATATTATAGAGTGTATCTCAGTGGAGTTTTGTGTCAAAAATGCAAATAAACCTTGAATATTTCAACGAAAAAGCATCATTTAAAAATGTTATTCACAAAAATTATTTAAAAAGCATGCAGATAATTATTTTTTTAATTTAACTATGAGGATTCTATTTTTTGTTGTTTAGAAAAGGAAGAGTATGTCCCAAAGCATTTAATAGCGTTAATCCAACAGTCACCAATATCACCTTGAGACGATCGTATATATCTTATTATAAAAAGTACGCATGAATAAATTTTGTTGCAATGTTTCTTTCCGCCTATAGGTGACTATATAAGAAACAACTTAAGCGCCTTTGATTTACATTAGATGTCAGCATGTAGTCAAATTTGAAATTAATTCTAGATTGTGTAAAAATTTGGGCTGTCGGATTAAAATGTCATTTAATAATATTAGTTTAATTTTTAAAAAATAAAAATAAAAATGTGACAAGCAAGTAACTTCTATTTTTTGGCGGAAATCTATTAGTGTTTTGTTCTTGTCAATAAACGTGGACTATTTTTTGATGAGTCGGAAAATGATATATATTTTTTGTGTTTAAATTTGTTAGTTTTTATTGAAATACATGTTTTTTGAAGTGTATATTTTATTTAAGAAATTTTCTTTTATGGTTTCTATTTGCTTAATCAAATCGGCTCCAGCAATTTGTTTAATTTGTGCGAATTGAATAACTTTAAATATTTGTCTGACAGGCTTTAGTGACAACTTCAGTGAGTTTGTTAGACATGTTTGAATTTACGTTTTAAAACAATGGAAACGTAAAGTTGATAATAAGGAAAAATGTATAGTTAAAATTTTTAATATTTACTCCATTCACTTTTTCTTTAAATTAATTATTATTTAATTTATAATCTTGAATTTAAAAAAAATAACGATAAAAGTGTGACTATCAAAGTACTAAATTATTTAATTATATATCGGTTAATTATTTATACTTTCATTAGTCATTTTACATTATAACTCATCTAAACTATAATTATGAATAAATTATATGTAATTAAATGAAAAAACTATTAGCTGACAATTTAAGACTTATAATTAAACTTTTAACACTATTAAATGCAAAGGTCAAATTAATAGATGAGAAAATCTATATTAATTAATCTTAGTGTAAGAATCTTACACTTATTGAAATCGTTCTCTTGTTACTTCATTCCCAGATGTCTCCACTGCATATATTCTCTTCCTCACTTTACCAGTAACTGTGGCAACAGCAGTGAGATCGTTCTCAAAACTTAAGCTTATTAAAAACTATTTGCGTAGTACCATGTTACAATATAGACTACCTGGATTAACCATTCTCGACATAGAAAACGAAAACACAAAGAAAATTTACGTTGATGAACTTGTTAACATTTTTGCAGCGAAGTGCCACAGGAAGAAATTCTTAACATACTGTAGAGGCGTGTCTTTAAAATATAAAATGGATTTAATTAAAGGTATGCTAATCATGTTATACCAATCAGGTTTACAGTGCGCGCGTTTACTTTGTTTAGTTTCTTTAAATAACTGTTGGGGTGGGGGTCTGTGGGGAGATAGTTACATCACTGGGTACGATTATTGTTATTTATTTACATTGTAGGAAATCCAATAAAAATTCTTAAACATTTTAAATTCATGAAAAATAATGATGAAGTAATTAGGATAAAAATATGTATAAACTATAAAATAAAGGTAAAATATAGAGATTGAGTTACTTCATGTTTTAAGAAATTAAAACGCTAACATTCGAAGATACATTTCTAAAAATGGACAATATTTTCATAATGTACCACAATTAACGGATCAACGGACTAACTAAAACCTTTATTATTCCGTGGGCGCTAGAATCACATATAAAAAATGAGTGGTTCTTATTTACTAAAGTTTTAGGAATTTTGACATTTTAACTGATTTTCTGTATTTACGTGAACTATTTTAGGAAAAAATAATCAAGTAAAAATATTACACGTATTATATAATTAAACATAAATATTTTAGTACTAAATGTAATTCTTTATTTTTGAGATTTTTTGACCTATTTTTGTTTTCCTATAACATTTAATTTATTTTTATTACAGTGAAGATATTTAAATTATATTGTGTTTATTTGGTACTTTTTATGAAATAAATCTTGATGGAATTTAATTCGCTTAAAAATGATTTGGATGTAACTGGTGACAACACCGAAAATAAGAATATCAATACAGTTTCAAAAACCACTAAATCTTTAATAGAATGTTTACTAAAATCATGTAAAAAATGCTCACACTCAACATTCGATGATATGATGGGCGAGGATCAAAAGAAGCAGAAGAATGGATCAGAGATATAGAAGAATGGCTGTCGACAAATGGACAAGATTGACAAGCACATTCCATGTGTTATTAGTAACAGAAGCTAAGACATTTTTAGGAAACGTCGGAGAATCAGAAACAACAGACCCCAAAATCAAAATGTAATTCAGAATAATAAAATCAATGACTGTCAAAATCAGAGAATTGGCAGATTTGAAACAAAAGATGATGAAAAATGTGCATGGGTTCCGAGACACATTTTCATTACGGAAAGAGGTTTCTCAATGATATCAAAGAATACCATGCATAGAAGAAGAAGATTTAAAATCTGGAAGACAAGATTAAGCTGAGAACAAACACACGGTGAAATTGAAGAAGGATACAATGTTCCTGAGAAATATAACACGATTGGAGAAGACAGAAAAAACATCAGTTACTCCATGGGTTTCATTTCGTTGGTGGAGTTAGGGCAATAGATTGTGGATTAAGAAATTAGCGACGAAGAGAAGAAGTAGAAGAAAAAGTGTATCAGACTAAAGATAAAAGAAGTTTAAATAAAATAGCTTTGAATAATACATAACTGGATATGCTATGGGATTCGAAAGCGTCAATAACAGTTAAAAACGAATGCCAAATTAGCCTGGGAAACCTTCTTTAGTGTTATTTAATTTATTCAACCAACCAATAGTGACTTCTTATTTTTATTTAAAAATGAAGGTAGTGAAAAAAGAAAACAAAAGAAATTCTGATTCCTAGTAAGCTGAATATTGATAAAGATATTGTTCTCCTCCGTAAATAAAGTGCCAGGAGCAAGTCTTTTTATAAGGAATTTTAAAGCACATCTTGTAAGATTTGGAATTGGTTTTGTCAATGAACGGCCGTGATTTATGTACTTTAGTCAATGTTCGTGATAAATACTGGGATTTTTTATGTTCTCTAACTCCAGTAAGTAAGGTCTATGTGTTTGGTTGGGTTATATTTTAGGCATGGGATTTTATAAACAATGCCTTTTGAGAATCAAAAGCATCTGGTAATAATGAGCGAAGACATTAACGATGAAGGATATTTGAAATTGGAGATTTCCATCGTTGTGCATAAGGGATGACTTCAGAGATCGGTAATACATTGAATATTTTAATTATTCAATGCAATATTGGTCAACTCCGAAGTTGTCTCAACAAATATCGTGCCGTAAATTGATAGAATCATTTCTGAAGCTTCTCTACAAATTACAAATTTCAACAAACGTGCAAATAAATGAGTTTGCATTCAAATCATTAGCTAACTCCAAATGAAAGTTTCTCACTTGCATATAAATGAAAAAGGTCCCGCAAAGTCAACAGTCATCTTTGCAAAGTCTCTCAGTTGTTTTATTAATCTGAAATCCGGAAGAAGTGCCATCACTTGACTCAAACCCAATACCCTTTTTGTGGAAATGCATAACAATGATGTTCATATTCCTCGAACACCTTTATGCATTCATTATTAAATATCCTTCATTGATATCACTGAGTAAGGGCTTACGCCAGTATAATGAAGCCACCATTCAAGATATGGCCCAATAACGACTAAAGTTATCCAAATTTTCTTTGAAAATATAATTGGATATTTTAACTCGTGTAAGAACCATTTGGATTGTGTTATTTTGATTGGTCTCATATTTCACAGTCACGCGTATTCCTTTACTGTTATATATATATGTGAATTCAATGATCGTTTTGACAGCTCTAGAGGATTTTTCTTCAAACGCTTTTGCCGTTTTTGAGAAACAATTTGAATTTATTATTATTATTATTATGATTATTATTATTATTATTATTATTATTATTATTATTATTATTATTATTATTATTATTATTATTATTATTATTATTATTATTATTATTATTATTATTATTATTATTATTATTATTATTATTATTATTATTATTATTATTATTATTATTATTATTATTATTAAAAATTATTAAAATGTATCCTTCCCTTCTACTGTTAAACATTTAATAAAAATAAATAACGAAATCTGTCTAATAAATTTATTTCAAGTATTCCACATTGGAGTATGACAGTCATTTATATCCACTTTATAACCTTGAATAATTATATCTGCAAACTACTGAAAATCTTTTTATTTCTTGGAAAATCGAGTAAAAAATATGAAATTGAAATTTATAAATTAAATTTCTGAAATTTTTTATTTAATATATAAATAAGATTTGGTCAATTAAACCATTCATGTCTCAAAATGCTATCCAATGCAAGTCTGCGATACGGTTGAGGATTTGTGCACTTCTTTATTAGATCTGTAACTGAGGGCGAACAACTGCGAAATTTAGAAAATATCGGTTCTTCCGTGATTTCATCAATCCGATAAAATTCCTTGCGTTCTATGCATCTGAAAAGAGTTGTTCCAATTGTATAACTTATACTGTTTTTTACTAAATACGGCTCTCCAGACATTGTTTCAGGAGCACAATATTTAAGGGTCCCGATTTTTAAATCAGTAATTGGGCATTCTTCACCGGGGAAGTATTCAATGTCTTCAAAGTCAATCAATTTAACTTCGCTAGTTTTTCTATTTACCATTATATTTTCCGGTTTCAAATCTAAATAGTAGAGATCCAGATAGCAGAGTTTATTCAAACATTTGATTATATTTCGAAATATTCTCTTCAAACGTCTCTCTCTTCTCTTTTTAAGAGTAAAATCAAACAGATCAATCCAATTGTTATTCAAATGTTCCATGACCACATAGGAATTTTTCTCATTTTCAAAGTAATCTAATACTTTTGGACAAATACTCGGATCATTGATGAAATTTAGAAAATACAATTCTCTAGGAATTATTTTTCCCCGAGACTCAATGAAATAGTCATTCCTAGTTTTGCTGAAGGCTTTGAGAATGACAGTTTTATGGCTTTTGTTGGCACTGCCGAGGATTTTGGCAATGCTTACATAACCTTTTCGAGAATTTGATAAAATCTGTAATCTTTTGTATTCTGCATGCGAAACCATTTAAAAGTTAATTTCTTGATAATTTTGACAAAAGATGTGAAACAAATTTATATAAGAAATAATGACGTAAATTACTAAATTTTTCCTTGAAAATTTTACGGAAAAATTTACACCTTAACCAACTGGCAGGATTTTTTATTTATTGTAAATTATTAATTTATTTCTTTTTAAGTTAATTTTTTTTCGAATACTTTTTTAAAATCAAGTAAAAAATACTTTATTCTTAATTATTAATAAATAAAAATAAATAAATAATTTCTGGAACAAAATAAATTTATTAATTAAAAATTCCATAGAACACGTAGGGAAGATAGTTTGAGCATGTTAATTTGTGATAAATGGTAGTTTCTTTATTGTTTTAAAAAGTTTTTATTTGTAATATGTTCAATTTCAAATTAATAAAATTTAATTTTTATCATGTTTAATTATTTTAATATTTTATTTATAAAAAAGATAAAAAGTTTAATATTTATAAAAAATGTTTTTGAAATCAAGTAACATAAAATTTTTTATTTCTAATTATTATTAAATAAAAATAAATAAACAATTTCTGGAACAAAATAAATTTATTAATTATTAATTAAATATTCCACAGAACACGTAGTGAAGATAAATGCCGCACAAACCATGTAAATTGAAATCTTGGATTTTTCTATGTAAAACTGTGTAAAACGATAAAAACACTAAAATGCACATAATTCAGTCATTTATTTACGTTAAACAAATGTAAGACATCATGAAAAACATAATTTTATAACAGAAATGTTTAATGAATTTTACATTAAGAACAAAAAATTAAGATTATTAAAAAAGAATAATAAGTTTAATTACTTTCATTCCTTTCATGAACTAAACGTTTTTTCTTCCTGATTGGTATGATGTCACTTTCACCGCTTGATAGGTTTTGATGCGATTCTGGTTCAAAGGTTGATGAATTAGGGAGGATCTCAGATCGACGAGACTTTGTAATAAAATCCGAAATTACCAATTGATGATAACCTGGTGCATCAATTAATAGAAGAGCCTTAAAAAGTAATCCTCTTTTACATAAATAACCTTTAACATCTGGTAAAAAAAGTTATGAAACCATTCATTTAAAGCTATGGCAGTGACCGATGCTTTCTTATTAGCTATCCAATAAATGAGAGGGTTTTTGATGTTTGTTCCATTAAATGAGTGCAGTGTTTTTGATTTGTTAATAATCAATTATTTATTCGTCTGAAGCGTTGCAACGACATTTCGTTACCTTATGACTACTAGCTAATTTGTGAGCTAAATATGTTCTTTCAGACATTTTTCCAAAGTAACTAAAACTCGTCAACATTGAAGACCTGGTCAGCATTGTATGAGTCTACGGCAATGATTTAAGGAAATTTTGCTTGGTATTGTGCTGCATTCGAATCATCAGATACATTTTTACCTTTCATTCTGATATTATGTACAGAATATCTTTGTTAAGTCTCTCTGACCAATCATGGCTTGAGGAAAAAGATATCTTCTTTTCATCTGACGATATCGGCAGTGATTGATTCTTAAATGTTTCATAAATGTTTATTTGTAATACCATTGGAATCACCCTTTTCAGTTTGGCCTTTTATCCATATCACTAATGCCCTTTCAATATTTTCCATTGTAACACATAAAATTGTGCTCATACTACTGCAGATTCCAGCTGCTACACTTTTTCTAATGTCGTCTTAAGTTTTGTATTGTCTTTATTGTGGCTTCATTCATGAAGCAAAATTTAGAAACATCGCTTATTCAATATTTTTGTGTTCTTGGAAAATAGGATCTGTCATAATTTGAGAAGTAGGTATAAAAATGAGTCAATATGAAATTAATGTTCTTGATTAGACACTGACTCAAATGAGTAGTTTTGACTGGATAAAAATATTTTATTCCGTGTTTTATATCTTTATTAATGTCAATGATCTATTTATATTTAACATTTTTTTTAGTGGGACTACTTAAATTTTTCTGTACCACATGAATTTTAATGAACCATCCATAACATACGGTTGATTTAAGCGTCAATTTGTATTATAGATCAGAACAGGTGTATAGTTGCTGAGTTGTACAGACGATTTCTCAAGCTTATTATAAGTGCATGTTTCTGTTGACGTCCATAAAATAAAGATTACAATAAAGATATGTTTACTGTGGTATTTATTGACCATATGTGATTATGACATCTCCTTTTATTTTTAGATGGTGAGAGTTATATCCAATCGAACTGCTATGGAGGTTACAAATGTCACTGACCCAACATTTTCAGCAAATACACAGCGTAGTGGTTATACATCCAAAAGATATTGACGAAAATATAGATGAGGATGGAGATGATGGTGTTATTCAAGAGGTGTCTGGTACAGGTTTTGAAACCAAAATTGGAATCAAATTGCCCTCATAATGAAGACTGAATAACCGCTTTTGATGAAACGTGCACGGAAAGTATGTTGCAAGCTTGCTCACAATTGGATGAAACTGCTCTTTTTGAATTGTTTTTCTCTTCCAAAGTACAAAATCATATGATTAAAGAATCCTAAGTATATTCCAGGCAGAAAAATTATCATAACTTTACGCTAAATGATGAGTTACTGAAAGGATTTATTTGTATTTTACTACTGAGTGGATATCACAAACTACCAAAACAAAAAGTCTATAGATCCGCAACCAAAGATGTATGCATACCTATTGTCGCCAAGACAATTCCAACAAATCAGTTCATTAAAATCAAGAGGTATTTACATTTAAACAACAACATCAAGTTGAATTTGTCTAGCAAAAGAGAATTCAAACACAACCTCTTTACCACTTGGTAAATAAAAACTTTCGTAAGTTTGGCTTTCCTTTGAAAATTTCTATTCGATCGATAAAGTTGTATGGCAAACAGCCATATTAGTACATTGTGTTCCACGTGGCGTACTTTTTGGTACCCCCCATACTACTTACTAAACTATAATAGATTACAAATAAAGCACGATTTTATGTCGAATTATTTATTATTTAAATTCTATTTAATATTTATTTTAATTTTATTTATATAATTTTTAATTATTTATTTAATTTTTATTACACTCATTACATGAAAATTGATAAACAAGTTCAGAACATAGACCCACTGGAGTTATAGACTTATTAGTGAACAAAGACGTTGGAACTATCCGAACAACGTCTTGCAAAGTTAATATTATGTTCACTAATAAGTCTCCAATTACAGTGGGTCTATGTTCTGAACTCGTTTATATATTTTTTATTAGTTTTGTTTAATCCTGATAAACAGGAATTAAGAATTTTCGTTGCGTCTGTGTGCGCGATGGATTTTGTTAGGTTGCTGTGTGTGCACACAGACGCTAGTGGTTTTTTTAGATTGGTGGAATCGATTTGGATTTATAAATTGGAATTTTTATTAAAATCTGTGTCGGAATTTTTTTTGTTGATTCACGTGGAATTGGATAACGATTTGAACTTGGTTAAATTGATTTATTTTTAAGAGAATTTTGGTTATTGATTGAAATTCTTAAAGATTTATGGTTAATTTTCGAAGTAATATTTTTGAAATTCGTTTTGTTTTATTATTAATTGCATAATGTAAACTATCAATCTTGACTCAATTTCAAGATGCTTGAAACGTTAATTGGTTTAACTCGAAGGATGATATTTATTGTCAACGACAAGGAACAATACGATGAAGATGCCTTTTGTCATTTGGAATCTATTGCTGCATTTATCGCTTTCCATGTGGTTGGGCGTTCGATAGTCTATGCACTTCCTCATACAATTTGCAGAATGGTTTTGGCTGGAAGAGATTTGACCGATTATGTAATGAAAATCCTAACAGACCAAAGTTACAGTTTTACAACTACAGCCGAAAGAGAAATTGTCTGAGATATTAAAGTGCTCTTGATTTTGAGTAAGATATGCAAACTGTGGCCTCTTCATCGTCACTTGAAAAAAGCTGTGAACTTCCAAGTGGACAAGTTATTACTATTGGAAATGAAAGATTCAGAAATGACAGATGGCAGCTTTCATGTCGGAGAATGAAAGCAAGGGAGCCTTATGAAAGATGCAAAGATAGGAACCAACAACTTTACTCATTTTTACTTTGACCATTTTTCCTGAGCAATAGTTACTTCATTTCAAACATTCCCGTTTTATTTACATATGTAACCCGAAATGAAGCTAACAATTACCTGTAGATTTATAAAACATATTTTAAACACGAATAGCTTAAACAAAAATCGTTAATGCGCTTTTATATGTCACGTCAAATTCAAGAAATTGACATGAAAATATTATCAGTACTTCTGTGCTCTGATTCCATTAATTGTTTAAATGCTTCTAGAAAAATATTGTTAAAATACGTTGTATTCTATGTATCGGAAAATATAAAATAAAATATAATACTGATATTTTAATATTGTGGCGCTTCTGGAGGTCATTTTAAGAATCGAATTTGAAGTACAGCAACAGTAAATTTATCATCCGTATAAAAATTTCTTATTCATCAGTCATATTTTTGCCGGTTTTTGTACCAAATATTTTTAATATTTTGATGTCAAATTTTTAAACGAAATTAAAAACAAATTTCCCGAAACAATGGAAATTTAAAAAATTTTTAAATGTCAAAATAATAAGAATTAAAATAATATGTAAATTTACACTTTTATGGAAATTAGTTGAGAAATGAATAAAATAAATTAGTATAATATTTTATATATTAAAAAGAACTACCTACTATTGTAAGTAGTAAATAATATTTTTAAATACTTTACAATCTTATATTTATTCTATTGTTTTCGTCCTGTACTTGAATTTATTTTTAACAATTTGAAGAGCAAATTAATGAATTAATCTTATAAAAATAAAAATTAAATGTATCCTTAATGTATCGTATACCTAAGGTGATCAGATTTTAATATTCGTAAAGCGGAGCACCATTGAACATCTTGATTAAAAATTTGGTCTATCATGAACAAGAAAAATTTAGAACAAGAAAATAGTATTTTAATATATTTTTTCTATTTCAATAGAAGTACAATTTACAAATATAACACATTTAAAAATAATGTAATGCATATTTGTTATTTGAGTGAAATATTTTTTGTAGATTTTTATTATTAAAGTTGAACATTATATTTTACATTATAATTTACAAAAATAATATAAATAGTTATATGGAAGCCGAAACCCTTATATCCCTTTCCGTTCTCCGACCGTTCCCTAGCTTGTCATGTAATTCTTTCTAAAAATCGGGACTCCCTTAAAACAATCCAAATTCAAAATCAAATTTTAAGTTTGACTCAAATTCAAATTCAAAATCAAATTTTGAGTTCAACTCAAGTTTAAATTCAAATTTTAAGTTTGACTCAAATTCAAATTTAAATTCATATTCTGAGTTCAGAAGTAAAAACCAAAAAATTGAAAAAAGGAGCAATAGTAGTTTTTCAGAAAGAAAACACTATGGTTATGAAATTTTAAGATAAAAGACGATAGTTTTTTTGTTCGATGGATTTGTGCGCGCACACAGACGAAAGTCAATTGGGGATTTTAGCCAGGTTGTCGAATTTTGTGAATTGATTTTTTTAATTGAGTTTATTAATCTCGAATTTTGGTGATTAAGTTAGGGTTTTCGAACTTTTGGAATATAGTTAATTTTTCTTCGTCTTCGTTGTGGTTTCTAGTGCTGCTTTTGAATTTATGATTTTGTTTAATAAAAATGTTAATCGTGGCTCAATCTCAAGTTATTGGATACGGTAAATGGTTTAACTCAAAGAATCGATACGGATTCATTATTGTTGACAATGAGTGAAACGATAAAGATGTCTTTGATCAATTTAAATCTATTACTGCTGATTTTTATTATTAAAGTTTAACATTATATTATACATTATATTATACATTATATTTAACATTATAATTTACAAACATAATATAAATAGTTATATAGAAACCGAAACCCGTATATTCCCTTTAAGATGTCTTTGATCAATTTAAATCTATTGCCGCTGGTAATGCCACTTCTTTAGTTGATGATGAAGAAACGCTCTTCAATGCAGTCAAACAGGCAATTTACAGAATGGAGTTTTATGTCAAAGATACAATTCAACAACTATATTAAAATAAGTTACTTTAAAAACAAACTTTATAATTTTTGAATAACTAAATTGATAAGCCCTTGTATTTAATGTCATCAGAACCCCTATGTATTTAGCTTTGGCGTATTATTTTTATGTTTATTAGCATACACTTGATTCAGTTCATTTAAAACTTCTATAATAGAAGTTTTAATGAATTAGCAATTTTTAAAATGGCTGACAGCTAAATTTTTTAATAAAGTATATTTTAAGGCTTGGATTGTGATCTCCCATATTTATGAGATCATTATTCAAGGTCTTAAATAATACTTTTCATCAACGTGTATTTTAAATTTACTTTTATTAATTTTCTTTACGTTTTTTAGGAATTTATGCCAATTTATTAAATTAATGGAATTATTGTCGAATAAATGTAAGTCCGATTAATTGAAAACTAAAATTTATTATTAAAAAGTTTCTGTATTCGAATAAACTATTTCTCTGCTCGTTGAAAATTCGTTTTGGTTGCCATCTTTTTTACCTTTTGACAAATCCAAATTTTTGATATTTATTGATTTTATAATTATTGATTTTATGAGGCTTTGGAAATTTCCGTTAATTTCATAAATTTATAAATAATCTTCCTCATTTTCAATGGTATTAATGATTTGGATTTTTTATACTTTATAAAAAATATTATTTTCAAACTTAAGTTATCGGAAAACTTATGTTTTCCGTATTTTTTAAACTCCTCATTTGAAGGTTCTGGTTCCACTGCTCCTGGTAAATTGCAAATGAGGTAAAAACTCAATTTATTTTAAGTACAAGTTAAATGTTACATTGCTATTTCTTCATCTCCTCAAAAATCTAGAGTTTCGATGGATATTTTTGAAATATCTGAAAAGTTGTAAAAATATTAAATTGATTGAATTTCATGAAAAATCTTACGAAATTATTTCTTAATTTTCTCTACAACTCAAAGTAGAGTTATTGGTATTTTTTTCAAACATTTTCGGCTTTAATTTAAAAAATACTTGTCTAAAAAGTTACTAAAAATAGTTTTATAGAGTTTTTATTGAACTGAACATTTCTACACTTTGAAAGTTTGCATGCATTATTTACTATGTATTATGCTTTTACGTTAAAAATAATGTTTCTTCTAATTCCTTCCTTCCTATAATATAAGTTTTTATTCAGTTAAGTATATATGTCCCTATATTATAAATTTATTGATTTTTTCATTTTATTATAGGAGTTTTTAATGAACTGAAACAGGTGTAGAAACGAGCACTGAAATCAATGCAGATAAACAAGATGTGAATTACATGAAAAAAACCCAAGTCGAAACATGTGAAGTGCAGCAGTGTGTGGTGAATTCATTTGTCCATCATTTGCTTACAACAAAGTGATGTATGTAAGTGAAATGCAAAGGGTTGTAGCCGCATCCTTTTGTAGCCCTCTAACTTTCACATTGATTCTGTCCATTTCACGCTCAATTTCATATTCTATCATAGTTTAAAATAAACGAGAGATGATAAAACCATTAACAAGTTTACAATTTCTTCATTGCATTACAAGTATATTCAAATTTTTTTAAAAAACGCTTTCAAAGTGTAGAAAAGACATTTTTTTAGTAATACAACTATAGTTTTGGGCATCAAAGAAACAATGCAACTGGCTCCGGCCTTGATTATAACATACTTATGTTTTAGAGACAAGACAATTAAAATATTAGAGTAGATACTTCATCACAAAATTTGGATATTTAAAGAATTGTTTAAGTTTATAGTAAATAGAAAAACATTATTTTATATGTTTTTCAATCCATTCCACAATATTTTCTCTAAATTCTTGAGAGTCGACTCGTATAATATGATAAGCGTTTTTAAATACCAATAGAGATTTGTCTTTAGTTTTACTCTCTTCATACAGTTTCTGAGATCCAGCAATCGAAACGATCACATCGTGTTCCCCATGGGCAATTAAAAATGGCGTTGTCATTTCCTTGAAGACTGACTGCAAATAATGAATTGCTTCCCCGATTTGAACGGCGGTTGTTAAAGTCATTGGTTCGTTGTGCCTATAAGGATCATTGAGTGCAACTTGAATGACTTCTGTGTTATGAGTGAGATTTTCTAGATATTGTTTCCCCACTTTATAATATGGGATTACATATGACATTGCAAGTGCAAAGTATTTCATCCACGGACCAATTTTCCCATCCAATGTCAATGGTGGCGATTCTAAAACCATTCCGTTTATTATTTCCGGATAATTGTGGGCAGTCACTGTGGCAACAAGACCTCCCATCGAATGTCCATATAAAAAAGTAGGAATATCACTTGAAAGGTTTTCTGTTTTACGAATCAGTTCTATATGAGCAACAACGTCCCTAGACAGGTTGTCGATTTTCTCCAATAATCGCCGATTTCCTTCACTTTTACCGTGACCTGTGTTAATAAATAAGTTAATTTAAAGAAATTGGATTTAAAATCAGACTCTTACCCACTTGATCGTGCGCTGCAACGAGACATCCAATTTCATTCAAGGGTTTCGCCACCAAATCCTCGTAGTAAAAAGATGAATTTTCACTAAGCCCATGAATTATGAAAACAAATGCTCTAATATTTTGAGCATTTGGCCGCCACAGTTGTTTGAATAATTTAACTCCGTCAGGATTGATAAAATATTCTTTCTTAGACATGTTCAGATATAGTGCTAAAAATCAATTCTGAACCAGTGCAATTATGTGCAATAATCAATGATTTGACCAAGTTTTGTTGGTTTTCAAATCACTGAAAGTTCTGCTTTCAGACGTTGGCATGCATCTTTTTTTGTATAAGACCAATATTATCACATTGTTAACACCACTTTTAACTGATGTCGTGCTGATTAAAACAAATTAAATTTAATAATGTATTAAAATAAAATTGTTATTATTCCAGATATATTGTAGTTTAATATATATTTTGGATTGGCGCTCGTTTTTTTTATAAAAGTTTGAATTTCAAAATTATTGAAATATTATTCATATCAATGGGGGGGGAAGGCAGATAAATATTCCATTGAATTTATATTCTCGTGATGAGTCTAATAACAAATAAAGATTGATGTTAAATAACACTGGGTAAATCAATGTTTATTGCCATTGATCTCAAAGTGAATATTGGGTAATTTTTATACACTGAACCCGAATCTGGCTTGATTGGATCCATTTTTTGAGAAATCGGTTTTTTGATTATACCCAATCAAACAACAATTCCTCGATTTAAATGAATTTATCCGAGGTGAATGTAGTGTTAAAACAAAAAAATGAAATAGAAAAATATTTATGATGTAAAAAGGAAGTTTCTTTGATTTTCGTATATATTCTTCGCATGAGATCAACTGTAATCATTTCTCACAGTAAATATGGCAATGAGGACATTCGATCAAAAATAAACATGTTTTAGCTTTTACTTTAGGTTACTTTTATATTAATTTACAAAATAATACGCTACATAATTCATGAACATAGACAAACCAAAATATAAAGTTCAATCTTCTCGTCAAGTGTCATTTTCACCTGAGTGTGCTCTTCATGTTTTCGCCTTTCAAAATCTGGGTCATTAAGCGCCAACAAAACTTTTTAAAAATTATACAAATAAATTTTTTAAATATATACATTATTTTATATTTAGAAAGTGCAAAATGGCAGTTATTTAAGTGCTGTTTCTGTAATAAAGAAGATATGTAGCTCAATGTGTATTTACTACGAAATTTTCATTGTCACTGAACAAACTTTGGAGTAGTTCGGTACAAGAATGTACCTAGGACAACTATTTAAGAATCAGATGAGAAAATGGTATTGGTGGAATTTACGGTTGGTACTTAAAGAAGATTTTTAGACAGGGTTGGAACCAAGCAGCTGGTAGGACGAGCGACACATAATCTATCAGACACTATCATAATCCAGAATGATTCTGTTAATTTCACAGAAAATGTCTACAAAGGTGCTTTTACTAGTATTATTTAAGTATTTCCCATCACCAGTTGTTGAGCGTGTTTAAAAAATAAAGATTATTAATTATTTTAATTTTGACTGCGAATAGACTTGAGTAGTATACCGGAACTTGTTAGACCTACGACACACCTTAATAGCAAGATCAAGGCCATATTATGAATTAGATCGAGATTAAAGGCATATAAGGTCAATTTTAAAAAACAAAATTTAAGGAAAATTTAAATTTTTCAACATTTAAGACAATGGTTCTCAACGTTTTTCAGATAGCGGCACCCTAACGGAAAATTTGAAAAATTGACGGCACCCTACACTTTTTATAATAATATTTCAGCTATAAAAATAACAAGTTTGTAAGTTCTATATTTAATAAACTAAATCTTTTATAACATATATTAATGTGAAATGTGAACTTGATGCTTTTTGCATATCTCCTTATTATTAAGTCGTGTATTTGACAAACATACTTTTAACTCATTCTCAATTGAGTTCAGTTTTTGCCTTTTTTTGTTCTTAATATTGACCAAAAATAATTGATATATGTACCGCTATTTTAAGTAATTCAAAATCTAAGTAGTAGCTTTTTTTAAAATCAACCCTTATATAAAATTAATAATTTTTCAATAATAAAATTAGTAGAGCTCACGGCACGCTTTTCTTATTCCTACGGCACTCTATGGTTCCGCGGCACCCCGGTTGAGAAACATTGATTTAAGGGTTTAAATAATGTTTTGATGGTCAAAATTTAAGAACAGCGATAATTTAAATATTTAAAATGTTTTTTTCGTTGAAAATGGCCTGAAGGGAGCCAAATTTAAGGATGAGCTACACACAAGTGTCGACAAAGAACAATAAATAATGACAATATAAGTGATCATCAAAATAATTGGTGTTATTTTAATGATCATAAATAAAGAAAGGTATGATATAAAACCTTATTTCTTCATTTAAAAAAGCCTGATTAGATAGGTTCAAAATTTAATTGTAAGCTATGAGTCAATGTGTGTGGGTGAGGGGAATGTGAGTTGGGTTTTATAAGTAGTCATCAAAATAATAATAATAACCCTATAAAAATAACTCATAAAAAATACAAATCTGTTCAATAAAGAGAATTATTTAAATCAATTTTTGTCCGTAGACGAATGAATGTCTTGTCATCATAAAACACAATATGAAGACTGAATTTAAGCCAATTAAAATGAATTATATTCATGTTTAAAATTTTCTGAAAATTCTTATCAATTACAAATTTTCAATACTAATCAAATTGAACAATACCCAATTTTCATGGTTACATCCAATAATATCAGTTATAGATTGTAATTTAGTAAATGAAATTCTCAATACAATGAATATCAAATTAAGAATCGATAACAATAACAATATATATATATATATATAGACCAATTAAAATTTTGCATTTGGATTTGAAGTAAATTGCATGCATGTGTGCATGACTTCTACATCAACTCTATGTGTGCAAAACCTATAAGAAATATTTGTATTTCATCTATCGTGAGTAGATGGAAAGGGGTTCGCTAACTCTGTACACTCCCTGAAGATTTTTCTAAAATCTGAGGAATTTTATGTAGGTCAACTAAATAACGAATGTTTATTTACGAATTTCAAGGTTTTTAATGAAACCTTTCCATGTTTTTATGTAGTTCAACTCAAAATTAAGTAGGTCAATTCAAATTTATTGAGTTTTATGATTTTAAAGCTTTTTAACGAAAGTTTTCTAAGTATTTATGTAGGTCACGGATTAAATGCATGTAATAAATCAAACATACACTATATAGATAAAACATTAAATAGCATCTATCAGAATTTTTCAACAATTATTCTGACAGTTTCTAATTTTCTATTTTAGTGAACAATGAATCGTGTTGAAGGTTAGAAAATTATTTAGATTAAATCAAATAATTTAGAAACACAGAAGGTTTACCATATACACATATTATACTAGCTGTGCTTTGCTACGGTTATAATTTTCTAATTAATTAACTTTTTAATAAATTACTAAGTTTCATTTATCACGTTATTTATAATTAGCATAATATTAATAGTTATTATGTAAAATATAAAACGAGTTTGCTGTTTTTGAGGTTTAATATTGTGAAGCAATACTAGTGAAGATCCTTGTTTGAAACAAAGTCTCGATTAGTTTAAGCTAAGGGTAAACAAAAACTCATTTGGGTGGTGAATCGTATTCTTTCCCATAGATTTCAATGATTCATATGTTACCTTTCTTTAGATTACTATATTATATATTGATATTATTCTTGATAAAGTCACAAATTGTTGACGAATTAAAATAAATATTCATGGTTAGACTTTATTTAATGACATATGTAAGTTTTTTTCGATTCGTGATTAAGTTAGCGAATGTTAGTGAATGAGCTGGATCCAATATTAGTGAATTCATAATTGCATTGAATATTGCTTCACATTTATTGCATAAAACTTTTTTCGGTTTCGAAAAACTTCAGCTTCTTAACCTTCTAAAATGTAAAAATTTATTATATTTAAGTATTGTTGGTGCAACCAGTCAATTAATTAAAAGTAGGTTGTTTTTGACCGTGACGTATGATGCTAATGGCTTTAAGGCTGATATCATTTGTTGTATTGGCCATATACAGCCTGGGTTTCCCCATTTTTATCGAAAATAATATTCAATTTTTTTGGGTCTTTTGCTCTTGACATACCATCACATAATTTTCCATGCGAGAAACATTCATCAATGTAGTCAAAACCAGGAACTTCAAGAAATTGCTCTTGGGATTTATTAATAGTCATCGCGAATGCAAGCCGAATAGGAAATTGTAAACGGTGAAATGAAAACGTTAAGTCTGTTGTAATTAATGGAATTCTTGGTATAAGAACGTGATCGCTTTTAAAAGGTCCGTCTAAAATTTTCTGTTCAATGACATAGTTATTTAGAGCTTTTGACTGTCAATCTTGATCTATTGCATAATTTTGGTGGAACTAAATTTCGCAATAACATGACGGGAGATCCAACTTCTAACACCAATTTGTGTGGCGGAATTCCACTTGGATTTAAGGTGTTCAAAAATATTACAGGGTAGCTTGTTGCTTCATCTTCATTCACAAATTTGTCTATTGATAAAAATGTCCGAGAATTGTTTTGAACCTTAGCTTTTATAGAATAGTTTATTTCTTCAACTTTGACGTTCAGTAGTGCCAAAATTTCACGTTTTGTATCGACATTTGGATACACACAATTAATCATTTGATTTTTGAAATATATTCGGATTTTTTTGAAAAGTTTGATTTTTCCACTTTCAGTAGTTTTATCTTTGCATTACCAATATTGATTTTGGACAGGCTTTTTTCATCAATCATATTGCTTCTTGGTATCACTGCTAACGTTTGACGAAAATCTCCACAAGATCTGTATTTGCTACGAATGTCTTGTAGTGTTTGTTGACGGTCTCAAATCCATGTTAATGCATCATGGATATCTCATCGCAGAATAATATTTTTGCTTCTAGCAAATTATTTATTATTTATACTTATTTATCGATAATAAATATGACATAAGTAAACAATTAATAAATTATCCGTGATCAATATTAAAATGATACTTATTAACTAATAGTAAGTTGTTTTAATATTGTATTGTTTTGAAATAATAAAAGTTTAAACTATGATTGAAAATCTTATTACTGGCGGCTACGCTAAAAGCGAATCTGTCAATGCAATTACAAGGATGCAACAAAGACAATTAATTTTGGATTAATTGCCCAAATAAGCTAGAAATATTTTATAATTTATTGGAAGAAATTTTTTGGAAACTGAACAATGGTTGAAAGACTTAGGTAGTAGTAGGATGTGAGCCCGTAAGATACAACCCCCTAGGCTTACATAATATTGCGTAACATCTGACCTCTGCCCACGCCGTTACTACTTGAAGGTTGACCTCTATCCACATGGTTGCTACCTGGTGATTGACCTTGGTCCAGTGTTACCAGGTGACCACACGGTTATGTCACGCGCCTACTGGTCAGAAACTACCCGGAGACACACTTATTATAGCATACACACCAATTACCTAATATTATTCACACTTATTATGTCACATAGTTATCGGCCAACACGCCTTGATTACCTAATGTTCTAGAACCTTCCACACACCTACCTTGTGGATTCTGAAACCGTCCACACACATTCTAGAATATTCCAGAAAATGCATATCACACACACACACACACACACACCAACCAATGATCACCGATCCACACTGACTCACAGATCCACACAGATCCTCACTTAGACTTAACAAAACCATTCACTAGTACTTTTAAAATTTTATTAAATATAACAAGTTTGTTTCACAGTGAAAAGAATATGCTCAACATGAAGCATGCAATTCATACTGCAATCGTAGTAGAGATGGATGAATTCAAATGTAAATTATCAAGTACTTGATCAATCAGTCTCTTCTGCAATTGACGTCTTCTGAATTTTCTTTTGCTTGATCTGATATGATGATTCATCGGCGTCGTCATTCGGAATTGCAAATATAAATTTTGCAGTAATAAATACTACGAACTAAGCTCTGATTTGATTTTCTAAGTTTTATAAATTCAATTACGACTATTACAAAGACAAAAGTCAGGTTAATAATATTGAATTTAAAGATAAATTACGAATGTAGTCTGAATCATTTCAAACAAAAAAATAATTCTGATCTCAATGAAAAAGTTTAAGTTAGTTTAAATATCCATAATTTTAAATTAATTGCAGAAGTCTGGTAGAATGCCGTGCACATGGTAATACCATATTTTAGCTGAGTGCAGGATATTGCTCATTGCACATTCTTTAAGCAGGCCTTCTGTTTGAAGTGGTTCAATGCCAAGTTTACAAATCAGGTCATAAGTTGATTGAGTAATCAAACCTAATGCTCCAATAATACAAGTGCAAAGCTCTACCGTATAATCAGGTTTGGCGAATTGTAATTCACTCTGAAGCAAGCTATATTTCTCAATATTTGCCTTATCAGTCAAGTCAAAATATGAAACAGAATCCATTGGACACTTAATATCAATCATGAATATTCTTTTTCTTTCGGTATCAGTTATTATAAGATCGACACACTGTTTTGAATTCAGGACAAGAGAACAAGAATGGTTAACCACGACAATAAAATTAGGATTTTTTAAATTACTCGTTATTATCTTTAGGCAGTCATTGTGTCTCTCTAATGTTAGTATTTGGTGAATATTATATGACTGTAAGGCATGAGACATAGTTTCATCCTCTTTTTCACAACGTCTACAAAGTCTAGAATCCCCTTTTCTATTAGGCTTTGCATTGATGTTAAGTGTATTAGTTCGCTCTCGATATATAAAGTTCCATGCAAATTCGCCAAGTTTACTTTTAAAAATTGCTTTATTTATTTGAAGAGATAATTTTATAGCCGCTGCAATCATGTCGCTTTTATTGATCAGTTGCCACTTTTGCAAATATGAGTCGTGCAATGCAGATTAAAATATATTATAAATTGCTTTTCGAATCTTAGTCGTAAGTATGACAGTTCCATGACTCTTTGTTATCAGATCTAAAAAAACTTGTCCTTTAACAATATGAAAAGATACGGAAATCGAGTGTTCTCTTTTAAAGTAAATTATTGAAGTACGTGCCCTTTGAAATCTCGTTTTCTTTCCACCATGGTTCAATTTAGTTTCAGCACCATTAATTCAATCAAAACTTTGTTATTTGGATATGAGTATGAGTAATTTCAATATTTTACAGTGTTAAAAGAAATTAATCAAGAGTAAATATTGAGTAGAAATATTCATTTAATGTAGGCGAAATTATGGCTAAATATCGAGTATGTACAGAGAAATGTAAGGTTTTTTATGAAATTATCATTAATTTGCCAATTAAAGGTGAAAAGTTTAATAATTGGTTACGATTGAGGAGTCTTAATCAAATATTTGTTTGTATATCAGTGCTAATCAATCAGGGTATTACTATTGCGTGTAAGAGAAATTCATTACAGATTCTTACTGCGTTCCAATAAATCTAGCTATTGCAGGATTTATGTAAACAATTTTCAATGTAGTAAGATGTAATTCATTAAATTACAGTCATTATAATATTTATAACTAAAGAGGTAATTCGCATCATGTTAAAATGAACTAAATGAATTAATCAAATGTAAAGTATGTGTAGAGAAATCAATAAATTTAACTTTATATATGGAATTATTGTCAGTAAATTGTAGCTTTTAATGCAATCTTTACTGGTAAAATGATAGCAATTATAGTTTTTAGGTGAATCAAACATTAATTCAAGGATAACATTGAGCGGATTAATCCTTTTTGTAGATGATTTTAAGTATTTTGATGTTTATTTATACTATGATAGAAATTCAATAAATTATGACAATTTTATCGAAGAATTTAAGTTGGTTGGATATCCAGTTGAACATTAAAGTATATTAATTTTCATCGATATGCTAACAAATATTGTTTTTCTGATTCTGTTAAATTAATTTTGTATAGAAGAAAAGTGTATGTAGTTCAATAAATTGTTAAACTTTTAATATGAATAATCAGTATATTTTTATAGAGGCAAATTCTTATTGTACGGTAACCATAAATTACAATGGAGTTTAATATTCATTTGATAAAATCAATTTAACCACTATTTGTTGTGCATGAATATTTTCTAGTCGATTTATTTGAAAAGATTTTGCTTGAATCGTTATAATTACAACTTTTATACGTAAAAATTTGGAAACATTGTTAAAGTAATCTTTATAAGGAAACTTTAGAGTAATGAATTATGGCAATTGTATCGTTTTTCAATGCATGTAATTTATCGGTGATTAGCAACAAAATGAAATAACAGTTCAACATGATAATGATTTTAAATGACTTCTGTTTCGTTGATTTATTTAAAAAGATTAATGAAATTAGGTTCGATTGAATAGTATGATTTCCTATCGAATAATCAATGCGATGCCAATAATATTTAGAAAATAATTTATATTTGAAGTGATAAGGAATTGTTTTAGAACATTAAAATTTGAATTTGAATTAATTTGAGTTGTTGTCATTGATAGTAAATAGAATTAACCAATTAAAATCAAGTATTCTATAATTTCATTTTCAAATTATTATTTTCATGAAAAACTGTAATTATTTTAATTGATAAATTTATTAGTATTTTCAACAACCATTTTTAGTTCTATAATAAGTTTATTGAAAAAATCAATATGGTTTGTACGTTATCAAATTATTTTCAAGAGAATTACAATAAATATATCGATAAAACTTTTCAAATGTTCATCTATTTTTAATTTAATAACAGTTTTATTGAAAATTCGCTATAGTTTGTAGGTTTTAAAATTTATTTCAAGAAAACTATAATAATTTTAATATATTGATAAATTTATTAGTATTTTGAACATGGGTTTAAATTATCTAAAAATAATGTCGTTGTTAATAGCAATATGTAAATAGTAATATCCAATCAAAATTGAATGATTTTTAAAATATATGTTTTTTACGAATTAAGCAACTACTATTTATTAAAGACATATGTTATAATATACTTGGTATTTAATAATTATTGGTATACATAAGATTATAATAGTTCAAACTTTTAATCACATACCTATTTCTTTACATATGGTTAAAGTTATTACCTCTTTTATCCTTTAAAGTTAAAATTATTAAATATTTCATTACTTTGTGTTAAAATATTACTTCTTTCATTACTTAGGGTTAAAGTTATTACCTATTTCTTCACATAGGGTTAAAATTCTTAACATTTTAAACTTTATTACAAATCATGTAATATTTTATCCATAAATTTATCGAAAATTATTATAATATACCTAGCTTGAATCATAAATTAATAATTATTGAAATATTTAATAGGTATCACATAAGACCTGATGAATTTTTAATGGTTATTTAATCAATGTTTAGTTACATAAAGCTTTAATGTCTGAAATTATCTGTTAATTAACAAGTTAATAAGGAATGTAAATCTAATTTTACACGTTTTGGTATCATCACTAAAAATGATGAGTTTTAATTAGTATTTAGATATTTTCAAAGCTCTTATTAAAAACAAAAGTTTATTTAGATATCGTTAGTATCCACTAGACTGATATAGACGATGTTTACCAAATATGTGTTTGTAATAAATTTACGTTTGAAAAATTGTTTGTCTTTGTTATTGTTGTGAAAGTTAAGTTAAATTATTATTATCAATAGCATTATTATTACCATAACTGTTTGAATGTTGTTAGTATGAGTTAATCCAGTATGCGTGAATTTTTAAAAAATCATTATTATAAAATATTGATATAAAACTCATAGATCGATTATTCTTTATCAATTTATATAGTGAGAGGTTCAAGTCCAATGACTTTCATCAATATTTGTAAACCAAGTGAATTATTTTCATAAAAACACTAAATCTAAAATAGTTGTTACAACGAATTTAGTTGATGGTATCGCTAATAATTTATAGAGTCGTATGAACTTGAATAAATTTTTAAATTATTATTTTCAAATCCTAACTTGGTGAATTATCAAAATATTAAATTTTTAATAGAATCTGTATATTTGCTATAAATTTATAGAATTTGGTCAAGTATTTACATGTAAGTAAATAATCCTATCATGGGTGAATTATTTTCATAAAATTTATAAATCCAATGTTTAAATCCTATCTTGAATGAGTTATTTTCAAAATCATTAAATTTTTATTAATTCGTTGAGTCAGTGGTTCAAATCCTAACGTGGGTGAATTATTTTTTATTTTCAAAAATTAAATTTTTAATAGAATATAAATTCGTATATTTTATTTGCTATAAATTTCAAATTTTTTGGAAATTGGTAAAGTATATCTTGTATAATTTAGTTTTTTTTAACATTTAGTTAAGTTGAAATTTTTAAACTGAGTGAATTATTTTCATAAAATATTGAATTTGTAAATCCTGTGTTCAAATTAAAGTTTTGAGTGACTTATTTACAATTAAATAAAATATCAATATAATTTAATTGTTGTTAACTCAAATTTTCATACAAATTGTTAAAGTTTTATGATAATTTTGATAAAATTATTACGCAATATACTACTGACAAAATAGGCAGTAAGCTAAATAATTTAAAATTAAATATTTATTTTAAGATGAGTTTGATGTTAATTTATTAGGTTTAATGATTATTTTATAATTTTTTATGTAATAATATAATTAACAATTGAAAATTTCATGTAATTATAATTTTTTAATATATCACATGTAAGTAATATAAAACAATGAAATCAAAGAAACACTTGCGTTTATATGAAGTAAGCAGTATTATAATAATATTAAAAGTACTAGAGAATGATTTTGTTAAGTCTACGCCGATCAGTGTGGATTGGTGATCGTTGGTTGGTGTGTGTATGAGATGCTTAACTGATAAAAATGTAATAAGCTGGTTTGTTGAAACATATGGAACAAAAATCAATTGTAAATAAAATTTACGAGTTAGCTCATGTGAAACAAGAACAAAACGAGAGCTTTGCAACTTTTGAATTGAGAGTGGATAAGATGTTAGATGACGTTTTTGATTGTGGTATCTCAAGAGAAAAAATTGTTGGATCTATCTCATTAAATCGTGTTAACAATTATAGTTTAAAAGAAAATTTGTTGTCGAAACCAAATATGTCAAGAGAAGAAATGAGAATAGCTGCCAAAAATTTTGAATCTCGAGGTTTATCCGGAATCAAACAAATTGTGAATGAAATTAGAGTTGTGGAAAAACGGACATATTTCAATGATGTTCATTATAAAAGACCACAATGGTTAGTTAATTCGCCAAAGAAAGTGTTTACGCAAAACAACAGATATTTTAATTCTTCATACCAAAATAAACCATTACTGAAAGAAAGACAACTTTATGCAAGCAGACCGATAGTAGAACATCTGAAAACGGAAGTTATTGATGATGGAGCAGATTGAGCCTATAAACCTTCTGTTTCGCTTAAAACAATTGCCAGACAGTTGTATAATCGATTCTGTGGACTACCAGAGCCTGTAGATGAGAAAGTTAAACGAGGTAAGTTTTTTTGTTATGGTGAAAATGATCATTTACGTTTCCAATGCCCACTCGAAGATAAATGTCTTATTTGCGGTAAGTCAGATCATTTATTTAGAGACTGCTATTTGATAAGAAAATATGAACGAAAGAATGATAGAAGAATGTTTTGCATACATGATGAAGATCAAGACTGCTCAGAAATAACGATAGAACTAATGATTCATGAAATTGATAGTTTAAATAATCACAAAGACCCTGTTACATACATTTCAATAGTAGGGCCGAGACAATAATCAATTATAAAAAACGAAATGCGGTTGAAGAAGATGCGACGTATATGAAAGAAGATAGCCGAAATTAGATTAAGATTAAAATAAACAGAGTAGAATAAGGACTTTTTAGTTTTTCACCTCTGATTTCTTTTTATTTATAAAACACATTGTATTTTCTACAAAATTTGACTATGAATAAGATTTATTTATGGTATTCACGAATTTTCGGAAACAGCCTTTTTTAAGTAAGTAGAAGTTGAGATGTTGTGGGATACTGGAGTATCGATTATTGTAATGAGTGAGCGTTGTTTGAAGTTAATAGTATTTAGGTTCCACTTTCTCAACTTTGGTCACTTATATAAATAAAAAGATAACACTAGTTTGAAATTTATTATTTTCAATAAAACAAATTTACAGAAAAATTTTACCTTTACCAAAAGATTGTTAACAATAAATTCTTGTTTTAAATGTGTTGGTGATCAAATGCAGATGCTCAAGCTAGGATATGTACAGTACGTTTTAATTTAAACTTCTAGTCTTTGAAACTTAGAAACCTAAGTTATGATTTTAGTTGTGATTTGACTGAGAAATCTCTCAGTTTATCTTGTGAAATTTGCTATATTTTGTTGACACTTAAAGTTTCTTTTGAATGCACTTAATGACCCCCCGCTTCAATTATTATTATTGTGTTTTTATTTTCATTGGCACTTATGTGCCTTGTTAACCATTTTATTATTTGTTATTATGACCAAAATATAAATTGCCTTCATAAAAACAATTTAGATATGCTGCCACATCGGGAAATAATAAGCAGATAATTTGGAATGAGGAATGTAAAAGCAGTTTTAATGGTTTAAAAAAGTCTTTATTTGAAGTTCCAGTACTTGAATTTTCAATTTCAGACCAAAGGCTTATAATTGACACTGATGCTAGTTTTGGTGCTGTCGGCGAGGTGTTAAGCCAAATGAAAGATTATAGTACAGAAGTTGTGATTGCATATGGATCAAGATACTTAACCGCACATGAAATGGGATACTGTGTTACAAGAAAAAAATTATTAGCTCTTAATGAATTTATTGTGCATTTTAGACAATATCTCTATGGTAAGAAATTCACTTCGAGAACAGATCATAAAGCATTGACTTTCATGAAAACTACAAAAAAGCCAATTAGCCCACAAATTCAGACGTGGCTCGCAAACTTATCAGAATATGATTTTGAGGTACAGTATCGAAAAGGAGATAATCATGGAAACGCACATGGATTGTCACGAAAACAAAGAGTTTTTCACAATTCGAAACAAAGCATAAAGATGCCAAAAAAGCAAAATCAAAAGCGAAGTTTTATATACAAGGAAATCATCAAAAGAAAACACAATGAATACATTATTTTTAAATAAATTATAGAGCTATCGAAGGGTGATAAAAAAGAAACAGCGTCTGATGAAGTTAAACAATGTAAATATTTTAAATTGATAGAACAATATGCATACGAGATTGGTACTAGTTCCCCAAAATTACGTTACCACATTGATGAATTTCATTCACACTGAATTTGTCATTTAGGTATTTAAAATATTTTGTATTACATGAACGATTTCTTTTATTGAAATAATATGAGTCAAACTGTCATAAAATGTACAAATGAATGCTCAATCTGTTCAAACAGAAAAATAGAGTAAGGACGATCGAGAATTTTACTACCAAGATCAGGGAAAACGTTTTCAGAACAGATAGTAATAGATTTTGTATACATGGAAACATTTAAATGGAAAAAGATGATCGGTTCAGTAAACTTGTAAGTTAGACAGGGACTACAAAACAAGATGAGATTACTGTTTTCAATGTTGTCTTGATAACTAGATTTATCGTTTTGGCATACCAGATAGTATATTAACTGAGAGAGAAAATATTTTTTAAGGATCATTGATGAGAGAGTGGATGCAGAAATTTGGAATGCGACAAAATTTAGTTCACCATATCAACATCAAGCAAATTGGATTGCTGAAAGAACCATTAAGACAGTAAGATATATGATTACGATATCATTAGAAGGAAATAAATTGGTGTGAACTATTACCCATAATCGAGTTTTGTTTAAATTCAGAGCTCTATCGGATGTTCGTCTTTTGAAATTGTTTATGGCGGGAAAATAAATTTAATTTCAAATTTAGGGCATTTTCAGGAATTAAAAGATGAAATTTTAAAATTAGTCAAAGTAAATATAGAGAAGACAGCATAGGCGCCCACAGAAATAAATCCAGGGGGGGGGGCAAAACCAAAATAGAGATATAGACATTAAGCTTGATACTTATTTTGTAGTAAAAAGTTGTGTTTTTTTATAGTTAAAATTAAAATAATAAAAATTGGACTGTTTCAACATTTATTTTTATTCATACCAAATATATAATGAGCCATATATATGTACATAGATTACTTATACAGATAAGAAAATACACAGCTTTGTTATACAAATAACTTATTCTATAAAATATCTTTGGTTTAATGATATTAAATATGAATCCCCGGAGATTCTGGAGATATTAATATTACCTAACTAATTTGTTTTCCGCAACTTTGCCCTATTGTAGTAATTGTAGCCTTCTCCGATCTCGTCCGAAGCGATCTATGATTTCTGAGTAAAATACTTTTTCAATTAACTCATTGACTAAATTGCGATGTATGCACATCATACAGAGGGCATCAAGTCTGCCTTCCGACATTGTCAAGCTCAGCCAAGTTTTAACTTTGCGCAGTGTGCTAAATGATCGTCCTGCCGTACAAGTAGTGGCCGGAATAATAAGACCTATGCAAAGTGCCCTGAATACTGACGGATAAAATAATTCTGCTGCCTTTAAAGCATCGAATACATTTGAAATTGATTCGCTAGCATCTTTTTAAGTCTTATAATAATTATACCATGTTGTAGATTCTGCTTGGTAATTTTCTAAAAATGTAGTATATTTGTTGAAAATACCATTCGTTATTCTTTTATATTCGTCTTGATCTAGCTTTTTCATATAGCTAGGTGCTAAATTAAATATCGAATATGAAACATCATTTTCTTCAGGAAAACGTTTTTCCAGAGATGTTATTAATGAATCAAGGTATGGAACAAAAATTGACCTTCTATAGTAACTTTCAGGAGAATCGGAAGGAATATTTGTTCGGCAAGTTTGCCTTTTCACAGTTCTTAGTGGTATCAGCTCAATATTTAATTCAGATAAACACGTCTCCATTTTTTCCCAGAGATTATGGAAATTGTCTTTTGCAAACTTTCGATGGTTTTTTATTAGTTCAACAAGATAAGTAATTTGTTTTCTCACAGTTAATAGATTTTGATCAACTCCTTGGAGATTATTAGCTACAGGTTCTAGCATAGACGAATACTCAGACATTATATATAAACAAACTGAAAAAGTTGAATCTGTGCATGCGTGATATAGCTGACTAGATCTCTGTGTTGTATTAATATTACCATTTAAAGATAATTTATGTAATGCTTCTATTATGACAATAATATTTTCTTTAAAAATTCGAACTCTCTTGTATTTAGCAGTCCAACGTGTTTCACAAAATAGAGGAATATTTGGAATATGTTTTCTTCTTAAAGAGCTCTCTCGAAAGAAGTTAATAATCGATTTAATAGTCCCAACCGCATTTCTAATTTCACATACATCATTTAGGTCGTTTATCACAAGGTTCAGTTTATGTAATGTCTATAGTTAACTCGAAATCAAAAGAATCAAAACATTAATCGAAAGAATGTATTCACTTTTAAATAATTTTAAAATTTTACTTAAATCCGCAATTCAAAATAATTCTTATAGACATAATTTTTTAGAACCCTTAAATTATATACTGATTAATAGTAAAGTAATTTATTATATTTACCTGGATACCTGGTCCTAGTACTTTAATATGTATAATGTATTTAATTCAAATTAATTAGAGTCTATTTAAATTGAAAATAACACTAAATAAAAACAAAAACGTATGGACTTCTTCAAAAGATGAACAATAAATGATAAATGAAAGAAATTTGTTTTATAAACATGTTTTATTATTAATCTTAGGAAAAATAATTTTACGACTTCATAGAAATTGGCGCACTTAAGACAACAATTCTATGTGTATGTGTGTGTGGAGAGTAGTGTTGCTTATTGCTATTATTAATCATATACACATAGGATCAAATATCTACAAATTTGATAAATTAAGAATTACTTTGCAAAGATACAGTGAACCTAAGACGGACATAAGATTATAAATTTTTTTTCGATCGTCGAAAAAAAACTTTTATAGTAGAATTAAGTAGAATTTTCTAATAATATTTTATGACCTTAAAAACGGATCTTAAAAACCGCGAATTGGTATTTATTTCCAGAAGCCAAGGGGAGCCTATGATTAAAATTAATTTATTCTAAATAGTTTTAAGCTCATATATAACCTGACGATGCCAGTGAGTCTGTCGAAATATATATATATATATATATATTGGATTGGTGCTTTATTTTATTTATTAATTAAATACCAATGTTATAATTATATATATATTCATAATTAAATATTCATGAATTAATTTTTCTAACAATTGGAACCTTAAATAATATATAGATAATTTGATTGCTAGATTTAAATTTTGTAGAATAAGATTTGTTGAAGAAATATTTTCTATTAAAATTTTTTTCGATTGGGTGACACTGGTTTTGAGATTTTCGGATGTTTAGTACGAGACTCAAGTAACATGATTGATAAAATATTTATTTTCAATTTATTTATAAACCATGGGTCTAATTTGTAAATCCTAGGACATTGTTGAGAAATTTTTATCTCAATACATTTCTTTAGCCTATCAAAAAAATCTTTGTTTTTTAATACCATATCCTTTTTGAGCAGTGAGCTACGAAAGAACCCCTTCTCCCTGCTGCCATAGTTTTTACTGCCGTAAGCCACAGTATTTTCGTATGATATATCGTATGACTATAAATTAAAGGTCTCACTATAGTCATGGAGTGTTTTTTGTCTTTAAAAATGCAATGAAGTCGCCTTACTTTAACAATAATGCAATAAACCAGTGTTTCTTCAGTCAAACTCACACAATAGACATGAAAAAATGCATAAAATCGTCTACCCTTAAAAAGGCCATGTATTGAAGGTATTTTGGTCTCACTGTAATCACGTTTTAGCTCTGAACAAAAATGTACTAAATTACCTGTCACTTAAAAAGCTATGAATTTTTACTTTCTCTAAAAATCTGTTCGTAAAAATTCCATTAAAATAATGCTCATCCTCTTCAGAATGTATTGAGGATATTTATTTATTCAGGATATTTGAATAGTAAATTTTAAAAATTATTAAATTTAGTGGGGGTGGAAGTTGAGAACAAAGGGAATTCTTTCCTAGACTCTGAAAAACAGATTTTAAAGAGAAATTGAAGATAAAAAATGAATAACGGAAGTCAATAAAATAAAACAATGAAATACGACAAGTTCGTTCTTAATTATTAAAATTCAAATTTATAATGGAAAAAAACAACAAAATAAAAAATGAAATTTCCTTATTTCAATGATTGAGCCTCAAAATCTGAAAAATAAAAAGCTAAAAAATTGAAAAAGATCTTATCTTGACAATTGTTTGAGATAGCGGCAAAATTGTGAATTGCCAAAGGAAATTGGATGTAACCAGAAAGGTAACTATCTTTAAGTGCCATTTGTTAGGGGAATTTGAAAGGGAGAAAAAATAAGGAAGGAGTTATTCAAGTAAAAGTAGTTAAAACAATTTAAAAAGTACAAAATGAGTGTAAAAGAAAGAATAGTGGAAACTTAAAGAGAAACCAGAGATTATTGTTTAAAAGAGATTATCAGAATAAAGAAGCTGTTGAATTTGTTAGTAAAGTAATTTCTAGTCAAAGAATGGAAAGTGTTGGGGTTGTACAATTTCAAAAAATTATAATAATTAGGCACAAATGGGAAAAATAAAATCATTAATTAAAAATAATCAAAAAATCAAAATCAATATTTTCAGGTGAAACGGGTATGTGCTGATACCAATTGATAAGACGAGTACGAAAATAATAATATAAAATTAATTTGGTACCCCTAGAAAAAGTTAATAAAAAAATATAAATTACTTAATCAATTAAAATGACGAAATTTAAAGTAGTGAGAAAATCTTAAAAGAAAAAAATATATCAAATTATGTCCATTTCCAAATTTAATTAGTGTCGAAAATTTTCCCGAGGAAAACAAAATTAGTTTATTAGTTCTCCGGGAGCCCAATCCAAATCTGAATCAATACAGTTACTTTTTAATGAGAGATTCCCTATATAAAGATATCTCAAATCAACAACCTGATCACTTATTAAGCCAAAAATAATTTAGAAAACTTTGTAAATTTTTATGAATTTGAAAAGGAAAATATGTAACAAAAGAGAGATTAAGCAGAAGGTAATCACACTTATTGCAAGAATATTTTGAGATTTCTAGTGTACATCTGATTCAGTTCATTAAAAACTCCTATAATAAAATGAAAAATCAATAAAGTTATAATATAGGAACATACATACTTACCCGTGTCTGCATGTAATTTGTTCAACTGAACAAAAACTTATATTATAGGAAGGAAGGAATTAGAAAAAAAATTTTTTAAAGTAAAAACATAATATATAGTAAATAATGCATGCAAACTTTCAAAATGTAGAAATGTTCAGTTCAATAAAAACTCTATATAAAACTATTTTTAGTAACTTTTTAGACAAGTTTTTTTTAAATTAAAGTCGAAAATTTTTGAAAAAAATACCAATAACTCTACTTTGAGTTGTAGAGAAAATTAAGAAATAATTTCGTGAAATCTTTCATGAAATTCAATCAATTTAATATTTTTACAACTTTTCAGATATTTCAAAAATATCCATCGAAACTCTAGGTTTTTGAGTTTTTACCTCATTTGCAATTTACCAGGAGCAGTGGAACCAGAACCTTCAAATGAGGAGTTTAAAAAATACGGAAAACATAAGTATTCCGATAACTTAAGTTTAAAAATAATATTTTTTATAAAGTATAAAAAATCCAAATCATTAATACCATTGAAAATGGGGAAGACTTTTATAAATTTGGGAAATTAACAGAAATTTCCAAAGCCTCATAAAATCAAAAATTATCAAAAATTTGGATTTGTCAAAAGGTAAAAAAGATGGCAGCAAAAACAAATTTCCAGGGAACAGAGGAATAGTGTTTTCGAATATAAAAACTTTTTAATAATAAATTTTATTTTAATAAATTTTAGTTTTCTATTAATCGGACTTACATTTATTTGAAAATAATTCCATTAATTTACATAAATTGGCATCAATTCCTAAAAAATCCTAAAAAAATTAATAAAAACTAAATTTATAATAAATGATGATTAAAAGTATTATTTAAGACCTTGAATAATTATCTCATAAGTATACGAGATCATAATCCAAGCCCTAAAATATACTTTATTAAAAAATTTACCTGTCAGCCATTTTAAAAATGGCTTATTCATAAACAACCATAATTGTAATTGGTTGTTCATTAAAACTTCTATTATAGAAGTTTTTAATGAACTGAATTAGGTGTATGTCATATATTTAAATGCTGCTTTCCATAGGGATCCCTGCCAGTGATAATTTATTGGAAACAGTGAACTGCTGTGAAACTTTTGTACCAATAAAAATTATTTCTGTTTTGAGTTACTTCATTGGTGTTTTGAGAATACGTGCAGTCAAAGAAAATAGTTCCTGTCGAACAGTTGCAAATAATAATTCAACAGAAGTATCTAAATTAATTTTACCGATTGTTGAAACCAGAATCAGTAGTCAAGTGTTTGTAAGTTCTAAAGTGTACTGCAATTGTTACTTTTCTTGAAAGGTGGTAATAAGTAGCAATACGTATTGTTGTGATATTGAATTAATATGTGCCATTGTAATTTGGTTATTAACTGTATTGGTCAATACAAGTTTTATTATCACCAATTAGTTGTTATTATTAACACACTTTGAAGTCAGATTCAGTAATTATTAATTTTATATTTCTCCGACAACCCGAACATAAAAAAAATTAAAATAATCATATAATTAATTAATAAATAATTAGTAATTTTTAAATGATAAAATATTTAATTAAATATTAATTAAAATTACAAAGCGATAAAAAAAATACAGAAATAAAATTCGTCTGAAAAATCATGTTAATTTCCCGACCAATTATATTCCAAAAAATATTCCATAAAATTCTGAAATTTTTAATCGAACAATATTGGATTTCCAAAAGTATTTTCAATTTGAAATTTTGTTGTAATTTTTTCCAGAAAAAAATATAAATAAAATCATATTTAATTCAACAAAAATTTTATTTTCAATTCTAATATGGAATCGATTGAAAATGAAATTTAATACTCTGTATTTCAATTTATTTATTTATTAAAAAATTAAAATTTTTAAATTGATTCTTTTAGATCTTGCTTTGAAATGTTAAATTGTAATCTTAAAAGGAGAATTAATAATTTCAAATATAATAAATAAATAAATATGACTATTTAAAAAATTTAATTTTTTTAGAAAAAAGACTTTGAAAGTTTATTAAAAGATTGTCTACTTATCATTGTAAATAGTATAGTTTTTATTAAATAAATATATTAATATGTGTATGTATATTAAATATATATGGTGGTACCACTGGGTGGTGCGTGTGTGTGGGCCTCATTGGATTATATTAAAATGCAAATTAGCTAATTTGGCATAGGAGACAGAACCTGACCCGTTTGGTTTCCATCCTAAAGGTTGGTAAGTATAGGATGTTTTTGAACTTCATAGCTGAATGAGACTTCTTAGAATATCTCGCAATGCTCTCACTAAATCTGCAAACTGAAACTTATAAAGCATTTGCGATTCACTATGTTCTAGTCAAAGTTTTTTGATCTGACTAATTAAAAGTGATATAATAAAAAATATTGATTTTCATGGAGTGAATGACAATTTTGCACCTTTGAAGACTAGACAAAGAAAATTTAAAATTACGCCTAATGGTAAAGTAACAATAACTTAACTTTGTTGCAGTTTTTGGATGCTTAAAGCATAATTATTTTACAGTAAATAATATTGTTTAATTTGGTTTTTCGTATGTCCTTATTAACTTTATGATTTATTTTACAACCATTAATATGGTTTTGTACAAGAACATTCGTAAGAAATTGTTGACTCCATGTCAATATATGGAATTCCATGACTCTAAGAATAATAAATTTTAATTAAAACAATCTTATTATATAATTGATTCGTATAAATTATATTATTTTAATGTGTCCTATTTTTTTTAAATTTTAATTTAGCTTGATTTTAAATTTATTTTATCAAATTTGGCAACAAAGGTTTATTTGTTAAACACTTAATTAATGCTGCTAATAAGAAACCAATAATTTGATATTACATTATTATTATTATTATTATTATTATTATTATTATTATTATTATTATTATTATTATTATTATTATTATTGTTGGATAGGCACCATATTAATTAAACTAAATTATATCATGATTAAGTAAATTAAAATAAATTCTATAGGACCTTGCAGTTGAAATTCCTTAAAATTAAATAAAGGAAAATTTTTGTGATTTTTTAAAATTTACTTAGATTAATATGTGTGTTTTAATAAGATGAGTAAATGAGTGTTCTTTAAAAAATATAGAATTTATTTGTTGAATAATTGATTATTGTTTAATTTAAAATTTCGTTCAAGAGCCTTTGGATTTCATTAAAAACTTAATAAAAAGTTATTCAATAACCAGATACTGAAATATGAATAGCGATATTGGATCTGATTATGAAATATTTTTTGATAATGATTCAAATAATAGTTTATGGAAAAATGCTGAGTTTTCTAATGCAAACAAATTCCCCTTTATCAGGAAATTAATAAAGACGATTCTTATGAATAAATTTTCATTCCTGGTTTGAGTTTTCCTAAAATGAAAGTAAACAATTGTGAAAGCAATTTGAATACATCCAATAAAATTGAAAGTGGCTTTATTAAAGATTTCAATACTTTATTCTCTCTGGACAATAAAATAATTTCTGGTAAAGTTTCATCTTCATTGATTGAAGAAAAGCTCCAATTCAATTCACCGATATGCAACATCGAGTACTGGCTCAAATTGAATGTTGGGCAGACACCTTTAACAGAAAAATTCCAAAATTCTCCTCTTTGCAAGCCGTCCTATAATTCTCGAACTAACACTTTGTTCGGTTCAAAAATCCTCTTTGATGATATTCAAGATTGTTCAGGAATTAATGATAGTAAAAAATCAGTGTTAGAAATTCGAAAGGGCAACTTGTTGAAATATATTAATTACAGTCAGGTAAAAAGCTATGAAAATGAACAATGTAAAGATGTCGACAGTAAATTACAAATGAAACTGGTGTTTCTGCATTTCTTTTATTTAAATGAAAGAAGCATAATTTTGAGAGTCATGGATAAGCATGATTATAGGAAGCCGGATTTGGAAGGCGATTTAAATGATCGCTATATTTCGGCTTATAATTCTTTCAATGTTTCTCCAACATTTTGTGATATGGTGAAACTACACAGCCTGGTTGGTGTCAAATATTTTCGTTCTAAGCACAGATTTGATTCCCATTGGTATAGCATTAAGATCAGCTCGTATAATAATGATGAGATACAAACCCTAAGCAAATCAAGTAGACTTCTGCAAAATGAAATCATGATGCTTTCACGTCTAAGTCATGAAAATATTATTAAATAGTTTTCATCATGGATCGAATACCAAACTACTTCCAGATCAAACAATTATTATTATTTTTATAATTATTATTATTATTATTATTATTATTATTATTATTATTATTATTATTATTACTGGTTTTATAAAAAAATTGGTTATCCAAACATTAGTTATTTTGTCATTCAGTTAGTTACCGAGATGTACAAACGTCAAAACAATTTTAATTTTAATTAAAATTGTTTATTATCATTCAAAATTTTAAATTAATAAATCATAAATAAATGCTACATTGTTAAATTAAATAAAATAAAAATTATTTTATTTTAGAATTAATTTTGGATAGTTTAAGATTATGGTAGTTGAGTTGTCAGCATATTACATATAGGAAATCGAGTGCCATTTTATATATTTCTTGGGCATAGCAATTGTACTAATCCCACAAGACCACAACTGCAAACATGGAATCGTTTTATTAACTCAAAATATAGTCTGTCATATGAGAGCCGTCTGAGTGTTTCGAAATCGGAATCTTGGAAAAGTTTTCATTATTCAAATCAAAAACTCTTTTTATAAAAAACTATTCTAGCACACTCCAACTTAAAATAATAAATTTTTTTTCTTTCGAAGTATTTTGTAACATTTTAAACAACAAATTTGCGCATTATATTTAAAAATCAACCAATAAAATTTCACGAAAATTCTAATTAATTTATAATTTTGAAATGATATATTATACATTTATTTCATATTACTGACAAGAATGCTTTAAAATTGAAGTTTACTAACAAAACTCACATTTAAATTTTTTTTTTGCATTAAAAAAAGTTCATTTCTGTAACAAAAGTAATAATTACAATGAAATACTTTTGGATAAGGTCCTTTCTATGCTCAATCAGCCTTTGAAAGGACTTGATCCGTACCTTCACTTATATAATGTAATAAAAATATCTTTTTTCGGAACTGTAAACACTCTGTATGTTATTTTGTGTGTTTTGTATTTGTGAAATTTTTATTCCTTCTAATGAATAACATCATTTTTACAATTTTTTTATTGCTAATTTTATTGTTATTACTTTTTTTTAATTTTGGAACACATGAACTAAGTTGACTATGAACACAGACCAAGATCTTGGTCAGGGACCCAAATGATTGAAGAAACTGGGATTCAAATGATTATACATATAAGCAAGGCACTCGCAAGTTTTTTATTAAAGCACAAATTCAAACAAACTATCAAGTGCACTTAATGCGAAAAATGAATCCATTTATGAGCATATCATTTTTTTAATAGAATTAGTATTCTAAAAACGCTTTATTTTTTGTGAAAATATTAATTTTTAATTATTTAGAATTTTAAAAATTAACATAATTAGAATAATCAGAGTCAAGAAAAATGATAAAAATTAGAATTTTTATAATTAGAAAATACTATGAAATAGTAGAAATACCGATACAAAAAACTGGTATTATAGACAATGGATTTTAATAATCTCTATATGTTATTACTGTTTATTTAATTATTTATTACATTTAAACAAATAAACAAATAAAATGAAATGGTTTCTGGATTTCGCTTGCGATTTCTAATGGCTGACTAACATCAAGCTAATTTAGCTCTCACCAGTACTCTTGGGTTTATTCAATACAAGTTAGCTTTGTCTTCTTACTCCTTGTGCTCTTACTTTGCAAAAAAGTCAATAATACACAACACAATACCTTTTATTAGAAATCAAAACAAAATATACAATTTTAATTTTTATCAATTTTTAATTAATTTTTGTATTTATTATTTCTTCGATTCCTTATCTCTGTGAACTTTCATTCACTATTGAACCACTTTAAGCAACTCCAACAGTACCATGAAAACTAAGTCCGCCAGAATCAAACGCAGCAACTTTGTTACCAGTCATTAGAATCGGTTCACCCTGTTACCAAACTCCATCGAATATCTCAATTTTATCAGACTTCTTCAGTCTTAATCACATTACAGTTATTTTAATTTTAAGAAAATAAAAATTAATTTTTAAAAAATATAAAAAATTATTCTTTTTAAAAAATTTTTTCATAAAACAATAAAAAATTTTCAAAATTAAATTTAAAATAATAAACTCATTTTAACATCCCAAAAATTTACAAAAAAATGACATCATATGCACAATTCACATTCAATTATTTAAATACATTCAAAGTCCCTGTAGAATGAACCTTTTAAACATTGATTATAGGATCTAAAGATGTTATCACAAGTTATTTGTTACCAATAATTACTCAGATTTTTTGCAATTATCTTGAAATCAAACATACCTATTTTGTTACTAGTACATTTCCTAAAATGATAACTAATGTGAGTCAATCCATTCAGTCAACAATGCTCAAGAACTCGAGTGCAGAAATGACGGGCAGTCTCCCCGACAAGTTCAGAACACAGACCAACTGGAGCTCGAGACTTATTAGTGAACATACTACTAAATTTGCAAGGCGTTTAAACAATTATATCTACATCTTTGAAGATCTTATGCCTAAATTCTCTGAAACCCTCGGAGTAAGGCAATAACAACGTATATTTTGGTTCACTGTGCTTAGATCGAATTTGTACTATTTCAGAGTCAATAAGAACATTACCCCCAGACAAATCAGTACAGAAACCATGAGAATTGAACACTCTTTTATTCACAGTCTCCTTTTTGTCATACGTTAAAAAAAAGATTTAGAATATCCATTTTTAAGTAGCAATGCAACCAAAGAGTCCACATTTTTCTGAGTTAATAAACATGGAAGATAAAGACCGTGCACGAAATACTAATCTTCTCACCATATTTCGCTTATACAGTAATATTATCATTGTTTCAAATGGTGTATTGTTTAAATCAGTGTTTTGAATATTTTTTCTTCACTCCCGAAATCTCGTTTATGGGCGGGTAGGATTTTAATAATGAGAGAATCTAAATTCTTTACTATTATTGTGGTTACTATTTTTTGTATTTGAAATTGACTTCAAATACCACAATTACTAAAATTACCTTCAAAACGCAAATGAAAATCGTCAGAATATGAACGTATTAAAAAATAAAACGAAAGGAGCATTTATAATTTCTTTATAAATTGTAAAACCCGGATTATATCTGAATTGACTTTTTTATTTATCATTCAACTTAGATTCTGAGCAGCTTAAAAAGACAAAAATGAACCAGAGCTTGTATTTACGAAAGAACTGCAAAGGCCATATCCTGCCTTTCAAATTCACCCAAGATTATCTTTGTGTTCTGCTGTTTGTGTTGTGCATCCAACAAATTGAAAATTTTATTGACAAATCAATTTCTTTATAATTTGAACTCAAAACGCAGTGCCTATGTTAAATCAAATTTGACTGGTAAATAACTTTGCAGAATATAAAACTCAGAATACAACATCCAGCAGGTAATTCTTTCATTCAAATATGAATTACACATCCTGTCAAATCATGACTGACGAGAGCAACAAATTTTAATTAATTAATTAGTTTGTATTTTGCACCGCATATGAACTTTTTATCAACTTAAAGCTATTTTATTTGTCTCGAGCTTTCATTTTTCTATCGAATTGCGCTTTTGCCACCAAAAATTATTGATTTTTACAATAATTAATTTATTTAATTAAATTAATATAAATTAATTTTGTGAGTATTTTAATAATTCCAAAAAAATCATCAATAGTAATTATAAGATATTATGATGTAACAACTTGGTTAAATTCAATTTTGTAAAAAAATTTATTTCGTAAACAAAGTAATTTCGGTATCAAATCTCAAAATCTTTTTAAAAGTATCTTTTTAAAATTGTAAAATGTAGGCGTGAAATGTCCTGTGCCAAAAATGTTTACCAAAATGTGAAAAATATTAATTTAATATCTAAAAATATATAATTGACATTGGAAATTAATATAAATAAAAATTGCCTGCTGATAATAAAATTCATTTTCTTCAAAGGATTTCCAAGTTAAAATTTCAAAAACCAAAAATAATCTGAAATTAAATAAGAATAAATCAAATTGAACAGTGAAATAATATAATATTATTTATAAATAATCATTAAAATAAAACAAAAATTAAATTCTTCAAAATATGTCCAAATCAAAAATCAAACGTAACAATAATTATATTTTCCAATAATCTGAAAACAAATGAAGATAAATGAAGTTAAAAAACTTTTTCAATTAAAAAAAAAGATTTTAATTTCCAAAGATTTCCAAGTGGAAAATTCAAAGAAAAAATGAACAAAATCTGAAAATATTTATTTTTTTTTAAAAATCTCACATTTATATACATATAATAAGGACTTTTTTGTTTTTCACTTCTGATTTCTTTATAAATAACATAATATTTTCTACAAAATTTGACTAAAAATCAAATTCGTGAATACCTTAAAAAAATCTGATTTATAGTCAAATTTTCTAGAAAATATTATATAAAATTATATTTTTAACAAAATAAATTTGAATTTTACCAAAAATAATATGAATGATTTTTTTCTTGTATTAAAAAACAATCAAGTAATTTGTTTTAAATTTTCAAGAGGAAAAAACTGGAACTATATTATATTATAAAATAAAACAAAATGTTTATTAAAACAAAATAAATAAATGAATTAATCAATTAAAACAAAAACAGATATTTCAATAAATAATATCCATATGGAATTTGATAAAAATCCAATTTCAATTTCAGTTATAGGCGTGTGTACATTAAAATTTTATATTCAATTTCAAAAATTCCAATATATTGTCATTTACAGAGTCGTCATCATCATTAAATTATCATGTTTTCCTGGTGCGGTTTCAAACTCAAACTAATTGATTTAGTTTTTTTATATAATAAAATTAACTTTTCCTCTCGTATAAGTTGCTGTGGAGATGTGAGACATTGAGGCATTTATTGATGCCATTAGGTCACAGGAAATTCATTTAATATCCAACGAGGGACATTTACTATCAGATATATGACGGTATACCTATGAAATTATGTTTAATTTTCGGCAGAGCAGGTGAAATTTCTGTCATATGCTCGTCGATGCTGTGTATACCAAATATATATATATATATATATATATATATATATATATATATATATATATATTATATATATATATATATATATATATATATATATATATATATACATATATATGTGTATATATATGTATATATGTATAAATTTGTCATGAGACCATTTTGAATGAAAATTGAAATAATTTCGACATTTTCTTGATAAACTTTCTCTGATTGTTGACGAAACAGGATTTCTGTTGTAAGAATAGAATATAATACGACGGTATATTCTATTTAAATAATATATTTATTCTGACAACTTCCTGGAATTATTTTGTTTCTCTGGATGTGTCTATACAATGATTTATTCATAAACTACATTATACAACTGCAGTTTTTTTTTGTTTTAATCAATGCTAATTAATATATATAGATACAGTTTATGTTATCAATAATAATAAATATATTATTTGTTTTAATTAGACTAATGTTGGATTTATTAAATTTTGTTAATTTCTTTTTAAAAAATAATAATAATAATAATAATAATAATAATAATAATAATAATAATAATTGATTAAAACAATTGAAAAATTTTGTTAATAATTGAAAAGATTTTAGTTAATAATTTATTATTAAAAAAATATATTCAGTAAATTTAATTTAAATAATTATTTGTATTTCTCAAAAATATTAAAACTAAATAAAAATTTATGCTATTTTATCCTTTCATTTTTCAATCCGTTTAAAAACCATTCTAGAATTTGACTTTAATTCTAATTTAAAGTGTTTGTTTTATTCATTTTCGTGTAGAAAAATTACTTTTGAAGAAAACTGACCTATTTTGTGTTAGCAAATTTTCACTCTCTAAGACAGAGGTGGGCAAACTACGGTCCACACATGCGTTTTGGTCGGCCCCAAAAATCCCAGTAGATAGAATAACAAACTTCGATCATGTTTTCTTTAAAATTTTTATATGATCCTTTTATTTGTTTGCTTCGGTTTAACCATGTTTGACGCTTATGAAAGTGTCAAAAATCTGTGACCCGGTCCTCAAAAATTTTATGAAACTTTAAGTGGCTTCAGGTCACAAATGTTTGTCCTTCACTGTCTAAGCCATTCATTATAATTAGTTACTTTTCTATTTCAAGGGTTTTTATTGGCATAAATTAATCTAATATTTGTTTTGTTTTCGATGTCAAAGAATAATCTTTATTTTTCCAATAGCAATTATTTATAACCATAACAACAATTTTTAAAAAAATTAATTATTTATGTATTTTAACCTTATAAAGACCCCCATTGCGTAGAAGATGGTCATCATTTATCTATTTTATTAGCAGTCAATCATCTCCATAATTTGTTTATTTAATTACTTTTTGTGTAACCTTAACACGAGGTTATTGTTTTTATTTTATTTGTAAAATTATTTACAAACATTATTTACCATGCAATGTATAATTGGATTTTCTCTGCAGAGAAAATTTTTTTCGGTTTCACAGTACGAAGGAAAATTAAAAAGACGTTTTAACAGCAAACTCATTGTCAGTTTCGTGTGATGTATATTGCATGACTGTTTTCAGAGATTTTAGCTCAGTTTCTTTTATTTTAAAAAAATCTTTTGGCTTATTCCTTTTTATTATTCTGAGTATCTCTTCTTTCATGCACTATTAAAGCACTTTTTGAAAAATAATTCTTCTGAGTATTCTTATTACCATATTTCCCTAAAAAGGACTTCACATGATTTGAAAATAGAATCGTAAAGAAATTAATGTCGCTATTTGGACTTTGGAGAGTCATGACAATTTTCCAGGAGAAGGTGGCTGTATCTTAAAGATGTAGATGTTTTACATTAAAATTAAGACATCTTTTGAATTTAAGCCTTAATGTGTTATTCTGTGCAAAAATTAAATTGCGAATCGGTATTATTTTCGAAAAAGGATTTTATTAGTTTTACTAATCTTTGTTATTTTCAGAAATTAAATATAATAATTATTTTCATATATTAAAAAGACACATTTAAGCAATAATTTTTTAGTGAAACCATTTTTAAAAGTAAACTTATTTATGCAAAAAAGTAAAATATGAAAAAATTTGAATTTCTTCTCATTATAACAAAACAAAAATTAACAATTGTGTATTTATTTATGATTTTTTATCATTATTTCTAAGGTTAACTATGTCAATTATATAAAAAATAACTTATGGCTTTGAAATATTTTTTAATAAAATTATATTTCATAACGAAAGTATATAAGCAGACATTAGAAGATTAAATGTATAATTTAACTTAGAAAGATCATCAACATTTATTTCAAAAAGCCATTTTTATTTTAAAATATTCGTTTATTGAAAAATCAAATATTTTCTTTATAATTCTTTTTTTATTAAATTTCAATGAAATAAATTTTTTTTAAATATTTAATTTAAACATTTTATTTAACTTTTTAAATTTTAAAATTTCGTTTCATATGAACAGTTTAAGGAAAATTTTAAACTTTATAAATAATTCAATCTTGTATCCTAGGGCTGATTTTCTTTTCTAAGTATGCAATAAAGCCAAATGCAAAAATAAATCAAAAATAAAATTGTAATAAAAATAAAATGCCAATAAAATACATTATTGAAGTTCTAAACTATTTAATTATTTAAATTACAAAAATGGCTTTGGATCAAATTTTATGCGATTTTATTGATAACATTGCTAGAGTGACATTTTTTACTTCTATTTTTTCAAATGAAACTTGATAAATATATGATTCGGTACTTTCTGAAAATAGAAGTAACAACTATGTGGTCCACAGATGCCATTCAAGATGTAAGGATACAGAAGGTTTTAGAATTTATAAAAAAAGATGAAAATTTTAGTAAAATTTCAATTATTGAATTGCAGTTTGGGTATGCTAGAATAATATTGTTAATTAATATTTAATTAATTTTGATGTGCTTGCTAAATCATTTATTTAATTTTAAAAAAGTGGAAGTATAAAATCGTAAATTTTGAAAAAATTTGAAAATGAATTTTTATAGTTTTAAATTTATTTTTATATAATTAATAAATTATATTAGATTTTGTGGAAATAATAATGCAATTACTAATAAACCTATTGGTACAATTGTTAATTGCTTGATGATGATAGCCGAGCTGTCGAAATATATTTTAAAAATAGTATTCTTTTATTTACAAAAAAATTAAATTGACTTATTTATTTTAAATCCAATAAATGATAACCGGTTTTTAAAAAATTATCTTCAAACAATTACATTTTAGTCATAAATTCAAACCAAAGTAATAGTGAAATTTATTGATTGCAGCACCGGCATAAATTATCCGAAAATCATTCCACAAAAAACCAGCAACCATGGAAAATCTAAAGATAAAAATCAATAAATTTATTGTAAAACCAAATTAAGTAAGAAATAAAGAAAAGTAGAACCGTGTCTACACCGACATTTTAAGGGGGAAAACAATGGAATAATCTATCAAGATTAAATTTTAAATTTACTCATTAAAATTTGCTGATGCATTGAAAATCATTGACAATAAATGATATTTTTCAAACGATATTTCCACTAGTAATTTCATATGCAATTATTTCAAACTGCTCAAATCGAAATGTGTTTTTAGTTGATTTTTTAAATTAATGAATTTTTAAAAAATTGTTTTATCAAACCAATGCAAATGGCACACTTAGTTTTGTCCGTCAATATTTCACTGGGCTGATATCTTTAATTTTTACAAAAATCGATTTTCCAACAGTTTTTAAAGTATTATTATTATTTGATTAAAGAAAATATAGCCAATTTAAACCAAAAAAAATAAATAAAATAATATATTTCTTATTAGAATGATATATTTATGGAATGTTTGTGATTGTTTGAAAATAATTAAATTTTAATTTAACATTTTTTATAATTACTTTGTTTTAATTTCTATTATTACTATCATGCAATGTCATTTATAAAAAATTCAATAAATAACTCTGTTAATATAACACTACGCAAATATAATAATATTTTAGCATGATATTGTTTTAATATAGTGCAACGTACATAATTTTATTATAGTTGAATTGTTTAAATTTGAGTTAAAATACGCAAAAACAAATTTCAATCAAGTTATATAACTACGTTAAACGCATTAAGAATTATTAATTAATTTAGTGTAAAACTGAATCTTAAAACTTGGAATTACGAGTGGGATTAAATTATGAAATGAAAAAAAAACACTTACCAAAATTCACTTAAAATAAAAGCAGAAAGATATTAACCAGTATAAAAATATTAAAATATCAATAAATTTACACATTTTTGACATTTTTTAAAATTATTTTTTAAAAGTATTTTAATTTTGTTTAATTTTTACATTTTTTTAAGAAAGTAAAAAGCAAGAAAGAGAGAGATATGGTAAATTTCGTATTGGATTTAATTTAGGTCAAATAATTTCATGAAATAAACCCTGCGGTAATGGCTTACCTATTTAATTATTTGAACTATATTTTTATAAATAATTCCGCACTTGGCAAGTTATTTTAAAGTTTATTGCTTTTATTTCCTTAAAAATTGTTTTGATTAGTTGTTCAAGATTGCAAACCCAAAATCAGAAAGTTTTGCTGAAAATAAACTTAAACATTTTATAGAGAAAATTAGGTTTCAATTTTTACTTTCATCAAAGTGATGGCCAAGTAAAGCGCTATGATTCGGTGTATAATTAAAACAATAATGCAAGGTGTAACAAATTTGAATATTTATTAGATTGCAAACATAAACATTGTTTAATTTTAAATGATATTTCATCAAATTATTTATGTCGAAAACAAAGAAATATTATTTTTCTTTCAACTAATTAATAATTTGTAATTAATTATTAATTAAAATTTGTAACATTGTAACATCTATTTATTTTATTGTAATATCTTTAAAATAATATTTTATTTGATACATTTGATACATTTTATATATAATATAAATCTGAGGCGATTTGTCGTAATCTCTGTCTTTCTATTTAGTATATTATAAATGACAAAAGATTCCGAAATTAATTTCAAGTTGATTAAAAATTATGTTAAAGAGGGAGTGAAATTTGTAAAAGAAAATAAATCTAGTTAATGCTAGGACATCAAGAATTTTCCGAAGAATAAGTCATTTTTTTATCTTTAAAATTTATATATATGGTTAAAAAAAATGACATTAAAATGTCTATTTTAGAGATTTTTTATTGTAATTAAATTTGTTGGTTTTTTAATTAAAAAAATTCATTTTTTAAATTATTGTTTAAAATCAGTTTCCAGTTTTCCTATTACTAAAATTGAAAATACGGAAAATTGCGCCTCCGTATCGGAGAATAATACTTATAACCGAATGTCGCATATTTATCGTTCATTAAAACTGCGACTGTCAATGACCAATAAAACAAAGTAAAAGATTTTAAATTACTGAAAAGATTTTTTTTGTGGAATTTTTTATGAATTTTGTGAACACAATCTCTGCAAATATCGGGGAAATAAATTTTCATCTGCAATTGCAATTCGAAATATTTAAACGAAAATCTTGCATCGTGGAATTGGAAACAAATATAACATATAATTTCTCTTTCAAGTTGATTTCAAACATAAATTTAGTATATCGGAAAGTCTTTGAAGTGATATCGCATTTAAAAATAGATTGAAAATGAAATTTAATTTCCTTTTGTTTTTATTGGAAAAAAAATCTGAGAAAATGTTTCATTTCATTCGACTATGTGAAACATGAAAAAAATGTATAAAAGTCGGACAGTAGTGATATTATTTTTTTCAGTCTTCAAATTCTAGTCTTACATAAGAGCCAAATTATTATTTCAAATTAATTTCGAAACTATTTCTAATTTGTATTTCTAATTTCAATTAAAATTAAATAATAAATTTATTTTTTGTTGTTAACAGAGATTAATAAATTATTAAATTTAACCGAAATATTCAAAAAAGTATTTTGAAAAAGTATTGAATGAAATTGAGGCTCAGTTGACTCTCGATTTTTCGGACATCCCGGACCGGGCTTTTTATTTTACTGTCCGGGTAACTTTTTTTCCGGATCATCGAGACTTTTGTTTTTAACAATTGGCATATTCGGTGGTAGTCAATAGAGGTATGACTACAATTTTTATTTTTAAATCTTCGAAATGTCCGAAAAATCGAGAGTCTACTGTATTTTAAAAATGACTTTAGTTTATTGAATTGACTCTAGTTAGTCAGATAATAACTACATTCACATATCTATGGTCAGGGGCTTTACAAAGGTTTTACAAAATCTTAATTTTCATTGGTAACATTTGATTGGGGAAAAGCGTGCTCCCTCTATTTAAAAAAAATAAGAATAAAGATAGACTCATCATAGTCATTTAGAACAGTTGATAGAAAGTGTAGGCCAATACCGTGAATAAAGATTGAATGTTTATTATTTTTAATTCTAATGACTAAATATTAAAATTTATTTTATTTATCAATCGCCAATTATTTCTTATTTGAAAAGATATTTCGGGGAGATTCTTATTATTTCAATCAATGAAATTCTAAGAAAATGTAATTTATTTTTCCACATAACTATTCTATTCTTGGTTTTCCTAAAACAACGTGTATTGAGGGTCAGATTATGAATTATCCCTAAATGTTTAGCTATTTTAAAATTATTTGTTTTAAAAATCATTTCAGATTATTATCATTTCAGATTATTATCATTTCATTATTATTATTATTATTATTATTATTATTATTATTATTATTATTATTATTATTATTATTATTATTATTATTATTATTATTATTATTATTATTATTATTATTATTATTATTATTATTATTATTATTATTATTATTATTATTATTATTATTATTTATTATTATTATTATTATTATTATATTATTATTATTATTATTTTATTTTTTTTTTTTTTTTTTTTTTTTTTTTTTTTTTATTATTATTATTATTATTATTATTAATTATTATTATTATTATTATTATTATTATTATTATTATTATTATTATATTATTATTATTATTATTATTATTATTTATTATTATTATTATTATTATTATTATTATTATTATTATTATTATTATTATTATTATTTATTATTATTATTATATTATTATTATTATTATTATTATTATTATTATTATTATTATTATTATTATTATTATTATTATTATTATTATTTTTTTATTTTTTTTTTTTTATTATTATTTTTATTATTATTATTATTGTTGTTATTATTTATTATTATTATATTATTATTATTGGTATTATTATTATTATTATTATTATTATTATTATTATTATTATTATTATTATTATTATTATTATTATTGTTATTATTATTATTATTATTATTATTATTATTATTATTATTATTATTATTATTATTATTATTATTATTATTATTATTATTATTATTATTATTATATTATTATTATTATTATTATTATTATTTTATTATTATTATTATTATTAATAATAAATAATTAAATAAATTTGGCAACGATTTAATTAAAAGATAACGCCAATAAAAAACCTTTCGTACGATATATTTCGATAGCACAGCTATCATCTTCAGGTACTCAAAACCAACTAAAATTATTATGAATTAACATTTAATTTAAACAAATTATTTTTTATTAATTTAATTTTTAATAAATAAATATTTTTAAAAATATATTTAATTCACTTTTAATTAATTTAAAATTTTAAAATTTTCATTTATATCTAATTTTTAAAAATTAATGTAATTTAAAATTTTAAAATTTTCATTTATATTCTAATTTTTAAAAATTAATGTAATTTAAAATTTTCAATTATTTTAATAATATTAAAAAAACAAACATGATTTAACATACGTAAACTATTTAAAAACATTCAAAACATTCGTAGTCACAGCACTTTGCACATTAATCTTTGGATCCAATGACCTTATCAGCAATGCTTCACATATCACGCGTTCCCAATAATTATTAAAACTTCTCAACAAAATTCTAAAATCAGACATTCCTATTTCACTTTTACAGCCTCTATTGTGCTCACTAATATTGGTCAAACTCTTCAATCGACAATGCTCTAGAACTCGAGTACAGAGATGACGGGAAGTCTCTCCAATGTATGTGGCATTACACCCATTACATGTAAATTGATAAACGAGATCCGAACACAATCCAAGCGGAGTTTTTGATTTATTAATAAACATATTGCGTACCTTACACGAATTAGAGACGATCTTATACTCTAAATTTCCCATCTGTTTACTTAACTTCCTTTTGTTTATAAAAGGTGTGTGGATGATATTTTTCTTATATTTGAAAACCAGAAACATGTAGAACCGTTTTTGCAGTTTATGAACAGTTTACATAAAAACATTGTATTCACATGTGAAACGGAGAGAAAGTCATCAATTGCGTTTTTAGATTTGTTAATTCAACGCAAAGATAAACAGTATGAGACAGAGATTTTTAGAAAACCAACTGATACTGGTCTTTATACTTCTCCAGAAAGCTTTTGTGAATTTAAGTATAAAAGAAATATGGTGAAAGGATTGATTTATCGTTCATGGGCTTTATCTTCTACTTTTGCTAATTCGGTAAAAAGTGTTGATAAATTGGTTGAGTTGTTGATAAAGAATGGATATTCTAAATCATTTTTATTGTTGATGATAAAAGAGACTGTTGATAAATTGATTAAAAATCCTAAGGATCCATGTTTCGGAAAGTCTGAATGTAATTTGTCGGATGGGTGTGAATTGAGTGTTGGTCTGGGTGATGGTAAAAATGGATATAAAAAAATTGAGTCTAAATATGTGTTAATATTGCCGTACTCTGAAGGCTTTACAAATTATAAAAGGAAGTTAAGTAAACAGATGGGAAATTTAGAGTATAAGATCGTCTCTAATTCGTGTAAGGTACGCAATAGGTTTATTAATAAATCAAAAACTCCGCTTGGATTGTGTTCGGATCTCGTTTATCAATTTACATGTAATGGGTGTAATGCCACATACATTGGAGAGACTTCCCATCATCTCTGTACTCGAGTTCTAGAGCATTGTCGATTGAAGAGTTTGACCAATATTAGTGAGCACAATAGAGGCTGTAAAAGTGAAATAGGAATGTCTGATTTTAGAATTTTGTTGAGAAGTTTTAATAATTATTGGGAACGCGTGATATGTGAAGCATTGCTGATAAGGTCATTGGATCCAAAGATTAATGTGCAAAGTGCTGTGACTACGAATGTTTTGAATGTTTTTAAATAGTTTACGTATGTTAAATCATGTTTGTTTTTTTAATATTATTAAAATAATTGAAAATTTTAAATTACATTAATTTTTAAAAATTAGAATATAAATGAAAATTTTAAAATTTTAAATTACATTAATTTTTAAAAATTAGAATATAAATGAAAATTTTAAAATTTTAAATTAATTAAAAGTGAATTAAATATATTTTTAAAAATATTTATTTATTAAAAAATTAAATTAATAAAAAATAATTTGTTTAAATTAAATGTTAATTCATAATATTTTTAGTTGGTTTTGAGTACCTGAAGATGATAGCTGTGCTATCGAAATATATCGTACGAAAGGTTTTTTATTGGCGTTATCTTTTAATTATTATTATTATTATTATTATTATTATTATTATTATTATTATTATTATTATTATTATATTATTATTATTATTATTATATTATTATTAATTATTATTATTATTATTATTATTATTATTATTATTATTATTATTATTATTATTATTATTATTATTATTATTATTATTATTATTATTATTATTATTATTATTATTATTATTATTATTATTATTTATTATTATTATTATTTATTATTATTATTATTATTATTATTATATTATTATTATATTATTATTATTATTATTATTATTATTATTACTATTATTATTATCAGTTATAGTAGTAGCAGTATGCTAGTAAGTTAATAAGATAGAAATGTCTCTGTTATGTTAGTTTAATTACAATAATTTTATTCAACTTCTACATTATTTATAAATTTAAATTACTCAGAAATGTCGCTTTTATTTTTTGTAAAATTAATAAACAATCCCCCGTCGTACAATTTTCAATTTTGTCTCGACATGTTCTTTAATCTATTTGCGCACCACAATTGAATTTTTGTTTTAACAAGGTGCCACTTATTTTTATTGAAATTTTCATTTTGTATTGTCTTTACCAGTCTCTACCAATTGTTAATTGAAACAAAACACTAACTTATTTTTAATAATTAAAAATGTTGACGTACAATGGACATGTTATGTTACACATATTTCTTTCATTCCATAAACTTCCGTGCTTGTAATTTAAAATATTCACCGAAAAATGTTTCGTAAATTTTGAATAAAATTCTAACTAAGATTTTGTTATTGTAATATTTTTGAATATAAGTTTTTCTAGTTAAATAGAGAAATAACTAAAGATAGTTATAATATTATTATTAAGTTATAATAATAATTACGCATACATATAAACACAGCCAATCAGAAAAATCATTGACCCTTTGACATATCAAGACGTCTTGAAACGTCATGAGTCACTTATGTAAACATTCACGTCATTGAAGGGCACGCTGATTTGTTGTACTGCGGTTTACCGTACGCATCACAGTGTTGAAATTTGTATTTGTTTTTAAGATTTTATAAGTGTCCCTCATACTATTAACGCAGATCGCCTATATCTAGTAAAATCAAGCTATAAACCTCACTTATCTTCAGTAGGGCGATTATGCCAATATTTATTACATGATGAAAAATGGACAAATTTAGAAATAATTTGAAAGAAAATAAATTCATAAATCATCCTGTTATCAATGACGATTTATAAAAAGTTGTACTTGATGGGTGACTTTAATATGATCTTTATTTGAGATTCCGAATAGCAAACTAGCTTGTAATACATTCAATTCTATTTTTATGCGTTTTGAAGTTATGTGAATTCCTCCCCCCCCCCTATTATTTTATATATTTTGCATGGGAATTTCAGTTGACAATAGTTTTTATTTGTTTCTTGTAAAAATTTTTCATTAGAATTTTTGGTGAAGGTTAATTTTACTCCTTTTTTGAAATTTCATCCCGTTTCTGAAAAAAATAAAATACTTATAAATGCAGATTAAAAATCAAAATTTAATTAATGTTGACCAATTCTGAATTTGGTGGGTTAAAAAAAATTTAGCAAATACTCAGTAATACAGTAGTTTTTAATGAAGAAATTTTGTGTCTAGGTTAAACTTTTTTTAAGGAAAACGAACCTGTACTTCTCCCGTACAATAATCAGAATATCTAACAAGATTTATCTGGAAAATATCATTCAAAAAAAATAGTTAAATTTCGAGATTTGGATTTTTTTACAATATAATTTTAATTAAAGGATAAGTTTTTTTTTATTTTTTTAATATTTTTTTCAAAAACTGGATTTGTTGGTTTTTTGTGCTTTCCGAAAATTATGGAACTTATCCCTATTTTTACAACGTAGGTCGTGTCTATTTTTATGCGTTTTAATTTTATGCGGTTTCTGAGGAACGTATCTACTGCAAAAAAAATAATTGAGTGTATATTAAATGTATTCATGCATTTGATAAAAGAAGGCAACAATTGTAATATTTTAGGTAAGACATGTTGACAGAATGGTCAGACAATAAACGTGTACATACTTATTATTAATTTAACATATACTTTGATCTCGCGGTACACAAATCTTTTAGTTCGCGATGCACAAGATATTCAAAAAATATACCTGGTCACAAATAAGAGTCTAAAATTTGAAAAATTCAAAGTCGTTGCAAAACTTAAAAGAAATTTGTTAATTAAGCCCGTCTATGACGGTTGAATAAGACTCAAAATTATAAACATATATTTTGCATGGTTTACTTACAAGTTTTCATGTGACGTTTAACGGAAATTATGAGATTGAATCATATTAAATATCATTTCAGCTATACAAAATGTTCTTGATATATATTTGCAAGTCACAAAATAATACTTAAACATTTTTTTAGTAAGCGATAATAAATTTTATTTGTGTTAAAATCTATGCATTAAAGAATTTTAGTAAAAGGTAAAAATTTGAAATATTATTTATTCGTTAAACATTGCCTCATATATGACTATTTAAATAAATTATTTTACTATAAATTATATAGAACGATGGTTATCACTAAATTGTGATTCAAAAAATAATACAGATAGTGTAGGAACAGAACAATAATATCCGAAATAAATTCGTAACAAATCCAATAAACTGATTTGATAAATTGAGCATTGTATTTTTTCTTGACCAGTGGGTCACGGATAATTCGATCTCAAGATTTTTAGTTTCTTTAAGTCTAACAGTGTTGTGAGTAGAATTGAATTCATAAATGAGAATGCGAGGAAGGTTTTTTGGTTCAGCTATTACTTGATCTTGATTAGTAATGGACGATTTTTTTAAATCAATAAATCGTGATTCTATTTTTCGCTTGATCTGCAAACATACTTTCCAACATCTTTTAATTTGACATTCTTCAATTATAATTCTCGAGTTTTGCTGATGATGGCATTGTAATGTGCACATCGTATATCAATGATATTTCTTTTATTTCCGACGTCTTTAAGAAAATACAATAATTTGTTATCTGAATCAGTTCGAACTGTTTTGATTTGGAAATGAGTAGGTTCATTTTCAAGCTGATATAACTGTGTGGAAACGAGCATTAGACAAAACAACAATTGAATTTTGATTTGAAAAATTATCGATGATTGGTTGATGATATTCAGGAATAAAATAAAGATGGCGATCATACTAAAATTGAAAATATTTAAACCAAATTAAATATTTGTTAGTTTTATAGTGGATTTGTAATATAATTTTAAAAAATTATATGTTGCAGACGGAACAGATAGTATCTAATTTTCTGATTAATTATACAACATCGAATCGTAAAGCAGGCTAAAGGTTTCAATAGCATAAATATGGCATATTACTTCAGTTACAATTATTTAAATTTAATGGATACATATAAAAACAAATTTAACTAACTTGAAAGAAAGAGATAAGAATGATGTTTTTATCTGACTGCCTCCAAATTAGAATAAATAACTACATAAAAAACTTTGTGCTAAACAGTTTTTTTTATTTATGTGCAATATATTTCGGTAAAACAAATATTTATTTAAGGTTTTACCTTAAATAAATCTGATTCATAGTCAAATTTTGTAGAAAATATTATGTCACCTATAAAGAAATCAGAGGTGAAAAAAAAGTGCTTATAAAACAAATATGTTTAAAAGGACATTTTTTGAATTTTTTAAAAAAATTAAAAATTTATTATTTGAATTAGCGGCTCTCCAAACCACTTCAAATTTGCTCCAAAATACCACTGCCTTCGCAAATTAGCAGTAAAATGTCATAGAGAAAATTTAAAGTAATAGAAAGTACTGTACTTAATATTATTACTATTATTATGTTTATTGATAACATTCTTTGTCATTTAAAAAACTTAAATAAAAAATAACTGATTTGAGAAGAAGCTTTCCTCGTTCCGGATAACTACTAACAAATAAATTAAGCTTCCATATAAATTTATTGACTAATTAAAATTTAATTTTTAATTAATTTTAAATTTAGATAAATGAAAATAAAAAATAAATAAATAATTTGACAAATAATGTCCCAAAATGAAATTTAAATTATTACATATATAATTCGATTATGTGAATCTGCATTCATATATAATCAAATTATAAAAATAAATTATCTATTTAGCCCGTAGCCAAAACTACAAAATCAGAATAATAAATACCATTGTTATCTTCAGATTATATTTTGTAGAAATATCATTTTTAAAATAGTAATCTACCTAGTCAGCAGTATTAAAATATTTTCGATAGGATTTCTCCGTTAATCATAAATGATAAATGTGATTTTATTTTTATTTTAAAATTTAAAATTTTTTCTTTATTTTTTAATTATTTTGATTTACATCTTTCAATCTATAACGTCAAATTTTATTTTGTTTTAATTAATTTTTGTTATTTTGTTTTAATTAATGAGATTAACGTTAAAAATAAGTTTTTAAGTCTCATGATAGAGCGGTAGAATTCACTTTAATTTATCCAACTTTTATTGTATTAATAAATGAAATATCTTTTCAGTCCGCTTATGAATGGTATTATTTTATCTGATACCCTGGTATAATTACGGCATTTTCATTGCTTTTGTTCCTTACTTTGAAAAAATGTTTTCAAATTATCATAACGGTTGGCAGTATTCTAATAATGATAAAGTCAGCATTGTTCCACGGTTACTACCGATTATAATAAGTCCTTTAAAACTGAATTATTAATAACAACTTTTTGTAAAAAATGAAATTTATTATTATCATTCAAGCTTGTCATATGGCAAAGGAAAAAAATATCCAAAAAAGTGTTTTAATTTATGAAAAATTTAAACAAATAATTTAAATAAATTGAATTTCCATTTTCGAGAGTTTAACACTCTCATCATCATTTTCGGTTAGAGTAAAAATCAAAAATAATTTCTTAATAAAAAAACGTTCGACATTATTCAATTTAATTGAAAAATATTTGTGATAGAATTTTAGGGAGAAAATTAATTCCATTATTTGTGTTCTAAAATAATCCCCGTTCATCTATTAAATTTCAGATAGCATTGACTCGACTCCAATAGGGAGGTTTTTGGACTGCCTTACTAAGAGCTTTTTATTAAATTCAATTAAAGAAACAAAAAATAATAAACTTAGTAACCTGGAAAATAAAACAAAAAATATTTCATAAGACATTTTAAGTTATTTAATCTTTAAACTATTATATTATTAATTCTCCCTTAAGAAGCTCAAATCGCTGTGCTCCAAAGGCGTGCGTTGCAGAATGGGCATCAAAACTATTTAGAGTTGCATAGCAGTTAAAATGGTGATTTGACACGTTATTCTTCCTCAAATAATTTATTCTTGTTTCAGGTAAAACTACCATATGCTTTTAATTTCAAAAGGTGATCATATGTTCTCGATCTGAAACAGGTTTGGATTAAATGGCTACCATTCCAAGAACCCTTTGTCGTAAGATAAGTATTTCTATGCCAATATTAACAGAGATACATGGATTTGAAAACTGTCTGATCTACCTCAATATGTTCACTAAAAATTTTATTAAATGTAAAAAAAAAACTAAATTTGCATGTAAATAATATTAAAAAAATTGATTCAGCCCATTTGTGTTTATTTGGAATTTGGTATGAATATAAAAAAAATGAAAAATATGTGAAAATTGGGTTTTGTTTATTTGAACTGAAATATAAAATATTGCAAACTAATAAAGAACTTAAATATGTATAAGAGATAAGATGTCGTGAATATAAAAGTCTAAAGATTTCAATGTTAATGAAAATAAAGATATTATTTATATTTCATTTTTCATTATTTAGATTTCGACTGAATCTCTGTTTATCGTCACTCCCTTTTCAAATTAGGGATAATATTGTTTTATCTTATAATAATTTACGTATTTATATTATAATTTAAATATATTATATTTTATATTAAAATATTAATATATTTTATATTAAAATATTAATATATTTTATATTAAAATATTAATGATATATTTTAATATAATATTTAAGCTAGCGTTATTTAAATTTATGATAATAGTATGAGGTACAAACACAAGTAGTCTTCCCAAAGTCTTATACTGTTTCTGTTAGGTACTTTTGGGTCGCTTAGAAACTTCCCTTTTATCTAGTTTGAACAATTAGCCGAAGTTTCGGAATGAATTTCGGATAAAATATCAAAAATTTTATATGAATATATTTTGATGATGGAGAATAAAAAATCAACTAAAACAGATGAAAACTGTTTTCACATAATTTATGCAATATTTAATCTAATCTCAAAAAATGATTTTTAAAAAGTTTTATTGGCTAATAAATGTTTGTTTAACAAAAAAAATAAATAATTTTGATGATTCAAAAGAAACTTTGTTCGAGTTTTGGTATTGTATAATAGAAATTGTATAATAGAAACCAAAATCAAAAGATGAAGAGAAAAGGATCATTAATATCATGAGGTATAATAATGGAGTTTATACCCCTCCGCAAGGAAAGTAAACCAATTCATAGAAGACGAAAAAAACTAGTCGAATGTCAAAGAAAAATAGTGTAAATAGAGCTACTTGTTTTAATATTTTCAAATTTAATTTTAATTTTTGAATTTAACTTGTTTTAAATATTATCGAAATTTAATAAAATAAAAAGTTTTCAATTTAATATCTGATAACAAATGCAATATGACTGTAAATATTCTATTAAATCATGAACATTGTGTCTAATAGATAATCGGGTGCCGAATTTAAAAATATTTTGGACGCAAATATTAATTAAATCAAAAAGTAATTAAAAAAATTCATATAACAATAAATATATTTATAATCAATGCAATACATACACCACACTATGAAATACTTATAAGGCATTTACAAAAATCATGTTGTCAGGCCATGTTTAAACATTTTAAAATACATAAATAGTCAAGGCCAAGGTAAATGAATAAAATAAAAATAAAAGTCTACTATACAAACTAGAAAATCCCGTCTACACGACTTCATAATCTTGAATATAGTATAATGGCACATAATTAAAAAAAAATCAAATAGACGAAAAATTATTACACTACAACTCAATTTTCGAGTCTTTTCTTCAAAAGCACATCAGTTATTTGGTGACATATCCTTTTGTTTTGTTTCGTTTTTCTTTACTGTTCTTTCTTCTTCAATTTTTTATCTCTCTTCTTTATTTTCATTAAAGGCACTCGATTACACATTTATTCAAAAACTAAATGGTGCCGCTGGAAGATAGCAAGTTGACTAGAAAAAAAATAACAATAAAATGGAAAACTAAATCTGGCCTGACCCCTGGTTTAATAAATATTTATAAAATAATAAATCAAACTTGTTTGTTTTTTGTATGTTGTAGTAAGTAATATCATTGATATTAACAACCAACCAATCAATCCAAGAGAAAAAAAAACAAATATGATGAACATCATAAAATACAATTCAATTTCTGTAAACTCTCAATTAAAATACATAAAGTAAACCCACCAAAGAATCCTGATGGTACCCAATCTTAACGTGTTTACTAATGCAACAGAATTTGTCTTAAAAAAAAGGTTATACAAGGCCGATTTCAAAGCACTGAAATACAGATTAAAATAAAAGCTGAACTAAAAAAACCAGCAAAAACAAAAGTTAATAAGTTTTAGTAATAATTAATATTTCTATAACTATAATAATAATTATAATAATAAAAATAATAATAATAATAATAATAATAATAATAATAATAATAATAATAATAACTATAACAATAATACTTAAAACACAATCAAATCGAATGAAATCAAATAAAAAATGTCAATTTTACTCTTTACAAGTTTCTCTTTTTGCAATTATATAATTGAAATGATCTTTGAAGGCCACCTCGTCTTTGGCAACAAATTTACAATCCCTGCATTTCAGATTGTCCTTCTCGTCGGAATGTTGTTGAATGTGACTGTGGAAAATCGAATCGTTCTCAAAATAAATTGAACAATGTTGACAAAACAACAGGCGTCGAGTTTTCAATAGAAGCTGGAGAATTTCTTTTGTCGAATAATTACACAGTAGATTGTTTACAGTTTTTACATGGGATTTTACGTTGTTGAACTGATTGTGGAATTGACTGTTGGGATATTGGTTGTGGAAATTAGAATTTCGATTTCTAAAAGTGATATTGATTTTTAAAATGACCTATTTATTAATATTTACTGTAGAAAAATACATTTTATGATTGGAGATCTCCATTTGTTCGGTTTCGTTGCGAAGGGAGTTTGTTGGGGCTTTCGTCTCATCTATGTTGTCTATGTCAAGTGGAGCTTCTCCGTCGTTTGATTGGGAAACGGTGTCGCTGTGTCGGCTGCAGTTAACAGTCAGATCCTAAATGGAATTTCAAATGAAAATCTTGAGAATAAGATCGAGACATTAAAACTCCAAAAACGATATATTTTTATGGTAGTAAGTAATATATGGATAAACTTTAAGAGGAAAACTACAAGTTTTTGGCACTAATTTTATTGAGTCGAATTTTTTTACTAACCAGATATTATATGAGCAGTGCAGATTACTTAAAAAATCTCAATCACCTATTTTCATAGTTACAGCAAAAGCATTTTGCAATTTTTAATCCCGTTGGTATTGGATAGTCTGACCACCTAACAGTATATCATAAATTGTACTAAAACGCAAAAAATGTACTAAAGAATAAAAGTGAATACAAAAAGAAAAAGTAAGAAATATTTATAAATTATGAAATTGAGTGAAACATGATTGCTAGAGAAGCACAAACTTCTCAATTCTCTTAAAACATATTCAAATATCACCAGGTAAAGCAAATACTAACACAGATATCTCACTTGCCGCACTAGAGTGGAGTGAAAGATCATGAGTCATTATAGTGACCTACGGAAATATATATCCCGACTGAAAACCAAATCTGAAATATTGGTTTTTTTTAATCTACTCGTATATCCTACTGCTCCAATGAAACTCAAACGGTTATTTAAAAAATCTTTCCTTCTGTTTTTGTGAATATTCTTTTATTAATAACAAATAGATGTATTTCGTTTTGTTGATTCGAATTAATAACTCGTTTGGAAGTGCAATTAATTAAAAAATAACTTCAAAGTCCTTAATACGACTTTTTTTTTAAATTGATAAAATTGTAATCTACATTCAATATTGAGCTTTGATGTGGTCTTTTATTTACAGTCGATAATTAGCAGAAATTCAATAGTTTGTAGATAAGGGGCCAAGAAAAGGTGGAGGGATGTCTTTTCTTCGGCGTAAAAATTATTAGAATAATTATTTAATATTACAATCACCATTACCATTATTGTTCCTTTTACCATTACAATTACTATAATTTATTATTATTATTATTATTATTATTATTATTATTATTGTAAATAATTTTTTTATTTCTATTTTGGAATTTATGGAGTAACGATTTGTTTTCATCAAACGTAAATTATTCAAAATACGCTTTTCTCTGACAAACAAATACTTATTCCATTGGAAACAATCGTTACTACGAACAGTGAATTTAACGCACTATTGGACTCATATGTCAGATTGTTGTATAAGAACGGATTCGCAACTTTGTTTTTTTTTGTAAATGACTAAATATTAATACATGTTACTCGATGGGCTGCCATAGAACTCCATCTAAATGCTGCCAACAAAACCTACTTAGTTCAATAATACATTGAATGCACTGTAAATTGTAACATTTTCCCCCAGAATTGGCTGATGATACTGCATACTAATTCCCAATAGGAATAATCAGCAGAGCGTTTACAACAACTTTTTAATACTTTTATTTTCATTAATAATTTCTCTAAAAACAACTATTATTATTATTTATTCATTACTCATTATTATTATGATTATATTAATTTATTATTATAGTAAAAATTGCATTATTAAATTTTTGTTATACTTTTAAATTTTACTATTATTAATATTATTATTATTATTATTATTATTACTATTATTATTATTATTATTACTATTATTATTATTATTATTATTATTATTATTTTTTATTATTATGTTTATTTTTATTATTATTTAAATCGATTGTTTTTATGAAAATTTTGATAGTGAAAAATCCAAATAATTTAATTACCCAAAATTAGTTAATAAAGTTCTGTAATAACGTCAGCAAACGTATTTTACAGATTAAGGAGAAAAACAAAAAAAAAACAAATGATAAGTTGTTAGGGAGTTATTATTTAATGTCACATTTGGAAAACCAGTACACTTCCGTAGAGAATCGTTTTCCAAAAACCACTTGAAAGTTAGTCAAAGGAACCAAATAACTTTGATAAAGATTGAATACAATGAAAACAAAATCGGATAAAATGCTGAAAACAATCCTAAAAATCACGAAAGCATTAATTTTAATTATGGTAAAAGAACAATTTCTTTTTCATGTCGATTGTAACTGTCGGTAATTAGGAGCTTCAAAATCCCAGAATTGCAACACAATTGGATAGCAGCAGATAAATCTGAGATTGCACATCATTTAACAATGAATTCACTTTTCAGTCAATGGATGTTTTATTTATTTTCAAACTATGCTTGATCGGCACCCCCCAGCTTTTTGTAATTATGTTTATTGATTTCATTCGAGATTTTTTTTTGTTAAATATATATATATATATAATATGATTTTTCTGCACAAATAAATACATGGAAGCGAAACTGTTAATTGTTACATGCTTCTTCAACAATTGATATGATGTCACTATTAATTAATACAAAATCACAAGTCAATTTGACGTGCTGAAAGTTTATATATATATATATATATATATATATATATATGTGTGTGTGTGTGTGTGTGTTACGGTAAATGTACACTCTTGGTAAATGTGCACATTTACCGTAATATCTACTTACCGTAACATATATATATACAGGATGTTTATATTTTTAAAGATTTGGAAAATATTTTATTATTATTATTATTTATTAAAATAAACTTGTACCACTACATTGTTGCTTTAATTTTGTGATATAGTAATTTTTACAGGAAAGCATACTCTTTGCCATCTCAGAGAAATAAGCGTGAGTTAAAAGATGAATTTAGACAATATTAGGATTTGTATTTTGTTAGATTATTAAATTTTCGGATTAAAAAAACTTTAAATTTTCTAAATTTATTTTTATAAATTTAAATGTAAATTATAAAATATTTTACAATATTAATATAAAATTTAAAAATTAATATATTTTTAGTAACCATTTAAATTAAACTTTTATTTAATAATAATAATAATATTAATAATATATATATGTATATATGTGTATATCCCAATTTACAAATACAAATAGCGACTGAAATTTGCATCTGCTGCAACAAACCCATATCGTGTATCAGCAGATGCGGAGGCAAATGCAAAACCAAAGCCAGAGAAAAAAACAGCCGCAGCTAGCACAACGAGAATGATATATAAAATTCCCCATTGTTAGCTAGACATTGAATTTTCCTATCCCGTTCTAATATTATTAACCATGCTCGATTGATTACTTGTCAAGAAATGAGTAGTACTCAATAAAATTGCATAAATATTTCATCTAGTTTTTTGACGATGGTTGAAGCGCAATTGTAAATACGAATTGAAAAGTTTTTTTTCCCCTTTATTAATTTCTTTTTATTCAATTTCAATCAATCTATAAATTATGTAATTATTTGTTTTGATTTTTGGGTGGTTTTTGTTGTTTTTGTTTAAAATGAAACGTCATCACAATTATTAGATTTGAGATTGAGAGAAAGAGAAACTAAGACTAAGAGCGAGTGAGAAAGATGTCATAAAGAGAAGCGAAGAAATTTTTGAAAACGAAACATTTCACTTGTTTGTTTTTTTTAATTAAAAATTAAAAAAGTATTTTTAATTTATTTTTAGAAAAAGAAATTAGAAAAATAGAAATTTTAATTTCCCGAAAAAAAAGATTTTTTAAATGCTTGAATTGTTATTAATTTTTCTTTTAATATTTTTCTTTGATAATTAATTTAAGTTTGAATATCTGCGTTTTAATCTGCGAAAGTGAGTTCTTTGAGTTTATGAATAGAGTAAATAGTAATTTTCCTCTAAGTACTTCCTCAATAACGAACGCAGCCAGGTAAAGTGAGAGCAGGAGAAGATAAAAATAAATAAATATGCTACTTTTGTTTACTTCTACAACATCGTACTGAGAAACTCCATTAAAGCGTCGATGTAGGGAATGGTCTTGCCCAATATTTAGCCGACAATCGATGGATGAGTTAGTTATTACAGACTGATGACAGAGACTCGACTACAACAACATCAAGTCGCTACCAGGCATGTGCTATTTCAACATCATTAGATATCGTGGCGGGTGGGGATCAATCAACAAATGAATACTCATCAAAAAAATTTTCAGATTAAACTCACGAAATGCAGTTAATTTACCCCTTTAAATGCGATAAAATTCAATTAATATATCACTAAAAAATTTATTAACTATATCTTTAATAATAATAATAATAATAATAATAATAATAATAATAATAATAATTATTATTATTATTATTATTATTATTATTATTATTATTAAATTTCGGTCACTATATGTATTTGTAAATTGGGATGTGTGTGTATCCCAATTTACAAATACAAATAACGACGGAAATTTGCATCTGCTGCAACAAACTCATATTGTGTATTATTATTTTTTTATTATAATAATAATAATTATTATTATTATAACACTAATTATTATTATTATTATTATTAAAAATAAATAAATAATTATATCGTTCCGATAATTCAATTAAAGATCAATATCTTTTATTCATCTTGATTTAATGCCCATTAAATATAAATCCCAAAAAAAAAATTCGAAAGAGAAAAAAACTTATTTTTTCCCCGTAATTCTAACAAACAAAATATTTGCATTGAAATTTTATTTTTTTATGATCAAAGTCGTTTAAAATTTTCCCGATCGACAATTAATGCTACCACATATTTGGAATTGATTACTATTCATTTTCTATTAATTAAATAAATGAAAAATGAACCCCATTAATTGTCTTTCCGAGGTATCAGTGGAAATTGCTCAACATATTGGCTTTGCTACGTTATTCGGTCTGGGGAAATGGGAGAAAATAACTTTGTGTACAAGTCATTCCGGCTGATATAGATGAATCGGTTCGGATAATTAACAAGAGGAATTAATCATAATGTGGCAAACTCCAATACTCATGAAACTCATATTTTTAATTAATCATTTCATTCAAACAAAAAAAAGAACGAGAAATAAACTGGCACAACAAAAACATCACTTAACCACACATGGTGCAATTATGTATTTAGATATTCTAAATAAACAAATATATAAATAAATAAACACATTTTTCCTTTTATTAATTTCCAAATATTTGTTTTACCGGATCATCATTCGACATCATTCCGCCACATGTGACGCAATAAATAATAAAAAACCGAACATTGCATATTGATTGCAATAATTTAATATATTTAAATTTTTTTTTTTAAAAAAAAAAAGAAAAAGAACCACTAATAAGTGGAATCAATACGTCGTAAAAATTAATCATAGAAAATATCAAGCAGAACAAATCAAAGATAAATAATGATTTTCAAGTGGAAAAATTTTAATCAATCTCAACGATTAGGCAATCTAATAGAATAATATTACCCCAGACGTCATTCATGACAATGCACACGGCATCATAAAATAGAGAGAGAGCGCGTGCGCACGAGAGAGAGGGAGAGAGAAAGAAAAAAAAGAGAAAGAAAAAACCCCAACAATTATATTCTTTTTTAATAGATTTTTAGGGGTTTCATAATGTACAAAAAAAGAAATTTATAATTTATTAGGAAACAGTCTATTAAACTTAGCAGTAATTAAAATGTGTCTACATTCTAAACGCAGCGCTGCATTTAAAAAAAAAACAAAGCCAAATACAACTCAATATGTCAGTCGGAAAAAAAATAAAAAATCAATGAACCGTATTCAAACAAGGATTAAATATTAAACATCAAACTTCATGTGTCAGAACGTAACAATCCCATACATTTGTAATTTATTGCAATTACCCCGCCGAATGACTTATAATACCATCAGATACAATAGTTAACAATATAATCTCGCGCATCACAACCCAACAGACAGTCGTACCCACTAAACAACCGCGATGAGGATGAGGGTGAGGGTGAGGGTGAGGCAGAGAAGGATGAGGATGAGGATGATGGTGATGGTGAGGGTGATGATGATTTTGTTGTTGATGATGATGCTTTATGCGCATTTGCCTCATTTTTCTCGTGCTGATAATTATCATTAAAGTTTGTGTTAATTGCCTCAATTGTGTCCGCACATCGATTACGTCAAACAAAGGCTGGTTTTGCCCGGTCCTACGATTATTATTATTACTAGTAGTAGTAGTAGTAGTAGTATTATTATTATTATTATTATTATTATTATTATTATAAGACCAGTGAGTCAACTAGCTGACAATAAATTACAGCAGCAATTATTACCACCAAGTACACGCATTGATAGTTGTTTGAATTCGCAAGTTACACTTGATTGGCGTTTTGTCAATCTTCGAGCATCAAATATTAAAGTTTTATTATTATCGGCAAACTCAAATTATCACTACGCAGATCTTGTAAGTGTTGGTGTTGTTTTTATTTTGTTTGAATATCTAACGGAAAAAATAATTAAAATAATTGATCTTTTTTTCCCCTCAGAACTTGCTAGAATATTAATGTTTAAACTGTTAATGTTGGGTTGTTTTCTTTTTTTTTGTTTTTTAAATTTCTAACAAACGCTACAAAATTTTAATATTTTATCAGCTTTAAAAATTGAAATCCATTGAATGAAATAACGGGGAGAAAATGAAATTTGTAAAATATGCACTTATTATTCGATAAATTCTTTTTAAAATCCTATTCTAAACAGCTCATTTAGGATTCCTTTTTTTGTTACATTCCAAAACGGGATTGGTTTTACTGGGGACAAAAATTGAATTTTTAAATTAAATTTTTAAAAAATTAATATTGAATGCATTTTTTAGTTGCAATTGTGTGATGATTAAATATATTCCATTCATATAAATTTAAATAATATATATATATATATATATATATATATGGTTTTTAAATTTTATTTTATTATTTAATTATTTTAATTTTAATGAAAAATTAGAATATTTTCTATAAATGAAGAATTACTAAAAATCATAATAAAAATAAGCAGTTGTCAAATATCTTGGAAATGTTCAATATTTATTTTTCTCAATCATATCATTGTTTAACAGAAGTTCTTTTGAAGTTCTTTTTAAATACTTTTAAACGAGAAATTTTTTTTCAATGATATTGTTGTAAATTTTTCTTTGGTCTCAAATCCTCTTTTGTCGCATTTCAAAACATCTTATTTATATAATTTAATATGAAAAATAATCCAAATGACTTTTCTCATTATCTCTGAATATATTGGAGCTGTAAGAGCGGTAAATAATTTTGTATATTGGTATGGATACTAAGAACTAAAGACAACTACACTTATACAAGATACTGAATTTTATTTATTTATTGAATCACTATAAAATACAAAGAATTTAGTTGAAAGAAAATATCATGCAAATGGCCCCTTCAGATTTTATCAGAAATTTCTGGCACTTTTTGACTTTTACCAACCTTTTATAAATTTTGGACCCTTTCTTATTCTTACTGTTCAATTAGCATTCTGTCTAACAGTATTTTAGGCCCTGAAAATGAAGAAGTTGAAAGTTAAAAATAGTAATATCCTGCTAAGTATTTTCATCAAGCGGGGTTCTTCGACACTTTTAAGTTTCACAAAATGAATTGAAGCATGATTTAATGCGATCTCATAAAGGTAAAAAAAACTTATATGCAAAGAAAAAACAACGAAAACTATCAATCTTGAATCAGGGGATCCAATTGATAATAATAGGGAAATAATATATAATGATTTGTCTTGTTGTCACTTCTGTCTGTTTTTTTAGATTTAGTGCCGGAACGTATAAATAAGTAACTAGGTATAATTAAGTATGTACAATCATTGATGTATAATATCAATTAATAATAAAAATTAGTGAAATTCGGTTTTGTGTTTTTTTTATAATCCCCCAAAAATATGGTTGGTTTATATTTTCTCCACTATTGGTATTTAGAAATACAATAGATTTAAAATTCTGAAATAAACCGTTTTATTTATGTATAAAAAACATTTAATAAATTTATTTATATTATATTACTTAAATTATAATATTTTAATAATTTATTTTCGAAAAGTGTCTGTTTAAAATATTAAGTTAATTAATTAACTACTTTTTCAGTATGATCTCACTTTTCTATTCCAAAATTTAATTCCTAATTTACATTTTCTTTCATTGAAAATAATGAAAGCAATTTCTTTAAATCAATATTTTTAATAAAAAAGGAAATAAAGAACAAAAAGAGCTTTGTGAAAGAAAATGTGATAAAGCAATATTTTTTTTTCAATAATTATAAAATAAAAATCATTGTCACTATAAATTCAAGGTGATTCATCTATCAATTTAAACAAATAAAAAATATAATAATTTCAATTAATCATAATTAAATGCTTGTTATTTTTTAAACTTTTTAAATTTATTTAAACAAAATTTACATTGTATTTTTATTAATCGGATTTTGATGAAGTCAATGATGCTTAAGTTATGCAAATTTAATCAGGTGTTCTGATACTCTACAGACTCCTGCAGCTTTTTTGCCGTAGAAACTCATTAATTATTTTTTGAGAAAAAAAAATACGAACGATGATGTAAAAATTTCAAAAATGTGAATAAAAATTTTATGCATTTTCCTCTTGAATTCTCCTCTTCAGTGGAATAATGTCATGGAATCAATATAACAATCATTTCGCTGCTATTTTAACAACTTTTCACAGAACAAATTCTCTAGTTATCGATTAAAACAATTTTTGCTTATTGAATTGTCACATTTAAATCATTTAAACAAAATACCAAATTATTATTATTATTATTATTATTATTATTGTTATTGAAAGAAAAAATTTTAGGTCTGGAAAAATAAATAAGATTTATAAAATTTAATTAAAAATTTAAACAAGAACGTTAAGAATTAAAAGAAAAATCATTTAATATGGCATTCAATTCTCTCTGTGTGGCCAAGTTACTCAAAAGAAAAACTG